>JAHWFO010002604.1:918601-942373 GCA_023313115.1 Rhysida immarginata
AGTCACAGAACCATCCTTGGCAAGACAATCAGCAATTTCATTGCCTTCGTAGCCACTGTGAGAAGGAATCCAACACAGTTTTACCTTGTTGTTTATTGCTAGATCACAGAGGGTACGATGGCACTCCCAGACAAGCTTAGATTTGTAACATACACTGTCAAGTGCATGCAACGCAGCCTGGCTATCAGAACATATTAATATTTTCTTACTTCTAAGCTTCTGAGTATTCAGCTCTATTCCACAGGCAATAATTGCAAAAATTTCTGCCTGAAAGACTGTAGAGTATTTGCCAAGGGGGAAACTCCGTCGGATTTTCCTCCTAGGGCAACATATACCTGCGCCTATTCCAGACGCCGTTTTAGATCCATCCGTAAACCATGTTTCGTGATCTCTAAATGACAGAAGCGTCTTTGTGTTCCATTCCTCCCTAGTTGGAATGGAGACAACATATTGCTTATCGAAATCATATTTCGGAAGCATTCTATCAACAGTCATATGAAAAACCGGATGTCGTAACACCCCCTTTTTTAGTTTATCATATACTGTATTATCTAAACACCTATGCCAGTTGTCAGGGCTGCATATTCGATAAATTGTCATTGCAGCCTCTGCTTCAACCAGCAAGTGAATAGGTTTCAGGTCCAAGAGAAGTTCCAAAGCACTAGTCGGAGTTGTTCTCATTGCACCTGTAATAGTAAGACATGCCATTCTTTGAACTATAGCTAGTTCTTTCCTGACTGTCTTTAGTTGTGTTCTAGGCCACCATGCAACAGAGCCGTAAGTCATCATTGGACATATGACACTAGTATATACCCAATGAATAAGTTTAGGGCTCAGCCCCCATGATTTGCCAACGACTCTTCTACAAGTCCAGAAGATCATTTTAGCACGTAATAAACAATATTCCAGGTGTTTTCTCCATGAAAGCTTGCTATCAAGGAAGACACCGAGATATTTGACCTCAGAAGTATAAGTTAACTTTTTACCAAAGAAATTAATACTTCTAAAATTTAAATTCTTTTTCCTAGAAAAAGGAACAATAGCAGTTTTGTCTGGATTAACAGACAGACCTACCTCTTTACACCATCTCTCTACCTTCTTGAGAATTCCTTCAAGAATGTCCGAGACAGTGTTAAGAAATTTTCCTCTTGTAATGATCGCAATGTCATCAGCATATCCAAGGCAGTGTATTCCATCTTTCTCCAACTCACATAATAGCTCGTCGACGACAAGGCACCACAACAAGGGTGAAAGAACTCCACCCTGTGGGCACCCCTTCGCCACCCGAACCATACATGAGTCACCAAGATGTTCAGCTTCTGCTTTCCTAGTTGTAAGCAGCTCAGTAATCCATTTGATAATAACTTTATCAACTCCCCGTTTCTCAAGAGCCCTGATAATAGTATAGGTAGATACTTTATCAAAGGCTCCTTCGATATCTAAAAAGGCTACTAATGAAGTTTCCTTCATTGTTAGTGTTTTATCAACAAGAAGTACCAACTCGAAAATTGCCGCGTCAGTTGATTTACCTTGCTGGTAAGCAAATTGATGTCTTGAGAGGGGTTTCGTTATCAAAACCTCCTCCCTAAGATATCAATCCACCAGTTTTTCCATTATTTGAAGAAAAAAGGAGGTGAGGCTAATAGGTTTAAAAGATTTAGCCTCAAAATAAGTCGACTTTCCAGGCTTGGGGATAAAAACAACCTTTGTTTGTCTCCAAGCCTCTGGAATATACCCCTGCACCAAACATACTCTGTAGATTCTACACAGTATGGGTATCAAAATATCAATTTCTTTCTGCAACAGAATGGGAATTACCTCATCCTTCCCAGGAGATTTGGTTGGTTCGAATGAATTAATTGCCCATTTAATTTTGTTATATGTGACAATCTTTTTGGAAACATCCCATTCCCATTTACTCTTGGTTTTAAATCTACCAATAGAAATGAATGTCTCCGAATTGATGACCTGCACTGAACCAGGGAAGTGTACTCTTAGCATTTCTGCTAATGTTTCTTCACCTGATTCTGTGAATTTGCCATCATTCTTCTTAACAGAGGTTAAGTGATTTACTGTATCCTTGGACAGTATTCTCATTACCTTTGTGGTAGTGGATAAGTCCCTTAAATTTTCACAAAATTTGTTCCAGGAATCCATCTTAGCCTTCCTGATTGCCATATGATATCTGGTGAGAGTTTCTTTATAAAGGGACCACTCACCAGTTTTCTTGGCCTTGTTGAAGTGCTTTCTGCTACTTCTGCGAAGAAAACTAAGCTCATTATTCCACCAAGAAACCTGTCTTGGTAGGCTAGTTTTCCTCACCTTACAGTTTTGATGGTAAGACTGGATGATAGCACGTTGCAACTGGGCAACAGCTAGTTCCAAGTCAACCATTGAAGACATTTTATAATACATACCTTCCGTTGCGATCCTAAGGTCTTCAAGGTATGAATCCCAGTCAGTGTTTCTGGGATTCCGCCTCCCTTCCGTCCTATTTAAAAGCCTGATGCCTGCAATAGAGAAGCGAATATATCTGTGATCAGATAGAGATTCCTCATCCATTACAAGCCAATTGCTGATAAAATCAGTAGTATTGTTAGGACAAAGTGTGAGGTCAATAACCTCCTTTCTATGGCAAGTCACAAAAGTAGGTTCATTACCTTTATTTATGATTTGCAAGTTCTTTTGAAGGATGAATTCCAATAATTCATCTCCTCTTTGATTACAATCACTGCTTCCCCAAACTACGTGATGTGCATTGGCATCACAGCCAATGATAAGCTTGTGATTGGATTTTAAACATTGTTCAATGGTTTCTTCAAATTTCCTTGATGGAACACTACAGTCATCATAAGGAAAGTATGCAGACATTATGAGAATATCAGTTTTATTCTCACCAGTCATGGTCAACTTAATTACAGCATTATCGCTGTCAGAATTACTGACCATGAATATGGCATGCAAATCCTTTCTAGCATAGATGCATGCCCTAGGTCTGTTGGAGCTAGTATCAAAGAAGACGTTACCACATCTTCTTGATAGTCCAACAACCCTTCCATCCCTTATCCAGGGCTCCTGGATTATTGCCAGATCAACATCACCACAAGCCATCTTGTTGTAAAGCAACGCAGAGGTCGATCGACTGTGATGAAGATTTATTTGGATAATCCTAAGCACAGTCACAGTGTCAGACAGAGGAAAAAAATTAAGTCCTCATACCTCCGCTGGGACTGGTAAAAGTGTCTAAAAGCCTTTCCTCATCAATAGATTCAACCTCAACATCTTCAAGGTTCATTGGAGATGTGGGTTGAAGTGTATTTTCTGAGGCTGTATCTGCAAAGTCAAGTGCACCTAATTCACTTGCAATGTCGGATAAGTTATCCCTATTACCAACAGATATTTTAGAATAAGCTGTCGTTGGACTTACCTGTGAATGAGTGGTTGCTTTCTGGTTAGCTTCCTTCTCAGTTCCAGAACCAGGTTTTGTCTTTGGATCGGTCAGGATCTTAAAGATACCTTGATCGATACCTGTATTGGCAACAAAGTTGGCCTTCTTGATGGCTTCTAAGGAGCTCTCGTAGACCTCGAAGATCCATCTAGTTGAATGAGGTTCAACCAGTCTATTGACGGTTCTCCATTCACTGGTGTTCAATTCGGGGTTGAAACGATTCATCCTCCGAAGTAGAACATTAGCATCTTTAGTGATGTTGTCCTTTGTCTTAAAGGCAACCTTGACAGGCTTAGGGAGCTCACTCGCCTTAATCACTTTAAGGCAAGAGAGTTCCTTCCTCAAGACTTTGTCGTTGTTGTCAAAAGAGCTAGTCAACCAGGCTGTTGTCTCTTCGTCTTCACAGACGACCAACAACGCGCCAGCTAACAGACTCTGTTGATTGATTCTTGGTAAAAAGTCACCCTCAGGAATAGCATCTATTCTGTCGAGGATCTCCATTTGAATAAGAGAAACCTCGTCAGCAGATAACTTCTCCGCAGGAAATGACCCTTTAATGATGGCCATTTTAATGCTGCTAACAGCCTGCTTGTAGGATTTTCCTCGATCCTCCTTCAATCTCTTACTAGCTACAACACTAGCTGGAGAGGGAGTGGAATCCGCAGTTCTATCCCTTTTCTGTCCTGAAGGAACTGAACCAGAGATCTCTTCAGCTGATTGTTCACCACCTTTCAGAGATCCTGGTTTCTTTGTCTTCCTTCGATTACGCCTCTGCGTTCTAGTGAGTGTTGGCGTCTTGGTCCCCGCCACTCTGGAAGCGGCGGTAGCAATGCCACCTTCCTCCCCCACAACCGCGGGAACCTTGACATCAACTCCTCCTTGGAGATTTGATCGGTTATCACCCGAAGGTAAACCAGATCCTGTTTTTGGTGCTTTCGCAATTTCGGTATCCATACAATACCGGAGAACCGGGGGGAGATATGTTGTCCACGTCAGGCTACCCCCCTCTCCTGACGCAAGGCTAAATACATTGAGGTTTCGCCAGGTTCCTCAATGGGATCGTTCATGACACACATATTTATACACGCAGTGCCACCCAGACCTCAGCACGATGCCTTACACCTTATCTTGCGTGTTCCCTTCTCAATCGGGCTTGGGACCGACTACGGCGGAGTTCAGTTAGTACCATTAGAACACGAACCAATGAACCGATTTGAAAATTTTTTTCTTTATCATAAATTGTCATCGATTCTGCATAATTGTGTCAAATTGCAGCTCCCTAGCTTGTCAGAAAGTTGGTTTAATATAGATTACAAGATTTGACCTAAACAAACTAACACAGCAAAGTTATACAAAGCTTATAATTAAGTTAAAAAAAGACAGTGAAATTAATTTAAAGAGTATAATCAGAATATAATGTTAAATTTGTTACATTGAAATCCAAAAATTAATAAAAAAATTCTTTTGAACTAAATATACAATTTTTTAATTTATTTTAATTAGTGTGATTAACCCCTGATATGAGAAAATAATCCAGCTAGTAAAAATAAACTTTGAAAACGCTCACATAAAAATAATGCAGTACTTAAACAAAAAATATTTGTATTTGCTGCTTTATGATTTTGCATGGTGTACAAATCAAGTAGAAATATATGTCACACCACTTCATTTTAGGACATGTTTCTGGTTGCTCAGTGAACTTTTTTTTTAATTAATTAAGGATCCATAGTCAATTCATATGTATATATCTTTTGTGATATAAATCTCTGTTATTGCTTGACAGTTGTTCTCTATATTAGGATAATTCTATATTTTCTATGGCACACATGTGTCGTTTGTTATAGACGTGGTATACAAAATGGTAGCCTGCTCTGTTGCTATGGAGTAAGGTCACTCAAACATCCACTGTGATTGGTTGCTATGGAACGACGTCACTCTCATGCATAAGCTCTATAGAGCATTACACAGAGGACAAATGTAAGTATCAGACACAAGAATGAATTTTTAAAATCGGTTAAAAAATAAAAAAGTTACAGCCATGGAGGCATTAGTTTTCAATATGCCCTCGTATAATAATATTAATACAACCTGTGACAATAAAGTTCGGTGAATGATGGCATATTGAGAGTGGATTGCTCGCTTACATGAAACAGCAGTTACTATCCTTCAAAGTAATCCCCGTCGATGGTAATGCACTTCTGGGAACGTCTGTACAAGTCCTGGAAACTCCTGGCGTAATCGTTTTTAGGGATAGCCTTCAGTTGGGTCGTAACATTACTTTGAATGTCTGACCACTTCGGAGGGCGTCTTCTACGGTTTTCCGGCCTCCTCGGAACCGTTTAAACCACTCATAAACACACTTCAAAGTAATAGCACTTTCTTTGTAAACTGTTGTCATTATTTCATGAGTCTCTTTCGTTCGTGGATCCATTTTGGCTTTCGACCGCACGTACTACGCCTTCACTTTTCAATGTCCTGTTTAAACACAATAAACACACTTGCAGCGTTGATTCTCTCAAATTTGTTTAACCATGTCTCGACCTGTTTGGGGCAGGATACGACGATGGTGCACTCTTACGACCGTTAGCAATTTGACGTCATTCACCGAATTTTATTGTATATTAATCTTGAATTTAATCTTATATAATTATTAAAAAACGTTTTTTTATAACATGTCGCATTTTTTTTTGAAAAATAACATTCTTTGGCTTATTGATTTAAGGAGTTTAAATGATTAATTTAAATTTAAATGAGTTTAGTCTCCTATTTAATGGGGAAAAATCGTAAAATTAAAAAAAAAAAAATTAATAATACATAAAGTCACCAATCTTGAAAAACGATGAAGGAACTTGTGAGATGGACGAAAACCCAAAGGATGTAGTCTATTGCATTATAAAAACAGATTAATTAAAGAAACAATAAATATCATTACAAATAACAAAAATTTAGCCAAGCCATCAATAGAGATAAACAATAAATGGACACTACTTTTAAACAACAATCACCCTATTATACAATAGCCAACAATCATAACCAACAATTACAACCAACTTAGTTTCATGACCTTATATCAATTGTTGCATTCTTATTTCAACTGTTTTCAACATTCAAAAATATTAAATCCAACTGAAGATGAGAAATATTCTCGAAAACGTTTTTTTATATAAAATTTATCACAAATATTTGGATCACCCTCTTCAAAATTTCATCTGTATTTAAAAACCGACACTTCCTTCAAGATTATCGTTTTTTCCCCTATCAACATTATCTTCACAAGACTTCATCTACATCCTCAATAGACTGGTTTTATTTCTACTATCAACAACATCTGCAATAGACTACATCCTTTGAGTTTTCGTCCATCTCACAAGTTCCTTAATCGTTTTTCAAGATTGGTGACTTTATTATTAATTTTTTTGTTTTTATTAATTTTACGATTTTTCCCCATTAAATAGGAGACTAAACTCATTTAAATTTAAATTCTTTGGCTTGTTTTTGATGGATATTACCAATATCTAGGAATATTGTTTCATTTTGACACTTAAAAAGACTTGATCAGCTGTAGCTCTGTGCATAAGTAAACACAGTTGTTGCCAAGGTTTCCCTAGAGTCCCTGTATAAAGAGAGTACGGACAACTCAAACTCCGCCGCCATATTGTGGCGACTTGGCATTAATGGCAGCTCTAGCAATGCATTTTTAAGGCACATAAAAAAAAGGAGGAAAATAAAAAAGACAAATAAGGAGAATAAAAAATTCATTAAAAATGGTCTATTCTAAAAGTATTTACATGAAAAAGAAATATTTAAAATAAATTTAAAAAAATAAACAAAATACTGAAATGCATTTTTAAAGGCACATAGAAAAAGACAAATGAGGAGAATAAAATATTACACAGTCTTACATATAAAAAATGATGTATTCCAAAAAGTGTTTATCTAAAAAAATGGAATATTTTACAAAAATAAAAAAAGAACATATTTAAAGCTATCATATAGTTAAGAAATAAAATTTCCAAGTTTTTTTTTATTATTTTGTTTATGGTCAACAAAACAATAACGTGATGCTGAGAAGATGAAAAATTATATTACTACTAGTCACAAAGCCTGTCCCTGCCAGGCAAAAATATGTTTTAAAAAGTTTATACATTACATTACATATATATAAAATTAATAAAATTAAAAATAGTTTTCAATGGTTTAATACAATTTATTTTGTCTAATAGAGCTAAAGAATATGTACAAAAAGAAAACACTTAAACATAGTTCTGGACATTATTTTCACTATAATTCATAATACTTCTTTAAAAACAATATTTTTTGAAAAAACTGAATTGGAACCCTTTTTTAGCATACCCTGTTTTCCATCTACATGTTTCACCTTTACCTTTACATCACTTTTGTTTTTCACTCTTGAAAAGGCAACGTACAATTGCCCGTGACCAAAAACTGGTTTTGGTAAATATATCCCCACCTTATCCAGGGTTTGACCTTGAGCTTTATTGACGGTATTACGAAGTATCCTACGACGTTTTTTGTCCTAATTGACCCTAAACATGTATCAAATCGACCTAAATTTTAGTTCTGATTGAACAAAATTCCAAAGCCACGCCCACCGCCCACAAACCGAAAATCAAAAACCTGGCTCCGTCCTGCACCAACGGAGCAAAAATACTTTAACAATGCCAAATTTCAGCTTTATGCGATATCAGACGGCTTCAGAATACTCTGGAAAGAGAATTGGACATACATACATCCGGATATACAACGAAATTATATATATATATATTATTATTATGAAAGATATTATTAGTAATAAATAATTTATTATTTTTAATTTTAAAAAAATATAATTATACAGCATGGGTCAAAATGAAGTACAATATATTTAATAAAATAAATAAGACAAAAGAGAACAAATGTTTGCAAAATATAATTATCTGCCTTTAAATACAGGGATCTATCTAGGGTCAATTTGATACCGTTTAAGGGTACCTTCACAAAATTATTTTAAGTGGAAACGATATTTTCACAAAATTTTAACGGCGTTTATCAACATATTACCTTCAGAAACGGAACTTTATCAGCCTAAATAATGTCAATTCAATTAATTAAAAGTATTTTTTTTATATTAAACTCTGTGTTTTATATTTTTTATTAAAAATATTCACAAAAATGGGTATGAATTTTGAAATTGTAGATAAACTCCTGAAATAAGAATTATTCAATATTTTTTACAAGCATAATAACTATTTTTTTCTCACTCAGCTGTAATATTTTTTTTTGCCAGATAATGTAATTTAAATAGTTTATAATGATTTTTTTTTCATGGAAATTCAATTTCTGATGTAGAGCTCAAAATTTTATTCTATGACTTTAATAAAAATTATTTTTTTGATAAAAGTGAAGTTTCTGAGCGAAAGTTACAATTTGAACTTATAAGCAAAATTTCAATTTTATACAACAGAATGTAAACATTCAGTCTAGATGTCTCATTTTAAATATTTAAGAAAAAAAAAAAAAGCAAGATGATTAAATATCGGTAGATTAATGATCAGACACTACTATAAGCAATAGCTCGCATGGAGATCATTCACCACAATATGGTAGATTTGTACCACATGAAAGGCTCTAACCAATCAAAATTGTTGCACTAGTTGTCCGTACTCTCTTTATACAGGGACTCTAGGTTTCCCGCACTAAAAGTGCCCTCACGTGAGAAGTCGTTGAACTATTGACTTAACCCGGCGTCACTCGCGCTAAATTTTATAACAGCATTACCCGCACCGCGGTGTTTACACCGCGCCTTTTAAAAGTGATTTTATTTGATAAAAAAAAGAACTTAGTGAGATAAAATAACATATAATATTATTTATTATACTTTTATAAATTTCTTTATGCCAAAATTCTTCATTCATCATCATAAATCATCAATACTGATTCATCATTACGGAGAATGCATCACTCGCGCCAAATTTTATAACAGCACTACCCGCGCTGTGGTGTTTACACCGCACTTTTTAAAAGTGATTTTATTTGATAAAAAAGAACTCAGTGCAATTTTATTTGATAACTCAAGATATTGCAATTTATGACCACATATACAAAATAGAAGAAAATAATAAAATTAAGTGATTTTAAAGTGATTTTTAAGAAATCATGTTTATTGTCAAAGATTTACTTACATGACTGCTCGCGCTTTTTAAGAACTAACTCCTAAACTCCTAATGATATTTTGTGAAATTTTGCACAGGTTTACTACATCTTTTGATGGTGTGATAAGGCCTCTTTAATTTTTTTCACAATGAAATTAAGACTGTGGCAGCTCTGATATTGCTCTTTCAATGCTTCTTTACATCTAAATTATAGATTTAATTACAGACATAGAAACAAATCCTGCAATATATTCTGCAATCGAAACACAACATTTTGACAAGATTTTAATGTCAGGGATTAGATAATATTGAGATGCATCATCTGATATGGATTCATGATTATATTCATCATTATTATATTCATTGTGCCCTGCACTCAATTTTAACCTGGTAAATTTAATGCCAATCAACTTGTCATTAATGTAATCAGTTTAATGAAAAATGCTGTATAATTTTGTTGCACTATTAAAATATGTATCCACTTTCTACGAAGAATGTTATCCTTCAGAAATCTATTGTGCAAATGTTTCACTTTCTAATTTTTTGTTTAGCTTTGAAATCGCTATTATACACGAGCGTAAAAGCTTGGTGCTTATTTCTTGAGTGACAGTTTTTTGTTGTTTTTTTTTAATTAATGTATTCATCACAATAAAAACGTTTATACATTTGTTTACTGGAATGTCAGTTAGATGTTTTATACTATAAAATTTTTTTATAGCTGGTCACAAAATTGTTTTATGATAATAAAAAAATGCAATTTTAATTTTTGTACTCTGATAATAATGATTATTTGTAAAGGCAGAACATTTAAAATGGAAGGATATTTAAAAGTTTAATTGCTATCGATAAACAAACCTACATAATTTATCAAATACTAGCTGAAATACCCGGCGTTGCTCGGGCTCCTTTTCGGTGAATTTTTGCAATTTCTGAATGTGAACATTCAGTGAAAATGAACCCATGAAAAAAGGTTAGAAAATTGTTTATTGTTTCCCTTTTTTTCAGCAATGACGTGTACCGCAAGTAAATTTTCGTTTTAGTTCGAATCCTTCACTCGTTCCTTTTTGTTTGTCATAGTTTCTCGCGTTTTTAACTTTTAGAGCTTTTCAGGCCGTACCCAACAAAAATAAGATTTCAACAGACGTTAACAATACTAACAGTAATTTTTTTTATAATTTTAGGCCTAACAATAAATTAGCTAGTGTTTTCAAAAGGCCTAGCCTTTTTTGTTGAAAACAACAGCACTTTCATTTTTAAGTTTTTGTTTTCAATATCTCTAACATTTAGTTAAGTAATAAACTAGAGTTCACTCTTTTACCACAACAAGGAAACAAGAAAAGAAAAAATAATAAATGAAAAATAAGGCAAAAAAATAAGACAAAAAACAAAAGAATAAGGAAAAATATTTTTATCTTATTTTTTTGTTTTTTGTCTTATTTTTTTGCCTTATTTTTCATTTATTATTTTTTCGTTTCTTGTTTCCTCATTGTGGTAAAAGAGTATCCTCTAGTTTATTACTTAACTATTTCTATCCACATAAGATTTTATTACATTATTCGAATCTCTAACATTCTTTAGCTGGAAACAATAATAGGCTTAACATCAATTATATGTATTTAACAATTGGCCTAACTGAAATTACCTATTGTTAACATTAGGCTGAAGAGTAATTAGCTTTAGCTATCTGTTTTAGGCCTAATTTTAAATTCCTTCTGATGACAACAGTCATAACATTTTTTAGCCAAATTTAACAAAAGCCCGACCATTAGTTAGCCATTTTAAACAATAGGCCTATTTTTTTTACTATAGGCCTAACATTATTCAGCCATTTTTTTACAACAGGCCTAACTTTTTCCACCATTTTTAGCAATAGGCCTAACCTTTTTAGCCTTTTTTTTTTTAATTCGGCCCAGTGTTCATCAGCCCTTTTAATCTTTTTGCCTTTTATTTTTTAGCCTTTTTTTTTTACAATAAGCCTAACATTTTTTAGCCATTTTTAACAATTGGTTTAGCATTTTTGTCCTTTTTTAATATAGGCCTAACCTTTTTCAGTCCTGTTTTGCAATAGGCCTAACTTTTCTTTTTAGCCTTTTTTAACAATAGGCCTAACAGTTTTTAGCTTTTTTTTTCAATTGGCCTAGCCTTTATGAGCCTTTTTTAGGTGGAGGCCTATTTTGCAATTTAACATTTTTTAGTCATTTGTTTCAATCGCCCTAACTTTAAGAACATTTTTGTTTCGTACTAACAGCACTGCAATTTAAATAAGAAATGTGTGCGTGCCTCGTCTAAGATTCTTGTCGGGCACATACTGCAAGCCTTTTCTCTTTTAAATTAGAAAAGAACGTGTTTTTCGTCTTGCGCTCGTCATTTCCGTTAAGTGTGTGATTTTTTTCATGCCTGTTATTGCCAATTAAAAATTTTTTAGGGCGAGGGGTTGGTCTCAAAAGTCCCGTAACTGTTTGTCCAAGCTTTCCAGGTGAGCTCAGGTAGGATCTCGTACGCATATCATAAACAGAATTTGAAATTGCTGAAGCCTTCTCAAGTCTTCGTCGGACATGCAGATTGGCAGTCAAACAGACTCACAAAACAGCGTGTCCAATTTTTGCATATCAGCATATCATAATGTAAGCTAACTTTAGACTAAATCTATCTCTTGCATGCAGTACCATGAATGTATTTATTACGAATGTTTTTTTTTCTTTTTCTCAAATTTCAAGTTCTTTTCCTGAACTTTCAATTAGCTTCAAAAGATGGCGACGTTTATTCCACTCAAAAAATACTAATCTCGTGTCCTGCGGGAGAGGTTTTTCATTGAAACTGAAATTGAAAGTAAAGGCCTTGTCTGAGCCTGACCCACATACGGTGCGAATCTGAGTTCAAAAGTTTTAAGAACCTGTGCAGACATACAATGAATTTTCTGAATATAAAGAATGAAAACAGGAACTCAACACTTAAAAAAATTTAGCAGAAAAGAGGATTAAAACATAATAAAGCAACCGAATGCACGATGGCATAATGGCCGAAATGTTCGGAGGAAAGGGAAGAATTTAGGATCCTAAGGAGGTGCGAGTTAAGCACCATCCAATGGCAAATTCCGTCAGTGGTGATTGTTGAAGCAAACACCACGGGCTGATTGTTCACATATTCAAGCAAACAAACATCAACCAAGTCTATTTCATATACCGGGTGATTTGAAAGTGTATTATATTTATTTACTTTGACATTTTCAGTGTATGCGCTTGCCTCGTGATTCTTATGGAAGCATTGAATTGCTGGAATGCAAACACTGAAAATGTCGTTAACAATGTAGCAAAATGTAATACACTTTTGGATCACCTGGTATAAAAGACCCTTAAGCATTCACGAAAGATGAGCGGATGAACGGAGAACTACAAAAGTACAGTGATACCTCGGACATTCGGGAGGTTAGGGTACATTCACTAAAAACGATAATGTATGTTTAGTTCTATAATTTAAACCCTAAATATGACTCCAGTCATGCTCCAAAACACATTAATATCATTCAAAAATTAGCTTTATACATTACCTTTAGAAAGAGACAACAAATGTTGGATGTAAAAATAAAAAAAAAAATGTACAGTATCGCCTTACGGATATTTGTCACACCAGCAAAGCATGGAAAGCTTAAAAGTACGAAAACTTATAAGGGTACCGTTGGAATTTTCAATGCGAAGATATGGCTTGTGATATAACAACCAACTTCTTCCAGTTGTTAGACCTGTTGTTATTCATTGCTTTGTGATATCAAGTGCATATTGCTTTTAGGCCATTATTTATAATTAATTAAGTTTAGATATATTGTTAATTGCTAGTAGCCAATCACTCACTTTCATATTAGATGGTAACTTAGATACGCTTTAATAAATAGAATATGAAGAAATATAGACACTTACACAGAACGCTTGAGCAATTGAGGCTCACTTCGTTTAACATTATGTAGGAATGTCTACAAATTTAGAACTTTAAAAAAATATGAAGAATAACTAGACTCTCCATTTCACTTCTCAGTTCTTCAAGATTATTCATTTAAATTCTATTTTTTTATGTTAGTTTACTGAAATAGTAATTTACCATTTGATTTTCATATTTATATATTTTCTCTAAAGCGTTTAAAAAGGTAGACTAATTTTATGTATGATGTCTCGATTATATAAAACGAAAATTTGCTCATTTTATCCGCTTTGACGGTAAAATCAGTCTTGTTAAAGTTTGTTTTCTCTATTGATAAATATGGGACAGAGCGCAAACAAGTTCGTAGATGATACCGTGTACAGCTGATATACATGAAGGTACAATAGCACGTGCTCTAATAGTACGATTTTGAGACCCCCCCTTAAAATTTTCAATGCTAACATAAGAACATATGAAAGTAATATCTTAAACAACGCGTAACGGCATGTCATGAATAAATATAACGAGCAATTAATGAGAGTCAAAATTAGTTTAGTTTTACAGTTCCAATGGTATCATTTTGGTTCCTTTGGGACTTTGATAGGCTACGTAATATATCAAACAGAACTAGTCTCGATGTGTCAAGAATATATACAGGGTGATTTACATCGAATGTAAAATACTTAAAGGGGGTATTATAGAGGTTAAGATAAACACAAAACGTCCTATGAACATGGGTCCGAATTTGAATGATAACTGAGATATGAACAGAAATAAAAATGCAAACACCAAGTTCAACAAGTTAATAACTCAGGTTTCGTAAGGCCTAGATTAATGAAATTTGGAGAAATAACAGGGTACATAAGACTGTGTATACCGTTAAAATCTGATCTAATTCTAACAAGTAGTTTCCGAGTTAGTTATTCAACATCATAACACGTGCTCACTTGTGAGTACTAACTAGCACTTGTTACAATTTTGATTGTGTAACTCGGAAACTTCTCGTTGGAATTCAATCAAATTTTAACGGTATACACAGTCTTATGTATCCTGTTATTCCTCCAAATTGCTTAATCTTAACCTCTATAATACCCCCTTTAAGTATTTTACATTCGATGTAAATCACCCTGTATAAAGAGCAAGAAACAGAAATCGAATTTGTGTTAATAGTATAGTGGTATAATTTTTGTACCATTAGGAACTTTCAGTGCTAAGATATGGCATGTAATATATAAAACAACTTGTAACAAACTATTACGAATGAATATAACGAGTAATTAATGATAATCGGAACTGGTATAATAGTACATATTCTATAGTTAATATATGGTACCATTGGAAACTTTCAGTGCTAAGATATGACATGCAATATATCAAATAACCTGCAATGACATTTCATGAATGAATAAAACGAGTAAATAATGATTCTTGTCCATAGCTAATTGCTATCAAGAGCAAATTTCTGTTAGGATTGTCAATATCTGAATTCAAAGTAGACTTATTGTTTTCAAAGCTAATTGCAAGTAGCTAATCACTCGATTCAAAAGAAGATGATTATGTAGAAACGCTTTAGCTATAGTATATGAAGAAATAATCGACGCATACAGAGAACGGTTCAACAATTGATGCTCGCTTCGTTTAACATTTTCAAAAGAATGCGTATCATAATGCCTTGTTATGCATTTATCTGCTGGAATATAAAAAAGAATTATAACTATTTTTATTTAACCTATTAGTTCCTCAAATATATTAGTTTAAATTCTCGTTTTTCTGTTATTCTCTTTAGTTAGGAATTTACAAGTCAGTTTTCATATTTATATAGTTTTCTCTAAATTGTTTTTCCTAGGTGCTCCTTCAAGTGAGGATAGAGGTGAAAGTTTCATACAGCCCAGAAGACCACCACACTGTTGAATCAGTTTTGCTGGGACATCATCGAACACCCTCCCTACAGCCCGGACCTCGCTTCAAGCGACTTTCGCGTCTTTCCTCACTTGAAGGAACACCTAGGAGACTGATGATTCGCTTCAGACGAGGAGTCGAAAAACTTCGCGACAACGTGGCTGAACACGCAAGGACAGGATTTTTACCAGGAGGGAATATTCAAACTCATCCCACGATCTAAAAAGTGCCTAAATCGATATGGAGACTATGTCAAAAAATAACCTAATTTATGCTCATATGTTCATGTATGAGTTGATTGTATCGGTTGTATGAAATAAAATTGACACATTTCACTGCGGGCTTTGCAACCTTACTTTTTTGATCACCCCTTATACTTGGTATCTATAATATATATTTTTATGGCAAATAAAAATTTTTAAACAATTTTCATGGCAAACAAAATTAATAAAAATCCAAATTAAGGTGAGTTGAATAATTACTAATCAATAATCTTCGAAGGTGTTTTGAAAAGTTTTGCCTCCATAGGATGTAACATATTTATTTTATAACCGTTTTCAAAATAAGTTTTAACGCGTACACATTTGTCCCCCCACGTTTAAAGCACTACTCAGTTTTCGACATAGTCCCCAACCCTTTCCATATACTTGCACAACGTGTGATTAGTCAGACGAACCAGTCAATGAAGAATACTGAGGTTGTTGTCAACACGAGTTAAGTTATTTTGTTAAAATTTGAAAATAAATAAAAGGACTTTGATTAGCAAAATGATAGAAGTTTTAATAACCTACGCGTTTCGAATGCACTTCATCATCAGGTAGGAAGCGACTACAATCAAGTCGATCCTCACCATCGAATATATGGCATTTCCCCACCAATTAGAAGATGTCACTGCGAATTGGTGGCTTAACAAAGAATAAGCCTGATTCCTCAAGGTAATTACTGAAAATTTTCAAAACAATACGCAAAGTTACAATTGTTTGGAATGCTCTTACAATCGGACTGCTCTTATAAGCAGACTACAATTGCTCTGGTTAGGAGCTTGCTCTTGCTCTAACAAGCGGACATTGTTAGTGTTCTCCATTAGTAATTCTTTTGATGATGATGATCTTTACTGTGCATAGAATAGGATTTCTTACAAAGTTGGTTTGAATTTTGAGGATTTTTTCCATCTCAAGCCTTCATATATTTCCTAATCTCTAAAGCATCATATTTCAAGATTCTTCTGTGGTCACGTTCATTCTTTATTATTGTCATTGTATTGTTAATGGACCCAAAGGAGTGTTTGATTATAATCAGGTGTTCCACAAAAGCAGAATTTTCATCTCCATTTTGGAAAGGAACGTTTAGTCGTCGCATTATCAGCGTCTCAGCTTCCAAAATATACACTATCCCACAAAATATTGTAAAAATGTACTTTTAGAAAATGTTTGGAGCTGCTGTGCTACCAAATAAGCTAGGTGATAACCCCAGCATGGCTCAGCTTTTTTTGAAATAAATTTTAAAATATTTTAAATAAAAACGCATGTAAATGCTCAGAATTAATACAGTAAAAATTCTTAAAGAAAATTTAAAAAAAATTTTTTTTAAGACTCACAATGGATGGACTTCTCCAAGGATGCTACTGCCAGTCTAAATAATTTCTTACTCACGTAATCTTACCTCAGATGTATACTTAGTGTTGTTGCAATTTCCACTCTTCTCTCGATGTCTTGAAGCAAAACTTGGCCATTCATCACGTTGTGTCGTCTAGTGGTCGCCGATTCTTCTATTTACTTGCTTTTCCATTTGCTAACTCTCCATTATCTCCAGTTACTGATAATTTTTAAAGATTTTCATGAAATTGTTATGTACTAAGAACTCCCTTTTCTAAGAAAAGCTTGAATAACAGGAATTCTGTGCATTGTTACAAATTGGTCATGAGATATATATTGTTGATCCCTGCATAGTCTTGGTGCATTGCGTGTTGGCACCATTGTTGATACTATTGTTGCACAAACTTTTCCTTGCATTGTTGGTCATGAGATATATATTGTTGGTCCGCGCAGAGTGTTTGTGAATTGCGTGTTGATACCATTGTTGATACCTATTGTTGTTCCATCTCCATTTAACCAGGCTCTGCGATGTTCCACAAATCTTTCTTTGAACGACCTTTTCGTATACCCCATATAAAAGGATTGACACTTAGGACATGTGAGTTTGTATATCCTGCTCGAAGAAAAGACATCTGCCATATTATTAAGTTTTCTTAATTGGCTTAAGAGCGTATTTACATTTGTTCATGGTTTAAATGCTTTTCTCAGGCCTCTGCTTTGGAAAATGTTGCTAATCCTGGAGATTTCTGGGTGTATGTAAGTGAATGTCGTTTATTGTTATTTAGGGAGTTTATTGGGCTGGTGGGTACGTTTTTATTTGGTCTGGTTAAGTGTTGACTTGGTTACCTCACCTGGAAAGGAGTTTCTTCTGGCCATATCATATGTAAGGTAAAATTCTTCTCTCCTGTCTTTGGCGGTTATACGGTATGTAATTGCCGATTGAAGTGTTTTATAAATTTTAAGTTCATTACTTTTATAAATACTGTATTGCCTTTTTAAAATTTTTCTTGGCTAATTTTATTCTCTTGTGGTATAGTTCTTAAGCAACAGAGTTGCAGAATTGTCAGCTAATCTGTCATTTGTATCATTTACAATTTTTTTTCATGTCTCTTATTGTCCCTTTTCTTGCTTATATATCTGTTTACAAGTTTTTTAAGGCTATTTATGTACTTAGCTATCTTCAAGGCTTTTTATTTCAAGGCTCTTTATGAAAACATATCTTCATTTGATGATGCCATTTAATTCTGCACAACCTGATGATGTTGGATATAAGTAACATTATGAGAAAGATACTTTAATAGATTTGAAACTGAATTCAGATAAAATACACATGTTAGAAAGTGTTTAGTAATTTTTATTTATATTAATTGGAGTTATGTAGAACAAATAACATAGTATTCTTTCCATTGTGTTAAAATTAAATGTATAATAATATGTATTGAGAATAGTGCATATTAGATTCCTGCTTTTTTATTGTTGTTTTTAGCAGTATATGCCATAAATGTGGCTTAATCCCCTCTTGACCTGATGTATTCAATTTAAGAGACTCAATACAAGTATCTATTGCACATTAAAATTATTTTAAATACGTCAAAGCACTTATAGTATTTGAATAACTAGATTAGGAAATTTTTGGAAAAGTAAATTCTAAATTTTTCTCTGTAGCTTATAGTACAAGTCACTTGATTTTCTTGTTGATTTCTTAAGATTATAGACTTCTTACAAATTTTTAGAACACCCAAAAACCCAAATGAGATGAAAAAAAAATTGATGAATGATGTCCTCAATGCAACAATATAATGTACAGTTAAGTTTCATAAACCTCAGCAGATATTTTTATAGTCTAATGGAGAGATGCTTATTAATAGGTTAAATAACTAAATCCAGGGGAAAGCTTCTTATCATTTCATCAATTAAATATATTAAAAATAGAAAATATCAGACTTGGATTATGTCCAATATATTAATTGCATGTAATGATCCATTATATTAAAATGCTCTTAATAAGAACCTTGCAAAGGTATATAGAAATAATAAAAATGTTTTATCTAAATATATAAAGAAGGATGTTTGTGGGTCTGTCTGTGGGTCTGTCTGTGGGTGGGTCTGTGGATCTGTGTGTACGTTTTTTATACAAATCTACAGTTTTATTCCGATCTTGATAAAATTTCGCATACATGACCTTTAAAGCATGAGGAAGGTCACTGTCTACCTCAGATTTCGGAAAAATAATAATTATTGATAAAAAATCGATATTCATGGTTATGGCAGGGCATATTAATGAGAAATATCGCATGACCAACAATGCAAGACAAAGTTTTTGCAACAATGGTATCAACACGCAATTCACAAACACTCTGCACGGACCAACAATATATATCTCATGACCAACAATGCAAATAAAAGTTTGTGCAACACTAGGTATCAACAATGGTTTCAACACGCAATTCACCAATAACAATGAGCTCAAAATGATGATGCAATGATAAAGCAATCCTTTCCAAGAATTATAACAATGAACATAAAATGATGATGCAATATGGATAAGTTTCAATTTGTAACAATGCATAGAATTCCTGTTATTCAGGTTTTTCTTAGAAAAGAGAGTTCTTAGTACTTAATAATTTCTTGAAAATCTTTAAAAATGATCAGTAGCTGGAGATAATGAAGAGTTAGCAGACTATTGAGAAAGAGTGGAAAGACGACAGAGAAAGGAAACCTTTAGCTCTGTGCTGTATTGAGCAAATGGGAAGCAAGTAAATAGAAGAATTGGCGACCGCTAGACTACCCAAAGTGATGAAAGGCCAAATTTTGCTTCAACACAACGAGAGAAGAGTGGAAATTGCAACAACATCAAGTGTACATCTGAAGTAAGATTACCTGAGTAAGAAATTATTGGAGCGGTCCATCCATTGTGAGCCTTTAAAAAGATTTTTTTCGAATTTTCATTAAGAATTTTTACTGTATTAATTCTAAGCATTTTCATGTGTTTATTTTTAAGATATTGCAAAATTTAATTTAATTTTTTGAGATTGTTCTGTTTACATCCAAGTGTAATTATCCCGGGCAACGCCGGGTACCTTTGCTAGTACCATATAACGTAAGACAGATACATATGCCATATAAATTATATTATTAAAATTACCAACTGCAATATTTCCAAAACTAATACTCCAATTATTCTAGGGATTTCTTTGACAATCCTCATTCTAGCAAAAGAAAACTTAATAAAATTAGTTTTTTTTAAAAAGTATTAAACCTACTAAATAGCATACATGTGTAATTTAGCAATTTCACAGAGTATCAATTTGCCATAGTAGAAAAATGTTTTGATAGATCATTTTCATTACTAAATACAATAACACAAATATTAAACAGCTGGTTGTTAAATCTTATAAATATAGTAGAGATTTAGCAAAATGAAGTATTGTAATATATTATTGAGAATACCACAATCACTTATAATGGATTTTTTAAAAAAAAATTTAAGGATGAAATAAGTTCAACAAAAATCATAAAATAAGAATAAATAATTCTTAGGGTAAAATTTAAATTTTTTAAAGAAAACTTGAAAGAACATATAACTATTAAATTTAAATTATCAGCATTTCATAGTATTACATAATTCAATTATCATATTTACAGGAGATCCGGGTGTGTATATATATTCTGGCAGTTGAGTATAATTTTAAAAGAAAATTAGCCTAAATTCTCACGCCTAGGGTATAAACCTTACTTTATAGTTTCCCCCCAATATTTAGCCTATTGTATGCAAGTGTATTTTCGTTTTTTCAAAAGAATATTATATTTTCTGATTATCTAAGATGACAAACGATACAGTAGTATTGAGAATAAAAATATTAAATCTTTTAGTAACATGAACTTGTTTTATTAATTTTATTTAACTATAATTTTCATTATTATTGATATAAAGAGATAAACATAGATTCAGATTAATAGTCTCATAATTTACATTTATTAATTAGTTATTATCACTTAGGATAGAAGTATACGAGAAAATAATTTTGACATTTAAGTTTCCCCCTCCCTTTCATCCATTCCTGGACCCATGTTTTGCATTAAACGTGTTTATCCAAAACCAATGATCGTACATACTGATTTAGTTGTTATGTAATGCCAATAACCCATCCTATTTTTGTTAGGTTCCATTTTCTCAACAGTCTTATTTGGGTAGAAACTTGTCTCCTGGGAACATACACGAGCTTGGAGAGAAACTGGAGAGAGAAACAGCGTCTGCTGCTTACGGAGAGAATAAACTTCCAAGAGCTTGTATTAATTAACGAAACATGACTGATCTATAAAATCAAACAGAACTCTTATGTATGTACGGTATGTACTTTTAGACGACTATTTAATACATATTTTCTTTAATCAGTCTTTCAAAATTTAAATTTAATCGATGCATTACGACGACCTGTTCAGCGTGCGTCCATTTTAAGCTCTTCCTACTAGAGAAAGTGGAAGTTGAGATAGGTGCAAACATGCGCATTAAAGACCAGTAATAATGATAATTATGTATAAAATTGAAAGTAAAACGATTTTAAACCTTCAAATAATGTTTAATTTCCATTTAAAAATAACAAAAATTTTCCGAGGAATGTTTATAATGAGTGACAAACAACAGTTTTGGCGCTGCGTTTTTGTTGAGGAGAAATAAATTCTTTTCGATGCAAGTGTTGAACTTTTCACCATAGACATAAGGTTTAAAGATAAAAATATACTAAAAAACTTCAGACTCCTGCTAAAAAATCAAGATTTAATCGTACGAACTAAAAAATGAAAAATTGAAAGAAAATGCTCAAATGCGGATACAACTTTTATTGTGTGTTGATATATCTATTAAAATATTATTGTGTGAAACACTTAGAATCGTGTTCCCACGTTAAAGAATAGGGCGATAGCACTAGGCTGTTGCAGATGCGACTTCCTAAATTCCTGTGTATGGGGTGTGACACTCACACATAGTGCAAACGAGATTCTAATGCCAGCTGCAATCATAGAGCTCTTTCTTCCTAGGTATGAGTAAGACCTCCCTCCAAGTCCCCGTTTCATTTAACCTGGTGTGCAATAAAAATATTGCGACAAATTTTTATAAACCTTTGCTAAAGTTTTACCATACCACCAATGAGAAAAGGTTTGTAAGAGACAGAGACTTTAGTTTTAGTTACCCTTATGGTTACTTTGATTTTTAAAAAATACCAATTAGCTTATTGTAAAATAGTTGTAAATATTTTTTATAAGGAACCCAGTGACCTCGCGTCTTCTTTAAATAATGCTGCTAACTTGTTGTTCCAATGGAGTGAGCAGAATAAATTGTCAGTTAACATAAATAAAACTCAGGTGATGTACTTTTACCAACGCAACAAACTGAATGTTCCAACCGAATCCACCACTTATTATGATAAACATTTGATTAACTTAGCAGAATCTTTCAGATATCTGGGGATTGAACTCTCCCACGACTTATCTTGGGATCTTCATGTGAATGCCCTCCTGTTAAAATTAAATAGAAACATGGGTAAGCTCTCCAGACTGAATTATTTACCACCTTATGTGTTAATTTCAGTATATTATGCTTTGATACACTCTAGTTTATGTTACGATGTCATTTTCTGGGGAGCTACCACGCTTTACAACATGTCTAGGATCCTAAAGTTACAAAAATGGTTCCTCCGAACCCTTATGAAAGTCCCTAGAGGTACGTCGGTTTCCGGTTATTTTTCTACTTTAAAAATACTTACTATACAGCAAATATATAAATTTCAGTTGGGTTTTTTATTTATAAAGTATGACATTCGATCCTCCTAACAGCAAACCCAATATCACCCATACTTGTTATGGATAAGCACAATTATCCTACTAGACAAGCTGGTAAACTTTACCTACCAAAGGCTAAAAACAAGTATGGAAGTAACTGTTACTCACGCAGGGATTACAGAATGGGCTGTGATCCCTAACGAAATTTGCACTCTGTCTGATTATAAAACTTTTCGCCGTGAACTGAAAAACTATATTCTCGGATAACCTTATGAAAATATCCGGACTTATTTCGGAATTTCTCGCGTCGCTTCATATTTTATTTTTTTGGAACTGGTGCCTGATTGGATTGATTATAATAGTAAGTTATAATTATAACCAATTCACATATACTAATCCGTGTTAATTTAGTATTCAGTTTAATTCCTCTTACTTGTTAATTTTATTTCTTATTTCTTAATCGTTTAAATGTAAAATTGATTGTGTTATAGGCTCAGGGGGCCCTATTTGTCGGTCTGTAACCATACCGGGCCCTTCTGAGCTCTAATTCTAATTCCAATTCTAATTGTAATTCTTTAAATAAATAAATAAAATAAAAAATAAATAAATAAATAAAAAATATTACACACACAAGTTATTTGTAAAAAATATTTACAACTATTCCATACCCCAATGTTAAAAATTATAATAAAATTTTACCATTGAAATATTTAAATTGTATATAATTGTTTAACTTTCATAATAAATATTATATTCATTTTATTCTATTATCCAATGTTTGTATTTATTCTATTTTATTCACTTAGCAACAGTATTTAATTTTTTGCATTAAACATTTGTTTTTTATCTAATTAATTATCTATCATATTAAATATTATATTCATTTTATTTCATTGCCCAATGTTTGTATTTATTCCGTCTTATTTATTAAAGATTTGTACTTGAATTGAATTGAATTTAAAAAGGGGTGGTTACCAAGAAACCAAGC
>JAHWFO010002604.1:977373-1005937 GCA_023313115.1 Rhysida immarginata
ATAAATTATATGCCCTTAATTTATTAATAATCAATAATATTCGAAATTTTAGAAAGCTGGTATATCTGGAATGGAGAAACTTAGCAACATCTAAAATTAAGAATTTATTAAAAAAATCGAGGGCACAGTCGAATTATTTAATGATTGACTTATAGTAAAATGATTCCTTTTATTTATGTTTTAAATTTTTTTTTCGTAAATTATATTTTATTCATAAGTTATTTCACAAAAATTAAAACCATTTCTATGGAGATCGTTTCTTGATGACGTCATTAGAGATTCTTCCCTATCAGAAAACAAGGAATTAGATAAGGCCACATCATTGCTTTAACAAAGGGCTGGGTGATAAAGATATTAAAATCCTATTATGTGATTTTCTAACTAGTGTCATGCAAGTGTGACCCATTTAACACCAAATTGCGTATATCATCTAAAAAAAGTAAAAATATTTCACATTCAGTTATATAAAAAAATCGTTAAAAATGGAGATATTAAAAAAATTTTTTGGAATAATTTACGAAAGATTTCTCCCTAAATTTTGGCTATTTTCAAATACGAAATTATTACATTTGTAATTTTTTTAATAAGGATTAAAACCAAGTATTTCAAAAAGAAAATATTATTATACATTTTAATGTATTGTTTAAAAAAATTATTAATCAAAAGCAGTTGTATTCAAGATGACAAATATATAAATTTTAAAGCAAAATATCAGTTATAGAATGTTTAAGAAAATATTTTCTATCCCTATGTAAGAAGAATCATTTTCTCAAGAAATAAGGTCGCTGCAAAAGGTTAATAAAGTGAAAAGAGTATCCATTTTTTAATACAGTAAAAAAAGAATAAATCTTTTAATTGTAATAGTTTAAACATACGTTTAAGAAAGTCAAAATTGTTTGCTATCTTCATTAATTTAAAACAAAATATTTCATTCATGTACAGTTCATTCCAAAAGCGTTTTCACTTGCTAGGCAGTTGAGCTAAGCGAAGTTGATCGGTTATAAAATCCAGTAGGTTGAACTAACGTCGTAGAAGTTTAAAATGGACTTGGCCGTCTAGAGTGGAAATAGGGATGAATTTATGACTGGTGTAGGGGAGTTACAGTAGTTTTAACTTAAAAGATTAATCGCTGCTTTTTATTTCAGTAAGATCGACTTTGCAGATGAAATATTTAATGCACTTATTTAAAACAAAGCAATAAATATTTAAGAATATCTCAAGAATGTTAGATGAGGGTTTATCTTACGTAAAACATGAGATGTTTACATTATTGATGAAAATATGAACAAAAACTCCACAGGCTGAATTCGATCCGAGACCTGAAGTTTCCCGGTTCGAATCCAAGCTGTGGCATTTTCTCTCTTATTTTCATCAATAAATATTTAGTTTATTTATTTATTTTTTCTCTATTTCGAACATTGATATTTTTACTTATTACTTTTTAAATTCTGTAGTATTTAGATACCGAAATTGTTCATGCCGCCATAAATTTTATAAGAAAAAGAAAGCCATTTCGATATACCGTATAGTATACAGCATATTGTATACTGCATAAATATGTGCTTTCTTCATATATAAGATACTGCATTGCTATACAATATTTTTTCCCGTCATGGATGAGAATATAATTTTTTGCCACTACTTTATTCTTTTAAACATAAACCCAGAAAATACTGTATATCATTTCGAAAGATTGGTAGCTTTTCCCTATGAAATGCCATAATGGATTTATACATTATATATTGTGGTATAATAATCCAACCACAACTACGTTTATTTATCTCGGTCTTATTCTATCTCCAGACTTGTCATGGTTGCTGGATAGATTATTTTCGAAACTTAACTAAAAACAAGGTATATTTTTCACTTTCTTCCCCCTAATATCTTACTTTTGCTTAACTTTTCGTGGATACACTCAACATTGTGCTTCGGTGTAATGCCCTGGGGTTCTACCTCAACGCTTTATGTTACTCGTATATCAAAATTACAAAAATGGTTTCTTCGCATTCTATTGCACCTACCATGGTCTTCCTTTGTGTCCCATTGTTTTCTTTTCTTTGCGGATACTTACTACAGTATATATCAAGTTTATTTTCTGTTCGTATGTTCATTTATTTACAAATCAATTAACTCTCTGTTATTGCTTACAACCCCTATAAAGATTTGGCATAATCTTGACAGCCATAACCATAATCCTCGTTTTACTAAAGAGATATGGGTTCCAGTATCACAACTAAACTATCGCAAAAGAAGTGTTTCCCACATCGGCATAAAATGTTGGGCTTTTCTGCCCCCGGCAAAACGTTCGCTTGTTCCTTACCCTTCGTTTCAAAGAGCTTTAGGAACTTTTTGTTCTTATATCACTAAATACGATACTTGCTTATTAGTATTTTTCAACTTGTTAGTATTCTGTCAATGTTTTTTCTGTATGTCCACTCTACATCAAGCTTCGTCCTAGATTACACAGTTTAATTGTTACTTTTGTAATCGATTATTATGTATATGGCCCTATAGGAGCCCCTGTTTTGGTCTCTCGTCTGGTTGCCATCATTGTCATCAAGTGTCTGTTTTAAATTAATATATTACCGTTTTTTGTGTCCGATTTTTGGTCTCTCTGCTGGTTTTGTTCGATTTAATTTGGCCTGATTTGGTTTATTTGGCCTGATTTGGTTTATTGTAACAGTTTGGTTATCTAATCTATTTAATAACCAACTTTTGTTTCTTTATATTAACAACCAACTTTTGTTTCTTCATATTATTAACCAACTTTTGTTTCTTTATATTAATAACCAACTTTTGATTCTTTATGTTTAGTCAGAACCGTGACCTCTTGTCCTAACTTGTTGGTTTATCACCATACTGGCCTCTAATGGAAATGTATTTTTATAACCCAAAAAATAATTAATAAATAAATAAATAAAGAAGTAAATAAATAAATATTATAATTTTGTTAAATGTGCAGCAAAATTAAAGATAATTTTCTACTACTGATTATTTCATGAAAAACTTAGTGATTTAATTCGTGCATTCGCCATTATATTGTTGAGCGTGCTTTGCCAACTTATAGCTTACTTCCTTGTGTAGTTTTTAAAGTATTATACAGCATTTCTGCTAAAATAATAATAATATACATTGATATATTAATGATATACAAAAAATTTCCAAATATAGGCTCAAAATCAGATTTCAATTATAAGAGTTTGACGTCACTCATTATGCTTACCTGTTGCTAAGAAACAATAAATGGCATCATACTACGTGATCAAACTCGACTTCTTGCCTGAAGCAATTAATCTCACTGATTTACTGTAATGCAAGGAAGCCGAACATCGTTCACCTAAGTAAAAACTCTTTTGGAATGAACTGTACATATCATTTGTAAATCTTTGTAACCTATCAGTTGGCTGACATTTGTAAAAGCACTCACAGGAAGCCCAAATTCCAAATTTTACAAGAAGGATATGTGTTCCAAGGTCTGAACTTTCAATCTATTTCTCAAATTAGTCTTTGTTAGCATTACCTATAGAACGTGAGTAGTAAGGGCAGCCCTTTGTATACCAGGTTGACCTTTGACTCCTGGATTTATATGCCAAGATGGCGGCACTTCCGGCCATGCCCACCACGCTCTCTCCTCAGGCGGTGGTATACAAACTGGCCTCCACGTGACCCTTTTTATCAGCAGAGATAAGATGAAAAGATAAGCCCAGCGGACCGCCATTTTGGTTGCCATGGCAACGGAGCGGCCATTTTTGATGAGGAGATAAGATAAGACCAGCTGCTCGCCTCCTCCACCCACCATTTTGAGAAACGGTGGCCATTTCTGTTTTTCTTATAATTTTGAATCATTTTTATATAAAATAATTCTTTATTCAATATTGACAAAAAGATAAGAAAGATGAAAAGATAAGAAAGAGGAAAGAGAGAAAGAAGAAGAAACGGAAAAAAGAAAAAAAGAGACAGAGAAAGAAAGAAAAAGATGGAGAGTGAGAAAGAAGAGAGGACAGTGGAAAGAGAGGAAAGAGAAAGGAGATGAAGTAGAAGGAGAAGTGGTTTTTTGGGGGTACGCTGCCTCTCCCTCCCACCCTGTGCTTGATGTTGGTGGTCGTAAACCGCTTGTTGTGTCACCAGAGTGCTCTAGTGGTGACATACCAGGGGTTACGGTCCACCCACGCCTTTGCAGGCTGGCGGTAGGTTGAGGCAGCTGGAGCACTCCGAGACTCGACCAGGGCGCTGGTACCTGTGCAGAAACTGGAGGGCAGAGCTTAGGTAGTCGTAACACTCCATTGAGATGCCAAGTACCAGCGCTAAACACAGGGGCAGCCGTCGCTGTGAGCTTCGAAGGGTATTTATCTGCACCCCCCTTATGCCGTGGTCAAGGGCATAAGAGCCGTGGTGATTCGGTTAACTAGATTCGGGTACGGTCAAGCATCTGTTCCCAGTGGTCGAACTAGTCAGGGGAAGGTTTGCATTAGGGGAAGGTGATCCCTAATTAACCGAATCACCCTTGGCCACGGCATAAGGGGGGTGCAGAAGCTCACAGCGACGGCTGCCCCTTTGAGTAGTGCTGGTGCTTGGCATCTCAATGGAGTGTTACGACTACCTAAGCTCTGTCCTCCACTTTCTGCAAAGGTACCAGCGCCCTGGTCGAGTCTCGGAGTGCCCCAGCTACCTCAACCTACCGCACGCCTGCAAAGGCGTGGGTGGACCGTAACCCCTGGTATGTAATCACTAGAGCACTTTGTCGACATAACAAGCAGTTTAGGACCACCGACACCAAGCACAGGGTGGGAGGGAGAGGCAGCGTACCCCCAAAAAACCACTTCTCCTTCTACCTCACCTCCTTTCTCTTTCCTCTCTTTCCACTGTCCTCTCTTGTTTCTCACTCTCCATCTTTTTCTTTCTTTCTCTCTTTCCTTTTTCTTATCTTTTCATCTTTCTTATCTTTTTATCAATATTGAATAAAGAATTGTTATACATAAAAATGATTCAAAATTATAAGAAAAACCGAAATGGCCACCCTTTCTTAAAATGGTGGGTGGAGGGGGCGAACAGCCAGTCTTATCTTATCTCCTCATCAAAAATGGCCACTCCGTTGCCATGGCAACCAAAATGGCGGTCCGCGGGCTTATCTTATCTTTTCATCTTATAAAAAAGGGTCACGTGGAGGCCGGTTTGTATACCACTGCCTCAGGCGAGGGCGTGGCCGGAAGTGCCGCCATCTTGGTATATAAATCCAGGGGTCAAAAGTCAATCTTTTATACAAAGGGCTGCCCTTACTACTAACGTGAAATGCTATGCGAGGCCGAAAGCATCTGTGTCGATTTTTAATAAATTGATATTATTTTTTTGGCAGAATATCATTATTTGAAACAAATAAAATACAACTGCACCAATAGAAAAAACATTATTTCATTATGAAAATCGCGTTTATATAGAGCTTTTTCACTACGCGTCATAGTGTCGTCATTGTGATGTCATCGACACGACGCTGCCATATTGGATAACAAGCAAACAGGTACTCGCTATCAGTTCGCTACTCGCACACGTTCTGGATAATGTCTTTTTGCTGCATCTTAGGATGTTCTAATTTCTAGAGATAGATTAAAATATTTTTACAGAATACCTGTAGTTCAGAGGCGCTAAGATAAGCTAATCTTCGAAATAACACAGAGGAGAAGAGCTTGGCTCGCCGCGATTAAAGAGTTGTACTCCACAACTGCGACAGTATAAAATACTGGCGTATCTACTCCAATCATTTCTTTGAATGAAATTCAATCTGGATACTACATACAGAAAACGCTTGTTTAATTAAATAAAGGCTGTTCGTCGTAATTTTCCCAAAGGAGTCTGGTGTATCAGAAATTGATAAAGTTCAGATTAGCGGCCCCCAATTTTCTCGGCTGACATCGATCAGCCTCATCGCGTTTATGCTCTGAATTTATTATCGTAACATATCTAATTAATATGTAAATGATTTATCATATTATGAAAATTATATTTTAAGAAATTTATGTAGGAAAAAAATCACGAAAATTCCATGAAGGTGTACGATAAATGATAGGCGGCCATGCCGGCATAGCCCCCTAAATAGTAAATGGGGGCTATGCCAGTGGTCGCCCGTTAGCCGAAGTTCATCGCCACGGAACTTTCGTGATTTTTTTCCTGCATATATTTCTTTAAATTTAATTTCTAAAACACTATAAATCATTTACATATTAATTAGATATTCTACGATAATAAATTCAGAGCATAAACGCGATGGGGCTGATCGATGTTAGCCGAGAAAATTAGGGGATGCTACGCTTTACTTTTATCCTGAAATTTTACTTTCGGTATCTCATTTATTACATACCTTGCTACAAACGAGTGTATTAACGTTAATTTGTTTGTAGCCGACTTCGAGGACCCAGCCACACAAAAAAATTCTTGTATGCATCGAGTGATTTGTTTGCGTGTGATCTGGCTGTGCTTGTGGACGACGTAGCTTGAAATTAAGATGAGATCCAACGAGGCAAACTTCTTTTCTCTAAAGTAAACTCCTGATTTAATAGGGTATAAGGATCAATACTATCAATATCAGCAATTTTTTGTTGTGCATGGATTGGGAGATTCGTGTAATATGCTATCTTGCCATAGCGACTAGCATGTGCGAAGCGTGCTTGTTATCCAAGATGGCTGACCTAGTTTTGCGTCCTGAGTTGCTAAGCAACCTAAACCCAGAATGCCTTACGCGGTCACGTGCTGTAAAAGCTCTATTGTGAAAAGTACTACTTCCTGGCACTCCATTTTGTGTCAGATGACCTGTAAGATCGACATCACGGAGGGACTAGATTAGGCTCAAGTCCCATAAATATTGGAGAGAAGCTTTTCCATAGAGATACCTAATTAAACTAAATCGTGCCTACCATCATTAAAAAAGCACTTGTATAGAAATAAATGCATGGTGTTCACTTCAGTCTATCCCATGATGACGTCACTTTCTCTTGACCTTCGTGATTTCGGTCGTTTTATATATTTCGCATTCAATTTGATATATCTGGAACATTCATTTTAAATGAAGTTGTATATTAGGGTGGAGCTGTCCTTTAATAATCAACACAAATTTTTGCTATTTCCCGCCCAAAATCCGCCCAACCCACCCAACGAATTTTTTCCAACCCAACAGATAAAAAAACAGGCGGTTTCTAGCCCAACCTGGCAACCCTACTGTCTTCTACTTTTTTGCTCAGCAGGATGGCATCTACACTGTGAACTGTCGCTCTTTTGACTGAAGAATGAGCAGCAATTGATGAATACTGTCTTTTAACCCGACCACTACCTCTACCTTTCTGAATCCTGGAATCCAAATTCTGTAAAGCACTGCCACCTGCTGCTCTCATACGTGACACTAATGAGTGTTTGAGATTATGACCCTGTATTATATCACCTAAGACTGAAACAGCACATTTTAGAGCGTGCTTACCAACAATTTTCCCTTTAGTAAGGGCATTGCAAGTAGGAAAAGATTTTACCACTAACATGCTGAAACGCTGTCCCTTTAAATACAGGTAGCCCTCGACCTTTCTGACTGAAATAATAACGTAAAATAGCCAATTGGCTCGGATGATATAGAGCATGCGTTTCAAAGAAGAGAAAGACAGAAGCGTCTGAGCTCTACAACTGCTTCTGACGGAGATGTCATTTTACAACCGTTTTGCCAGCTAAAAACGCTAACAGATCACCATAATCTGAATGCACTGCGATTTCAATTGTGTAAAATACTTTTTTGCTTAATGGATAGTAATCAAGTGAAGAGAAGGTATGATAAACCATTTCGCGTCTAGCATGTGATATGGGAATAAACCGTAAGAGCGGTGCAAAAGTATCCCCGATGGTTCTGTCTACATTGAAAGTGAAAATATTTATTATATGTGAAATTAAAGTTTTAAAAGGGCTTGTCTTCTATGGTATCTATTTCACTAACGATTTCACACCCCTTCTCCTTCTCCATCTTAATATCCTTTTGATAACAAAAACTCGCATTATAATTTTTGACACCAAAAACCCTTCCTGTGTCCAATTCGTTCAATAATCTTTCTGAAATATATTTGTAACTCTTGAAATGCGTACTAGGTCAGCAATTATTAATTTCGGAGTCGTATGGGGTGCTGAATTGTATAAACGATGTTGCTTCAACCACAAGATCGATGCATTACGAGCATTCAGAGTAGCCAGGGCTATACCTAAAGATCTTTGAACACGATTGTTGTAGCTTTCAACAAGAACAGGTAAGACATTAATGTAATGTTGTTTGTTAGATTAAGTGAAAAACCTAATCATTTGCCGCTGTAAGGTACGGTTCTGCCGTTGCTGCTTTTAAATCAGACTCTGTTGCAGAGAATATAATATTTAGTTGTTTAAAATAATCTTCAACGTGTTTATTTAAAAATTCTTTACCTTTATCATTGTTAATTTTTTTGAGGAACTTGCCCTTTTGTAAAGATTTTTTGCAAAGCTTTCTGAAGCTCGGGACCTATCTTGTATTTTAAATGCAAAACCCACATAAAACGCGAGAACACATCAATGCATGTGAGAAGAAATTTATATCCATTCATCTGCTTTGACAAACTGCTTAGGTCGACTAAATCCACTTGAAATTGATCGAATGGTGCAAAAGTACTCATGAGATTATGAGGGTGGCGATGTTTAATAGATTTATGTAGCGTGTAAGGTAGAACACTGCTTAACCAATCACCTGTATCCTTTTCTGAATGGTTTGTTTGTTTAGCTAAACTACGAACACCACCAAACCCTGCTGGGTTTTCAAGTTTAATATAGACTTGTTCCATGCCTGGAAAATAAATCAAAGTAACGGGAGTGAACAAGAGTATTTAAAAGGAAGCTAAATGGAAGGTGTGAAAAACAATATAAAAACAAACTGAACACCTTGAATCAAATGATAATTAGGCCGGGTAGGTAATCAATAAAATAAAATAAATCAGGTGAATCTAACACAACAGAATATTATTTGTAAGGTAAAAACATAGATGATGGACCAAATCATTTGCTATCTACCATTTTTGTGGGTATATATAAGGGAAGATGAGATAACTTATTTAATTCTAATAACCCTTTGAACACCTTAGAGGTTATACCTGGCTATTTTGGGATTTACCTGGAAATAATACATGGTCATTCAATAAAAATCAATGAATACTATTTAAAATCATAGAAAAATTAATAAATCAATGAAAAACACCTGTAAGGCAACATCTGTCAACCCTTTGGATAACTGAAATGTAATACCTGTAAACCCTTTGGTTACCTGGAATGTAACACCTGCTATTTTGGGGGTTATCTGGAAGATTACACCTGGTAATTCATTAAAAAACAATGAAAATTCAATAAAATCAATCAATACCTATTAAAAATTAATAAATCGATGAAAAATCAATTAAAAAGGCTGCACATGCTTCTCCTCTAGGTGCCAATCGTGGGAGTATACTACTTATGAAAGTTTTTAAAATTGCGAATGTTTTTCATTTGGGAATTACATATGGATTCGCTTCATTTACAAATTCAGTAACCAATTCTACTGTGGTAACAAAATTTTTGTTAGGATATCTTAATCCACCTTTGTCTTGAAATGTTGAGACCGATGTAAGAGTGATGGAGATTTTATTTACAGCTTTCTTTGGTGAATAAAATGTAATTTTCGATTATTAAATTAATTTTTCATATCAATAAAATATAGTTTTCTTCAATAAAACTAATTTCATATTGACAATTCAACATTCACATCAATAAAATAACACCATGTAACAAAATTTACTTTTTTCTTCGTTCGTGGGATATAACTTTTATTCCTGTATTTATTTAACCTAAGTAATAATTATTCTCTGTTTTTGCAGTCAGGATATTGATATATCTGTTATTAAAGGTTTTAGCGATTCATAAGGGAAGAGTTCATATAAAAATAAAGCTACTTGTTACTCCGAACGGTTTAATAATAAAAAAGGTGATGGGGTTTTCCTCATTACAAAAATTAGAATTTCATCAACAGAGTGTCCTGATCCCCTTTTCAGAGTGGTTAATCATGCTGCGCCCAGACACTCTTTTGTCAAAATTCTAATTTTCTTTGTGTTTTTGGACATCCCACTTTTAACGTTCTGTTCTAATATATTTTTGCCTAATTAATTGTTTTACTTCCTTGGCTCAGTTTGAATTTTCTTGTTAATTTAAAAATATTCAGTTTGTGGAGGAGGTGTATGAATCTTGCCCACAAATGCAAAATTTGAACAGGATTATTATTTTTCATCATTTTTAGTTACATCCTAATGGAATAAAATGATTACAACACAGGAACAGAATTTGTATTACATGGTGTAATAGTACACATAAATATAATAATTTTTCTTATCAAGAAAACGTAGTTTCACATTATAAAAAATATAAATTCGTTTCAATAAAACGGAATTTTATTTCAATTAAATGGAACCTAAACTAATACTCTTATTCAGCAGATTGTTATCGAAAAATTACAGTAACAGTAAAAAAATTCAAATTATTCATATTTTGAATTATAATGAAACTACTATATACATAATTTTATTTTTAAAATGAACAAGAGTCTTACAAATAAGATAAAATAAGAATAATATAATATTGTATAATTGAGCACTCATTTTCTTTTTAAATTAATAATAAACACAATAATTCATTCTCTAAGCTAATTATACTGTGTTATTATAGAGAAAGGCTTACTGTACAGAATACAGTAATTTTCTTTTTGTTAGACCGAATGATAAAAAAGATAAAAATTTCTATTTCTGACTATATTATAAAAACGAATTCAACTGCCGTCAAGCACTTGCTCGTCCCTAACGAATTAACTTAGTCTTAAAAATATTAATGGTAAAGCCGTTAACAGAATTCTAAATTTTTAGTTTGTCTAGAGATTCCTTAAGAGCTGGTAACAAACAGAAAATATCCTCGTTAGATAAGACTCAGGAAACTTCATCAGCATACAGGGTGGTTTTAATATTTAATAGTTGTAAAGAGTGAGGAGGAGTTATTTATAGATAAATTAGGTTTGGTTTGGTTTGGTTTGTTTGGTATTAACGTCCTTTTCAACTGCCATGGTCATTTCAGGACGGCGTTATAGGGGCCGCAAATTTTGCCTCGCAAGGGTTCTTTAACGTGCAGCCGGCAAACGACTACACGGGACCAACGGCTTTACTTCCCTTCCGAAGGAAGTGCGTGATCTCAGGATTTACCCCTGAAATATCCTCGTCGTCCTCGGCCGGGATCGAACCCGCGTACTTGGGCATCAGAGGCGATCACGCAACCTGCTGAGCCACCGAGGCCGATAGATAAATTAAAGAGTAAACGGAAAAAGGAATGATTCTTGAGGAACCCCACGATTTCTGACAGACATAAGTGAGGATTTTTTCTTAAAGTGCTAAATAATATTTTCTGTTGGAAAGATAACTAATAAGCCACAAAAGGGGCATACTACTATTACCGTAAAAAGTGCGCAATTTAAAAAGAAGCAACTGTTGAGATACAGAGTTATATGTTTAGTTAAATCAATAAATGTACTTGCAACAAATTTGTTCTGGGCCATTTTGGAGAAAAGAAATTCGAGTAATTCAAAGCATGCCATCTCAACACTTCTATAAAACCCGTGCTGGCAGGACATAAGAAAATTGTGATAGTCAATGAGTTGAGATAAACGAATGTAGAATAATTTTTCAAATATTTTAGAAAATAGAAGTAAAGCGGTGATAAGGCGGTAGTTTGTATAGGATCCAGGATACTCTTTCTTGAATATTAGTACTACACGGGCTAATATCAGCATCATCGGATAAGTACCACTACTGATAGAATGGTTAAAGATAGTAGCAAGAGGAAAGGCAAGAGGGTGTTTTAAAAAGATGATAACGTCAGAACGAATTCCGAGAAGGTCAGGCATAGGAGAAGATTTTCAATTGAGCAATGACGTTAAGAACTTTTCCTTAACTGTGGGAGTGAGAAAAAGGGCGGGACGGGATATGGTTTGTATCATTAATATCAGCAGAAAAGGGAGGATCTGATGAAAGAGGTAACAAATTATGAAGAAAATCAGTTAAACAAAAAAAAAAAACAAACTAAGTCAGGAAGGGCAAAAGGAGAGGAGGCTAATTTTGGTCCGTGTGACAAATCCTTTAGTATACACCATTTCTCTTTACTAATTTTGTAACCATAAAACAATGAGTCATAATAAGATCGTTTTGATTTCATAATAGCGATTTTAATTAGAGAAATATTTGAACTTATTAAGAGCCTTAGTAGATGGATTCCTTTGAAACTTCCAATATCGGAAATTTTTTATAAGAGTTAAAATATCATACTGAAATCCAAGGTTTTTGACTTGTGGCATGAGAGTTGGTACACGGACGGGAATATATAGGAAGGTAACGATCATAACCTAGTTGAAAATGGGATTATTAAACTAGCAAAGAGTTGAATAGTATCTGCTGAATTAGAAAGAAGAGAATTCCGGTCGGTTAAAGCTAAAAAGATTGCAAAATTGAAATTAATAAAGCTGGGGGTTATTAGCCGAGTGCAAGTATGGTAGTTTCGTGAAATAGATGGAATACGATAGCTAAAAATAGTAAGTAAAGGAAAAGGGTCAGAACTAGCCATATCTGTGATGCTATTAAATATAATAGAATCGGAATTCGTAAAACAGGAGTCTATGGCTGAGTAGGAGTTAAAATGAGAAGAATAATGAGAAAAAGAAAGGGTAGAAAGGTTGAAGACCAGAACGGATTATAGGGACTAACAGTTGATCGAGTGCGGAGGAGGGTTTACTAAAATCAATATTGAAATCGCCAATTAAAATAAGTATTTTTCCGGAACTTTGTAAATCAAGTAAAGCAGAGGACAGAAAGGTGTCAAAAAGAAGAAAAAACACTGAATGGAGGGTGGTAAATAGCAACAAGTATGAATTTATTATAAATTATAAGGGTTAAGGTCTCATAGTCAGCAGTTACATGCGAATATTGAGAGAGTATCACGTATATTTCATTAATCCAATAAGGAGAAGTGATTAGAGGGAGAAAAATCAGGCAGAGTTGATAAATTAATGAACTTTAAGTAATTTTGTTAATTGCTATTAAGAAGATAAATAAATAAATCTGATAACTTCACAACGGAGTAGCAAGCTTTGTCAACAAAGTTTCATGCAAAATATATTAAGTTACACAAAGTCTAAGGCAAAATTAATTTTAGGCCTCCACTAAAATATTGTTAATGCACTATACACAAACTTAATATCTTTCTTTTTTAAATCTCAATAATTTTGTTCTGCCTTGTCGGTGAATCTGCATCACTTGGAGGGCACAATAGAATACCGTTTATTGATGAGGATATGTTAAAATCTTCCCACAGACAGGTGAGCGAAACCGGAGTAGAATCTATGAAATATATCAATAAACCTTGCAAAACAGTTAATTTGCCCTTCACAATAAACTTAGCAGTTTTATCTTAATTCCACTAACTTCTTCTTAAAGAGTTTAGTGATTACTGGCTAACTTATCTATGGAAAGCAAAGCTTGAGGAGCCCCATGGCCATGTGACTTGGGAAACCCCCTTTATCTGCTGTTTCCTTAGACAGAAAATTTGCTCCAGCCTCTAACGCAGATTTGTTATCCTCCGGGAAATTGCTCGGATACATGGGCGAAGAATTTTAAACGATTCGAGTGTAATACAGGTTAGTATCGTCGTGCTTGCCTGCTGAACGAAGGAATCCCGTTAGACTGCCTTTTTCTGACAGTTGCTACGAATTACTCATTGACCCTATGCCTGGTTCCTTCCTCTTGTATTGATAAGCATGACATTTTCTATTTGCGTTGCACCCGTACAAAGAGCTGTGTCCTTTGCTAAGCATCTTTGCTTCCTGGCTCCACTTTTAATGTCCTTGACTCGCTGGAGAATATGACTCGCTGGACAGACAGCACTTCTCTCTTCCTTTTCTTCTTTATGATGGCGTTTTCCGTTGCCTATATCAAAGGGTCTTCGCACGGAGTTCTTCCTATCTCTTAACGAATTCCCTCCATATCCTCTTCTGTTTCTCTTTATTTCTTTCAACGGCGACGCCTCGCGTTTCTCTTGCCGTCTCTCTTTCTCTTTTTTCTTTGGTCGTCTCTTTTTATTTTCTTTCAATGATCTTCTGACCGGTTTATTTATCGCGACGGGGGAGGACAATTGCGAAAAATACACCCGATCTTCTGCCTTATCTTCCAGTACATCATTGCGCTTCTTCTGTTTTCTTTCTATCGCCTCCAATTAATTGGACAGAGACAGTGATAAAAGGATAATGACGCAGGAAGTATATACTAATACCACCATCACGTTTGATTGTATGACATATTGAGGGGACCTGATAACTAGCGATACCCAGGGCATCTCAGGGATCGTAGACCCAGCTCTCCATGAAAATCAACATTTCAATAATAAAGATAGATTGTTTAAATTAGCAAGAGTATAAGGGAGATTATCATTTATTGAGATAGAAAATAGAGAAACCCATCGACAAAGGGGTAGCATGTAGGTCATTGATTAGAGAATTTGTTTGTTACACAGATATCGGAAAAGCAAAATCTGACATGATATATAAAAAAAGAAACTGCAATAATTATATAACTGTAATAATTATAACAATATGCTAGAACGAATTAAAATAATAATAATAATAATAATAATAATAATAATAATAATAATAACCCTCGTGTGGTCCTACGTCCGCGTCATACGAGGGGGGCAACATCTTAGAGAGATGGCCCTGGTTAACAGGTCTGATCTGCTCTACCCTTAGATTAATCTTGAGGGTCCAGATGACCCAGTAGGGCTGAAGAGCTGATTACATCAACCAAGGGCCTGCTGATGATGGAGATGGCTAACAGGACCACCCAGTTATTGGTGATCACTATGATTAGTGCTAGCGCGTTATCTGATACCGGCTCGGACGTCACCCGGGTTACCAAGGTCCGCGCTCGAGGGTTAGGAAGAGGCTCACGTTCGAAAAATATGCCACAATCTCCCAGGGCCACTGGTGGCGAAAGCAGTACCAACCCCTTTTCGGCTACTGCAATGCCACAACCTGTCCATAGTGTTTCAAGAGCTTCTTTGCCCTTGACCACGAAAGCAGGCAAACCACCCCAATGCATGAAATGGACCAATGACATAAACTGTTTTATCATGCGAGCCTACTAAGTAGTCACTAAATTGGAAACTGACACTACAGCATACAGACAACGCTTATATAACATTTTCAAAGAGACATATCCTCACATAACAGTCACTGAACAACGCATTGTAGATCAGCGTCGCACAAATTATGAACAATTTAATACCCTTACCCACGCTACAGAAAATAAAGCAAGAAATTGCACAACAGCTACAAGAACACGAGACATCTACACAAACCGACACTCAACACACAGAATCAAACACTAACATTGACATCACTAATGAACTTGTAGAACACACACTCAACAATGAACTTCACCATGACATTCATCCACAACACAACATGAATACCAAACTTATTGAAACATTAAATGACACCCTACAAATATACCTTACAGTTTACACGGGAACAGATCCCACACAAAGACCAGGTATACCTAAAATAAACATAAACAGCAAAATAGGGGAAATTTTATCTTACAAGAACACATATATCTTACCAAAATACGTTGAAGAAAATCTATCTTTGGAATACATACACCTACTTATTTACGCTGGGGCTTTTACAGTCATATCCACACTGGGTAGGAAACCAATCCATAAGAACAGACAAAAATTATACACCCAACAGAAACCTAAATGGCAAAAGCGATTGAGTCTGAGATCGACGAAATCCCCAAGCAGTTAGGTAGACTTACACAGTACACTAAAAACAACACTTCATCAAAGCAGAACAAACGCCTCAGGCAATTATTTAAGAAGATTAAAACACACACCAGACATGAGCAGCACAATCAACACATTACAGAACATATGGACACATTAAAACAAAAGCTAGCTGCAAAAACAGAACACCTGAAAGGATACAAAACATGCACTCAGCGCAAACAGCAGAACAAGTTATTCGCAAACAATGAGAAGACATTCTATAAGCAGTTAAACAAAGATTATACACAGACACAAAACACTGGTCTGCCAACACAAACAGCACTCCAATATTATTGGTCGTCTCTTTGGTCTGTCTCAGTTGAACATAATAGGGAAGCTAGCTGAATCAAAGAAGAGGAGCAATTTGCATTCACACTATCAAACATGCCTTATACTGAAATAACAGCAGATGAACTCTCACAAGTCATTAAACGTACTCACAATTGAAAGGCTCCAGGTGTAGATAGGATTCAGAACTTCTGGTATAAGCGCTTCACCTGTTTGCATCTGATCCTTGCAAAACCAGATCTCCAACACTTTGCAAACACCACAGACATTGCCACATTTCCTCACACAAGGAATAACATACATGGTACCAAAGTCACATAACACTATAGATCCCACACAATATAGACCTATCACATGCCTGCCTATACTTTACAAAATAATAACTGCCTATATCGCAAACAAAATTTATACACACATAGATACAAACAACATTCTCACTGAGCAACAAAAGGGATGCCATAGAAATCACATGGGTTATAAAGAGCAACTCCTGATAGACAGTGCGTGTACTGCGGCAAACTCACAATAAACATCGACACCTCCATGCAGCCTACATTGATTACAAAAAGGCCTTTGATAGTGTCCCACACTCATGGCTTTTATATACACTACGATTATATAAAATAAACCCTACACTTATCACATTTTTAGAAAGTACAATGCTGCATTGGAGAACTACACTACACACACTCAACAGTGAAACCATCACGACTGAAAAAATACAGATAAACCCGGGCATCTTCCAGGGTGACTCACTGAGCCCACTCAGGTTTTGTCTTGCACTAAATGCACTTTCCAACAGACTGAACAGCACAACTTACGGCTACACAATTAAACATAATAAAAGCTGCCACTACACGCTTTCACACTTACTCTACATGGACGACATGAAAATCTACGCCTCCACACAAACACAACTGCACCAATTACTTGACATTCCACAAACCTTTTCAAAAGATATACAAATGCAATTTGGGTTGGACAAATGCACAACCATTCACATTGAAAATGGAGTACTCAGGGAAGGGGGCTTCACATTAGATGAATCAGATCACATTGCTGCTATGGAAAATGACGAATTTTACAAATATCTAGGATTTAAGCAAGCCTAGCTTCTGGAGCACAAACACATAAAGAATACACTCACTAAACAATATCTTCATAGGCTAGAGACAATACTTAAAACGCATTAAAATTCCAGAAATTTTATCAAGGCCATCAATACTTATGCCACGCCAATACTCTCCTACTCATTTGGAGTCATACAGTGGACACACACAGATCTTAAGGGACTTGAAAGGAAACAACGTAAACTGCTTACAAAGCACAGAAAGCACTATCCACACACAGCTATTGAAAGACTCACCCTGCCTCGTTCAGAGGGAGGCAGAGGTGTTATTGATATAACAGATCTACACCAGAAACAGACGCAGTCACTCAGAGAATTCTTTCACTCTAAACAACACACATCACCATTACACACAGCAGTCTGCATGGCTGATACAAAATACACACCTCTGAATCTGAACAGCATGCAGAACACCCATACCATTGCTACAACATGCACTAAACTTCAATCATGGCTCGGAAAGCAACTCCACGGTGGACATCCTTCTGACCTCAACCAGCCACACGTCGACAAAAAAGCGTCGAACTTTTGGTTGAGTGAAGGGAGTCTCTTTAGGGAAACTGAAGGAACCATGATAGCCATACAAAACCAGGTTATTAACACTAAAACCTACAGAAAACATATTAACAAAGATTCGACTTACGGGTCTTGCAGGAAATGCCATATAGCAGAGGAAACCATCCAACACGTCATATCCAGTTGCGAAATACTCACGCAGACAGATTATTTACACAGACATAACCAGGTAGCCAACATCATACATCAACATCTAGCTAAGATACACAAGCTAAGGGATATTCACACTCCTTATTTTAAATATATCCCCAACACTGTCTTAGAGAACACCACATATTTTGACAGAGCTATAATCACTGACAAAACTATCCCTCATAACAGACCAGACTAGTAGATAAGCAAAACAAAGTGACTTACATAATTGATATCTCCATCCCCAACACACACAATTTACAAAAAACATACACTGACCAAATCAGTAATATACGGATCTTGCACATGAAATAAAACGCCTTTGGGGAGTTAACAGAGTACACATTGTTCCTATCGTTCTTTCTGACACTGGGGTTATTCCACACTCGCTACACAAAAGCCTGTCAACACTAAATTTATACCCACACTTATACAAAACCTTACAGAAAGCCACAATTCTAAACACCTGTCACATAGTAAGGAAATTCCTACACCCAAACATCAATACTCCCACGAGTGCATAACTTTCCCTCCCTCGCATTTGAATCCCTTGGGCTTTGGCCCTCTTTTGGATCCGCCTCTGGGATTGGCTTCCGGACTTGATCCGAGTTTGGCTTCCCCAAAGAATGATAATAATAATAATAATAATAATAATAATAATAATAATAATAATAAAACTAATAAAACTAATATTAACAAAATAACCCGATTAATTAAAAAACAAAGAAATCTCCGAGAATTAACTAAAGAAAATCTCCAACATTTACCTCCCAATCTTCGTTCTGAAAGGAATTTTAGCAAATTTTATAAGCAGCTCCTATGTTATGTCCGTAATCTTGACCCTGGTTTTCGCATATGATTTTGTTACAATCAATTTTCTGTTCTTATCTACACATAATTTGTTAGAACGACTTACTAATGTAGTTTATATTAGTTACAGTACATCTGTTATTATTTAACGATCTGTGTTACAGCTGTTGATTACTACGCCGTATTTATTGTTGTTATGTTTAGTTTATTGTTGTCTGTATTATCATGACTCATATTAATCAGTTAGCATTTGTATTTTATTTATATGTTGGAGGCCCCTCAGTGGCCTACCTGTCGGTCATTCTTGACCATAAACGCACCTGTGGGTTAATTCATCCTTTCCTTTCTAAATAAATAAATAAATAAATAAATAAATAAATAGTACAAAAACTAGTACTAGTTCAAAATTAAAATTGGGAGCAAAGCAAAAAATTGTAACATATTCTTTGCCAAGGAAAAAGGGTAGAGTAACAAATTCAAGAAATTGTTTTCACATGATTGCTTGATATCACATGACGGAAAAATCATATCTCATACTTAAGAAATTAAAATTCCAAAAAAAAATGTGTGGTAAGAAAAACAACCGAAAAAAACAAATAAAAACAGAGGAAAACCGTTAACTAAGCAAAAATGTTAAGTAATTGCAGGTACTGAAGCAAAAATTATTAAAAATCAAGCATAAGATTTAAAATATACAGGAAGAGCTTAAAGCAAAATGAAATAAAAATCAAATCAGAAGGCATAACTATTGAAACAAAGAGATCATCAAGCTACGAGACTAAATGATCAATTGAACTAATTATAATTGGCTTGCCCAGGGAATTCTTCACAAATATACGGCCGCCGAAACTCCAGGCTGTTCAGTTACTGAACTTCGATTTGGCTGCATGAAGAAAACCGTAGTGTGAGGCAGTCAAGTCTTCATCTATATCAATAGGAGAAACACGGAGCCTTCAAAGGTTTTTAATAATCAGATCACGCTAGGGAGAAGCACCCATCTGTAGTATCATAGGGCGATTGGAAGTCGAGGTGTGAGGACCAAGAAGATGAACAGATATGAAGTCCGTAAAGTTATCCGCGAGTAACGATTTGAAGTTATAAAGAAAGATGCATTGTGCATCAACTGCCTGCATCCCGGGCATAGTCTTGCCACCTGCAAATCTCTTTGTGTTTTGCAACACTCTCAAGCTCAACACCATTCTTTGCTGCACTCTGATTAGAAACCAAACCCATGCTCGGATATACCGCTACCTTCGGAGCATTCACCAAAGGTCTAAACACATACAGAATTTAATGCGTCGACAATCTCATTTCATAATGTTACTCCACAATGTTTACATAGACCAGATGCTGCCCTTACAACGATTGTTTTAGCTATGGCCTGTGTGTTAATTAATGATGACTAGGGACTGTGTTGTTTGCTGTTCTGTGGCTCTCAGAATCATCTGATCACACGAGAGTATTGCAGAGGCTCCGACCCCCACTACACTCATCCAAAGGTATTTTTCTCATGGGAATAGGCACAACACAAGAAAATGTTTTGGGTTCCATACAGTCTAAATTTGGTAGTGGTCAATTTGACATAATGCCATTGGTAGTCAGTCGTATTACGGATAATCATCCCACCGTAGATATTCTGGCTCATGAATTTTCCTATTTGAACGACTTACCTTTAGCCAATCCATCCTGGAATGTTCCAGGTCGGATAGATCTAGTAACATTTGCTAATTTGGTTGACGAATAAAGGGTGGTTCTGCCTACTAGGGGTGTACCTACAGTGGTACAAACATCACTCAGTTACGTGCTAATGGGAAACGTTCCCGCCTGTTCGAAGGAAAATACGTCGTTATCGTTTTCTACAATGTCCAAACTGAGCGTAAGTGATTTATTAACTAAATTTTGGGAATTGGAAGAACTTCCACTTTTAAATGGAGCAACTTTAAAGGACACGAGCTGTGAGCTAATCTATATGTCCACGACCATACATGAAACAGAAGGCAGATTCATGGACTCTCTTCCATTCTGAGAGACTCCTTCAAAACTTCGGAATTCTCGCAAAGCAGCGGAGCGACGACTCTAAGGCTTGGAGAAATGATTGGATCAGAAATTGGATCAAAAACTGCGCAATCACTATGATGCCATCATTAAAGCCTATTTGGAGAAAGGCTATATCGCTGTAGCAGCAAATGATATTCCGGGTAACTTCATTTCCCATCATCCTGTGCTACGGGAGGATAAGCTTACAACAAAATTGCTGAATAGTATTGGATACTAGTGCTAGAACTGATTTATCCCTGTCTCTGAAAGATATTTTGCATACCGGACCGAATTTGCAATCTGATTTGTTTAGTTTTTTGTTGAATGTAAGGTTATTTAATATCGCCTTTTGCGTGGATTTAAGAGATGTATTTGGCAAATCAGCCCTTATTTGGCGATGCGCGTAATAAAGCAGCTAGCTACAGGATCGATACCCGCTTGCTTCTAAAATTCCGTCAAGCTGATTGTATAAGGGTCGTACAAATGAAGACGAAAATTTGTGATCGAAAAAAAGACGACGTGTAGGATCGTAAATTTTCTTTTCAACAATTGCGAAATTGAACCCACGTGCAAATATAATAATAGGTTGCAAGTATTGCATCACCTGAGAGAGAACGACAGCTGACGCTTCAAAGCTCTGAGAGTGACCGCTTCGTACAAACAATAAAATAGAGTCAACAAAACAGGAACAGAGAGCAGCAATTCGATTTTTGACATGTGAAGGAGTTTCAGTTTATGAAATTCATCGTCGTATGCAGAACGTCTTTGGAAATGACTGCCTGAACCACTTCACTCGTGTTTAGGCATGGGGCAAGAGTTTTTGGAGGGACAGTCATCATTGCAAAATGTTCAACGACCTGGACAAGCAAACCACGCCATCACAGATGATTCCAAAGCCAAAACTCACGCTGTATTAAAGGAAAAAAGATTAGTGAAAATCGATGTCGTGGTTGCTAAAACTGACTTTAGTCGTGCAACTGTTCACTCCATTATCACGAACCATCTGCACTACACAAAAATCTGTGCACAAGGGGTCACGCATCATTTGACATCAGAACAACTTGGAGTCCGAATGGCCATGTCCCTGCAACATTTGCTCGCTATGAACAGGATGGAAAGAGTTTTCTCGACAGAATCGTTACAGAGAATGAAACTTGATGTTTTCATTTCCAGCCCAAAAGAAAACGTCACAGTCGTCGATGGAAGCATTATGGGTCACCATCCCCGAAAAAATCAAAAGCAATCGCAAAGAGCACGGGCAAGGTGATGTTGACCGGGTTTGTTGATTGGAAAGACCCGATTTTACTGGACTTTCTTGAAAAAAGCACCACAGTTAACGCAGCACGATATCGGATACATTGAAGGCACTGCGTGCGGCCATCAAATGCAAGCATCCTGGACTTCTTACAGAAGGAGTGCTTCTTCTCCACGACAACGGGCGTCCTCACGCCTCGAAAGCAACGGCAGACCTCATCAAAAGGTTCAACAGGGAAACAATGCAGCATCCACCTTACAGCCCTGACTTATCCCCATGTGACATATTTGGGGAACTAAAGAAACATCTGAAAGGCCGCAGGTTACATTTGGATTATGAAAAGAAGGAAGAGGTTTTAGAATGGTTCCACACGCAACCGAAAGACTTCTTCCATAAAGGAATTATACGCTTTGTTACAGAGTGGGATAAATGCCTTAACGCATTTGGAGAGTATTTTTAAATTCCTTGTGTATAAAATAAATAATATTCGTTTTCATTTGTACGTTCCTTTTACATGGACGATTCAATTGAAAGTCTTCCAATCATTTATGTCGCAAAGCGTAGTCCTGACCCCTTAATTGAGCTCTTAGTAAAATGATCCCCTAAGTTGCTCGCGCATGTGCCGATCGAAAACAGACTGGCAAATAACATCTCATTTTCCGATAATAACTCTCCGCTAAAGGTGTTAGGTTTGCAATGGGACCCGAAAGCAGACATTTTCTTTTTTGAATTTGCACTGATTACGTCTATTTGCACTAAACGCTATGTGTGGTCCTGTTTTACTTGATTTTTTTAGGGCTCGTTGCCCCAATCATGTTGTATGCAAAGGTTTTGGTTAAAGCTTTATGGCTGGTGAAGATAGGTTGGGATGAAACCCCACCACTTGAGATTGTTTCCTGCTGGCACACCTTTAGAGTGTAATGTCCCTACCGTTTATGATAAGTATATGGTTTGAAATGGGAAGAATACTACATAAATTTATTTTGAGAAGGAACGTTATGCTAGACAATTTGGGCTTAAGTGACAAAAGTGTGAAGATATATCCAAAGAATCATTTCAGATAAGATAAAGTATAAAATATTGTTTATTAGAACTATAAAAAACAAGGTGCGCAGGTGTCTTCAGGATTATTAAAAATTACAACAATTACTAAACACGGAGAACAGTTCCAGGAAGAAAATAATGGATCCAAATAGATTATCAACTGGCAAAAATAAATGGAGATAATTAAAACATAAACTTGACAAATGATAAGTGCAGAATTATTTTCTTGCACATTAACTAAGTGTCAAAAACACTGATAAATGGAAAAAATGCATAAAGCTTTAACAGAAAAATATAGGAAAAATTAACCAACAAATGTTATAAAGTACAAATCGAATATAAATGCATAAAGCATTTGGAAATTGAAATAATTGTACGTAAAGCACAATTAAATACAAATGCATAAAGCATTTGGAAATTGAAATAATCGTACATAAAGAACAATTGAATACAAATACATAAAGCACTTGGAAATTGAAATAGTTATGTACAAATCACAGGCAAATAAAGGAAATCAGATATCAGGTCAGTCAATCCATACTTCTACTATGTACAGGAGGCAGGAGTTGAGAAAAAAGACACATCCAAAGTAAAAGTTAAATAAAAAAAACATTGATCATCAGTTGAAATAATCCTCCATGACACCAAAAGATCGGAAAAACAAAAGAAACAGGTATCTGTTAATTTTACACAAATGAAAAGAAATAAAGGAAAATTTTCAAAGAACACTGATAACAAATACAAAGACAAGTGCCCAGCAGCAACAAGGCCTCACTACTTATTCAATGGAAAAAGATTGAAGTCCAAAAGGGTTTCTTCAGAGCACTTCAGTAATGAGTAGTAACAATCCCACAAAATTAAATTGTAGATGGTTGAAACAGGAAAAACTAAGTGTTCAACTAGGAGGTAGAAGTTTCAACTAAGTCCAATCCTTGGAAAAATGACAAAAAGACAAAATCCAACAAAGTGGCTAAGTCCCAGAAAGAAAGAGTGATGAAGAAAGTGATGGTCCATTGGAAGAATGGAAGAGGAACCTTCTCCTACTGCTGGTGGTCAATGAGTAAGTAAAATTTCCAGCTGCTAGACAGATAAGAGTTTGTAAAGCCATTGTTGGGCACGATGCCAGGAGCTCACAACAAAGGCAGGTGTCAAGATCATGATGATACCATAGTAGTAACCAATGTTCTGTTAATGGTAATAACTTTTACAAATATTAGTAAAATATTACTTATAACATACGAAAAAAAACCACAATGTCATACCATGACAAGAGAAAAGCTTACGCGATTGACCGGGAATCGCATTCCCCGCCATTTAGGGGTGATGGAAAGTTCCTCCCTTATAATATTAGGTTTCGCTGATGCAAGCAAACTGGGACATAGAGGTGTCCTTTATCTGCACGTGACAAATCCAGTTAAAAGCATTTCGTGCCAATTGGTCTGTGCCAAATCCATGGTGGCACCCTTAAAAGTCATTTTCCTACCTCCCCTGGAATTGTGCGCGAAGTTGCTTTTTGCAAAACTAATTACGCTAGTTATAAACTCTTACTTGACTCGCTACCCTATTAACGATGTTCTAGTCTTTTCAGATTCTACTATTACCTTGCACTGGATTAATCAACAACTGCATCGTTTGAAAAGTTCGTGGCGAATTGTTTCACGAATACACTTAGCCTGGCAATTTTTTCACGTAACACACTCAGAAAATCGATGTGACCAACCCAATTGTTGGAGACATCTTTGTGGTGTCATGGCCCAAGCTGGAAAAGCTTACCATAGTCCTCTTGGCCTGTTGTTCATTTCATGCCATTGGATATTGATATTCCTGATGTTAAATACAGTGTGGCACTGAAAAACGTTTGGGTACCTGAAAACTTGCCCTGGCTGTACGTTCCTATGCGACGTTACTTTTCATGGGTGAGATTGAAAAGAGTGATGACCTAGAAACAAAATTATTACCATCTGTTATCTACAGGTTACAGAGACAGCTGTCTTGAGGGCTCTTCAGAGTGAGTGCTTTCCAAAAGAATTTAAATTATTTCAAAATAAACAATGCATCTCTAAGGCACTAAGGAAACTATCTTGTTTCATCCATGATGGGCTCATTCGCGTAGGTAGTAGATTAGCTAACTCGAAGCTACCCTTCACCGCACACTTCACTCGATACATTTGCCAAATAAAGAACATATTGTGGACATTCTAGTGGACTATTTCCATATAAAATCTTGCCATATGGGATCACAGCTGTTGTTAGGGATTCTTCGGAAACATAATTGGATTTTGTCTGCTCTTCATATTGTTCACTATTGTGCCCACCTATACGTCGTTTGCTTTCGAGCTCAACCTGCCTCTGTCTTCCCTCCTATGTTTCATCTCCCAGCTTGTCGAGTGCAAGAGGCCACAGCCTTTGCTCAAACTAGGAGTAAATTATGCTGGACCCTTTATTATTATCTTTGCATGGCGTTGAGCAGCGAGAGTTCAAAAGGAATATTTGTGTCTGCCTGTTGTGAACTCTTGACCATTATATCGGATGAGTTATGACCCGTCGGATTTCACTGCTTCAACACCTGTGCATTTCCTAATGTCGACTCCGCTTCTGAGTCTGCCAACTGTGGACGCAGTTGATAACGTAGTGCGTTATTGGAAAGAAAGACAACGTTTGACAGTTGTTTCCATTCCTTTTGGTAATGATGGAGGAATATTTCTATAATCTTCAAGTTATGCAAAAATGGAACTTTCCTAATCCCGTAATGGTAGGAACAGTCATCGTGGTGAATCATGAGAAATTGCCCCCCCCCCCACCATTGGGTATTATTCAGGAAGTTTTTCCTGGTATTGATGATGTTGTTTGGGTGGTGATGGTGAAAATCAAAAACACTCACCTTGAGGGACAGAAGTAAAACTGTGCCCGTAGCCTTGTCATTTATTGAAAAGCACCCTTTCAAGTCGGGGGGGGGGGGGGGGGAATTCGCGAAACTGCTTTTTTTTGTTTTATTTTTTGTAAAAAATATATTAATAACATTTATTTTGTTGGTTTGGAATGCAACAATTGAAAGTGACATTGTTTTCTCTTTCTTTTTGTGTGCTGTCATGTTTAGTTGCACGTTTTGTTTGTTGTTTTTTCTTTTTATTCGGAATTTTGTGGCAATTGTTGTTGGATGTTATTGAGGTTTTTATAACTATTTCTGAAAACCCATTTTTTTCTGCTCATGCATCCACTAATTTTTTTTAAGCAAAGTACCGAGGTGATTTTACATTGCTTGCATCCTTCACTAGCTGCTAGTGACTTTGTCCAAGTTTTCCAAGAAAGTTTATGGATACCTCTTGGTTGTTATCCTACCTATGAACTTCATTATTTTACACATGTTGTGTTATATAGTGTGTACAGTTATATTTTTATAACGTCCATTTTACAATACAATTGGTTTATTAATGTTTAGATATATAATCGATTTTCATCCTTTCGGACATCATCAGTTTTTTTTATTTTATCTCAACTAAAAATACTAATGATGTCCGAAAGGATGAAAATCGATTATATATCTAAACATTAATGAACCAATTGTATTATAAAATGGACGTTTAAAAATATAACTGTCTACCTATGAACATTTGCCTTCCCACTCCGCATGTCACTGACTCACTCTGGCGGTAAGTAAAGTTTTGCTAATTCTAACTGAGTTTAGCAGTTCGAGCTCAATGAAATCCATTTCATTGAACAAGAGCGACAAAACTCTCTTTCCGCCTCCAATCGGAATAAAACTGTAGATTACTATAAGAAACAAACGTACCTACCCACAAACCAACAAACAAACACTGTTCTTTATATAGACCGCGTTTTACAAAAGCTCTGTTACACCTGCAGATGCATCGATATTGGGGGAAGGAAACACCCACGGAAAAGGAGCTATTGAAGATGTGAGCGATATAATATAAACGTTTATAGGTGGAAAGAATGCGATTCGGATGCAAGGATATTGCGATGTAACATAAAAAAATCCAGATCTCTGTGCTCCTTCGCGTGGGCCACACAAATCAGACATCGCTAAGCAGCTCAACGTCAGCTGGATGATTGTCCACAGAGTCACAGAGAGGCTGAAGAAGGGGAAAGACCTCAAAGATCATCTATGTGCAAGCAGACCTCGCGTTATCATTCGTGTGGTTGTCAGAAAAGCCTTCCAACGTGACCCGAGTCTCAAAATGAAACAGTTCGCAAAGAAAAAGAAGATTTCTGTGGTCACGATGGTCAGAGCCATCAAGGAATAGGGTAGAAAGAGTTTGAGACGCCTGGCAAGACCTTTGCTGACAGATGGCATGCGATAAATATCGGGCGCGCTGTTGTCGCCTTCTCAATGATTTGAAGGGCCATGGCAATCGCATTGTCATCATTTCTGATGAAAAAGACCTTCACAGTCGACCTAGTCTAAAACAAGCAGAAGGACCGCGTGGTCAGCTTCGGCCAGGACATCTGTGAGGTACGCTATGTGACTACATACAATCAAGCACACGGCATCATTCATGAGGCTGGGCTTTGAGGCATTGAATGGTATTAAAATGCCCCTAATCTAGTTCCCGACTGGTTACAGGCTTACCATGGCCGACTACAAGGACATCTTGACCAAAAATGTTCTGCACTGAGTGAAAAAGGTGACGAGGAATACGGACTATGTCCTTCAAGAGAACGGTGCCCCAACCCACAGTGCCAAGACACAGTGGTTGAGAACATGAACTTCAGGTCTAAGGACTTTTGCCCTACTCAGTTACCCGACCTCATCTCTCTTGACACATGGGCACATAACGAGAGCAAGACCTACAAGATCCGTCCACTAGCTGAAAGCATCTGCTAACCGCGTGTGGACCGCCATGAAGAAACACTACATTGGCAACGTTTGTCGCGCCTTTAGACCTCGCCTAGAGCGTGTGCTTGCCTTCGATGGTGTTTATATCGATTAATATGCATTGTGTATACATCAAAATCAATTTTGATAACAAAAACAGTAATAAACTGCATCACACACGTAGTTATGTCACTTTTGCAGAGGTCCTCACATGTGCAACAGAACTTTTGCAAAACCCACTATGGATAGACCAGCAAAGTCACCTTGTGACACCCCTCCCCCTCTTATTAAATTTCAACACTAGTGTTGGGTGAGACGGGCATCAAAGGTTCGGGGCTGATACCACGAGGAGTGTGAATCTTAAAAATTAAGTGATACCTCTTTAAACAACCGATCAAGTAAAATTGATAAAGACTCTCTTTATTTCTCACTCAGACATAAATATTCATGAACAGATGCATAATTAGACATACATCAATTTACACCGTGCATTGATCTACGCTGTGTACAGAAGGTAACTTCCGTAGAGGGCCCT
>JAHWFO010002604.1:1020937-1096895 GCA_023313115.1 Rhysida immarginata
TGTACAAGTATTTATAAGAGAAATAAACCAATCAGAGAGAACCAAAATACATATTTGGTTTATTAGATGTATTTTTTGGTTCTCTCTGATTGGTTTATTTCTCTTATAAATACTTGTACAAATTGTGTTGTTATTTGATTCATACTGAAGATGGCTACTTAGTAGCCGAAATGTATACATCTATGAGGATTAAAATCTCTTTTTGTGGAAAAGTGGTATCCGCCCTTCATCTGTGCACAAGTATCCACAGTTCGACAAGGTCAGTTAATTATATTGTTTATATAATTTTAGCTTCTTTCTAAAAGTTGCGTTTTATAGATAATATTGAACAGTTTTTTGAGGTGATGTATTAATAGTGATGCAAATTAAGTGGTAGATAAAAAATTCATGAATTTCGTTTTTGAACATTAAAAAAAAGTATTTTCAAAATGCGGTCTCGTAGAAAACGCGCCACCACCTATGTTATAAACACCCATGCCACCACTGGAGTGTTAAGTTCCAAACGAGGGAGAAAACACTTTCAGAATTATCAGTAACTTTATCATATACTATATACGGGTAGAGAAGAATGTGAGTGCAGAAGCCTTATCGAGATACAGTAGACTGCAAACTAAGAAGCAAACACTTCATCGTAGGTTTTGGGGGGATAGTGTCAGATTATCAAGCAGGAATATTTGACAAGAAGCAACCTGACAGAAAGAAACACGAAAACTGACGGCAAGGAAAGGAATTAAGTAAGAAGCCTTGAACCACAGATGATAATGGATCATGCCAGAATGATAAGAAAAGCTGGCAGGTGTTCTCATTGGCCCTGTATGATCCTATAAAAGAATCAGCTCATTGAAGGAAAATATTAGCGAACCAATGAGAGCAGGGAACTCAGAAAGCATTTAGATCTCAACCAGAGGGGACATGAGGGATGAGAGGCTTTGCCAAAGACCATAGGAAGAAAAGGCTATTGCAATGTCAACACAAGCGTTCCAGAGACAAGAGGAGGAAAACAATGTTCGGTTGGTAAGCAAGCAAAGATGGTATATTTTCCAACTTATGGCAAAAGTGAAATCGACACGAGGCGATACCAGTCAGCCCTGAAGAAGTCTATTTCGTTTAGTAGATTGTTAAGCTGGAACACTTTTGAAACTTTCTCAAAATGACTGCAATTATGTATAAAACAAATTGAAAATTACTTGTTCTTTATTTCTCACATAGGACGTGCCCTTTCATCGACTTACCTGACCAGGTTGCCGGCTTCTAGTTTAGCAGTTTCCAATGGTGCTCATGCACTAGACAGTACGACAATGCCATACTTCTAGGATTCGCAGTTGGACTGAACCGCAAATCATTGTTCAAATTTGAACTTTAAATTGTAAATATATATTTAATATGAGAAGAGAAAGTTATGTATTCTAATTATTTCGAACTGATTTTGAAAAATATTAAAAATAATTCAGAATCAATATCTGTCTCCGCCTTCCATCTCTGACACGATTAGTGTCATTGCATAGTATAATTTAGGTTGTGTGACAGTATGAGACAAATAATATGTATGTTTATTGGTAAATATAAAAAACTTTAAAAAAACCTTGGTTTTACTTTACTCTTCAATCTTTCAGCCACTTCAGCTTTCAAATCTGACTCTGTAACAAAGAAGTGAATGTTGAATTAATAAAGTTAGTCTAGAAAATGTTTTTAAAAATAATAATAAGGCAAAAACATTGTAATGGGTCTGTACTGTTCAAGTGTTGGTAACATAGGAGATATATATAGGAGGTGAATTGTAAGCTGCAGAGGACTCAATCCAAACACTAAAGACTCCTTTTGCTTTGAGAACTCTGCACCATTATTCTTAGGTCAGCACCTCTCCTGCAATTTTCGGAAACGCAGAAATTAAAAATTAATAAAACATCTTAAAATTAAATATCAAATTCACAATGCTCTGAATAATTAAAATCAACTCTGAATAAACCATCCCTGAATACACCAAACCCGACTTCATTAAAACCACATCCAAGAAGGATACAACCATTTAATTATAACCACAAAACCATAATATAAGCCATGCCTGCGGGGCTTTGTTTAACTAAAACCATGCTCAAAGCAAATTAAAAGAAATTCACGCCATCCACATCCCATGGCCGCTCAAAACACCATATCTCCAGTTGGCCATATCTAAGACAGCATCTCTTTGACGTTTTGGGAAACCACCCCTCCACATTTCGATCCCATACCAATCGATAGCTCTTCTACTGAGATAGTCCTCTATGAACCATTCAAATCACGTTTGAACTTGCGCCAAAATAAAGATTGGTGTGTGCACCTGCAAGAATAAACTACTTGCTTATATTTGACTCCACTTCCCCTTATAATATTTTGGTTTGGATTCATGGATTGAAGAAAAACTAGAGTGTCCACTTTGTCTTAAGTGCTGCGACTCTTCAGGATTGCTTCTGAAGACGACCTGTTGATGATATGTGTCTTTAACTCAATGATTGTCTGAGTAAAAGATGAAAGACAATCTATTACCATGTAGGAGAGATGTATTTGCTTTAGTTCCTCTCCAGAAAATGACTTTTTGGCTCAAAAGATGTTGCTAATATTCATAGTGGGGGCCTAGTAAGGTGGCGGCACCTTCCTCTTACTTCTAACAATGACTTTAGTCTTGTGACCTGATGACCTTCTTTTCCTTGTGATAATTCTGACTATTTTGTTTTGTTTCATTTGATGTAGAAAAGTATGTTGTGTGTTTGTTTGCCCTCACCCTATTGCAAACTTCCTATTGCAACCCTCCTCGCTCTCTCTGTTTTATTCCATTCGTCTCAATTGCTCTATAAAAAGAGCATCATCTTTAACTTGGAACGAAACCCTTAAGAAAAAAATACTTTTGGTTGCTTGAACCTGCTATTATTTTATTGACCTGACTAAATGGGCCATAAGGTAGCCGAAATGCTTATATGGTGCATTAAAAATCTTTCTGTGAGGACAAGAAGTTTTTTCTTTCCTTTACTAATTGCCCACTGTTACTTTTTCATCATCAGTATTTCATCATCAGATTCTGTTAACAAGAGTATATTGGAACAATTTGAAAATTGTTGTTGAAAATTATTGTCTCTTTCATCACAAACTGTTAAGAGTTCAGATGGGAGGCTTCTGAAAATGGAGGACAATGTGTTGCATAAGTGGATGGAATACATTGAATATGTTCTTAATCCGGTGATAGCAACAACTGAGTTACATGATGTGCACCTTGGAGCGGAGAATAGTCATGGTAGTATCACTGAAACAGAAGTCAGATGGGCAATTAAGTTCCCCGAAGACTGGCAAAGCTGCATATGATGATAAAATCCGGTCTGAGATGTTAAAGAGCTTAAATCTGGCCAGGCCCCTAAGTAATAGCAGACAGAAATTGTGATCCCCATTTTCAAGAAGGGATATCAGAGAGATTGCAAACAGTATCGAGGCATCTCTTTGCTCAGCATTCCTAGGAAAATGTATGCTAAGTGTCTGGAGAAGAGAAGTCAGGAAATAGTCGACTCCAAACTGTCTCCACGCAGTGTGGTTTCCAACCTGGCTGAGCCACCATGGATCACATCTTTGCTTTAAGGCAAATCATTGAGAAATCCTGGGAGTATGCAAAAGAGGTCTACGCTTGTTTTGTGAACTTAGAAAAAGCATATGACAGGATTCCTCGGGAAACGCTCTATCAAGTGTTGCAAGAGTATGGAGTGGATGGGCAATTACTGGTTGCTATCATATCTCTGTATGAACGCTCTGAGATCTATGTCTGGAAAATGGCATTAAGTCAAGACCGTTCACCGTGGGTGATAGACTCCTCCAAGGATGCGTACTGTAGCCCCTCTTGTTCATTTTCTTTATGGACTCGATTGAGAGGGGCAGCCGAGGTGATGAGCATTTCTGTACGGGCGACTGAAGAGGAGAGGTTTCTCTTTGCTGACGACCTTGTCCTCCTTGGGTCTTCTTGCACTACCCTTAAGAATGTGAAGGAGCTGGAATGAAGATCAGTGTGGAAAAGACTGCGGATCTGGTCATTTCAAGACAGCCTGCTCAGTGCACTCCCCATGTTAGGGGAGCCCCATTGAGACAGATGGAGAAGTTCAATTATTAGGACAATGGGCGGCAGAAAACAGAATTGGATGCTCGGATCAATGCAGCAATCTTTGTCAGACGTGAACTGTGGCTATCCGTGGTAACGTGATGCATGCTGGGAAACAAAGCTAAACTCTCTGTCTTTAAATCTATCTTTGTCCTCATTTTCATCTATAGTCATGAGTCTTGGGTAATGACCGAAAGAGTGCGATCGCAGGAGCAAACAGCAGAAATGAGATTTCCGAGAGGTGTGGCAGGTGTTATATTACTGGACAGAGTGCAGAGCAGCACAATAAGGGAGTCTTTAAGTGTTGAGCCGCTATTTCTCCGCATTGAGAGATCTCAGTTGCGCTGGTATGGGCACGTGATACGGATGCCAAAAAGTGGCTTCCTAGGCAGTTATTTTCCAAGCCGATGGGTAAGAGACCAGGGTGTCAGCCTAGAACCAGGTGGCAATAATACATGGAGAATCTGGGTACGAGTCGCTTGGGTATTACCAGGAAGAACATGCACCTGATGGCAGAAGATCGCGATAGCTGGAGATCCTCCATAGGGTTGCTGCCCCCACAACCCTAACAGATAAGCAGGTTTGAAAACTAAGTAAGTTGTTGATAATCCTTATTTAAGTAGGTGTCTAGCCCAATGGCAAGTATGTTAATAGGTGTCATGTGTAAAATTTACAGAGCTGGCTCTGGAAATATAAGGACAGAAAAGATGGTTTAAACAATGTCACAAATAAATAAATTTATTCATTTTAATCTTACAGAATAAAGTAGATAATTGATATGAATTGAATTGAATGATAAAGTCACAAAACACAGGCTAAATTTTATCCCATTAGCACCGGAAAACAGTCCATTTTAAATTAGCTATTACTCTTGAAGTAAAGAAAATAGCTTAATAATTTCAGAACAACTAGCTCAACTGCATATACTGTTCAATGGTAAACACTGCTAAAACTTGTCACACGAACAGGTTAACTTCTACCTGGATTAAGATACTGTCTTGGTATATAATTAGTCACATATTATCCTTAGCAGCACTACAAATACTCGGATATAAATATAACTTGTCATAAAAGTTAACTCACTCTTGCTTGCCATTCGATAGATGCAAGACTCTCTTAATCTTTATTTGCCACCCTTCTTAACTACAAGTAAAATATTCGAAGCAAAAGAAGAAACACAATGCTGAATAAGAACTTTACTCACTTAATCCTATAAAAACTTTTCAAGCGCCTCCTCGTTATCATGGGATGATGGATAGAGAGGAGAGTTGAATGGCGTGAAGTTCTGATGATGATGAATATCAAATTGCGTGCTTCTTTCTGGAGGCAAACCAGTGTATAGCTCCTCACGAACAATGTTCGCATACTCTTGGACAAGGTCTGTGCTGGACGGGTGAGTAAATTTGCCGTAAATTGCGTACGCAGGTATGGTTCAATGCTTCTTTCATACAGCACACAAATCTGACACATTTCCTCCTCGGAGATTCACTGCACACTTTTTCTTTTTCCAGTCAAATATTAAATTGCTTTCCTTGATCCAATGTAAGCCTAATATGCTATCATAATTCTGGATATGGAGTTATCAAAATTAATCTTTCTTTAGTGTCTTCCACCTCTCAGCATTCCATGTGTAATTTGGGTAGGTCGTCCATCTGCAAAGGAGACAACTTTAGGTGGATGAAGAACTATAGTTCACAAGTGAAATCTGGTACTTAGTCTTGATTCGATATACTTGATTCGTAAATTAGCCCCCGTATCTAATAAGACTTTACACTCTTGACTGTTGCTTCTGATCCATAACACACAGTTCGTTGGCTGCTCTTTTATAGACAAAATTTACTTGTGGGGATATTTTTGGGCTGAGCTTCTGCTTTTTCCTCCAACAATTTTTTTGTAAGTTTCCATCTTGGATGCGTTTGTAGCACTTTCTATTATCACCCCAGAAAGGTCTTCTCGGATGTGATAGCTGCTGCATAGCATCGACTTTCATTGGTTCCTCCATAGTCTCTGGTAAGCCTTGCTGGGTGCAAACTATTTTTCGAGGAACACCATGCAGTCTGGCAGCGTAGTAAACTCTTTTATTTTTAGTAAACGCTTGTAGGAGTCCAGCAAAACCCCATCCAATTGAAAAAATCGTGGAATATACTCTACATTATTCTCTTTTAACTTTAGCTTCTGCAGTTCTGCTTGTCTCGTTAGTTGATGATGTAATGAAATTTGCAACTGTTAAGAGTGCCATGTGCTATAGTTATAACAAGCTAAAGTACAACGTTTTACTTTTTTCGTGGCGTGGGGAAAATAACAGAAAACATTGAGCAACGATATCCATCAAAGTTTGTTTTAAACTCGGTAAAACCGCAACGGAATGTTGTGCATGATGCTATGAGACACACAAAGTTCTCCAGAGATAAATGGACAGACATTTGAAGATGTGGAAGTGACAACACAAAATATGATGGTTGAGCTCTAGGCCATCCCAAAGGAGGCATTCAGTACTTGTTTTGACCAATGGCAGCGACACTTCATGAAATATTGTACACTTGATATTCAAGGCAAGAGGAAGGCCACTCTCTATCTGAGATTTCGAAAAAGTAAAAATTATCCATAGTAATCGATATTCATAATGATGGCAGGGCATACTAATAACAGATATCTCATGATCAATAGTGCAAAAAATAGTTTGTACAACAATAAGCCCATCGCGAATCAAAAATGTTTTCAACACGCAATTCACCAACAATATGCACCGCCGAATGAATTTGGGATATACAGAAAGTTGGTGCCATACAAATAAGGTTTGTAAAGTCTGTAATGGACACTTTCACTTCTGAGAATTTTTAACAATGCATAGAATTCCAGTTGTTCATGCTTTGCTTAGAATGGATAGTTCATAAACATTTTTAAAAGTGAATAGTAACGGGAGATAACATCGAGTTATTGGCGACAGAGGTAGCAGTCTTTTTGTTCTGTGCTGTATTGTGTTCGCCAACACACAGACTTGGTGAGCAAGTTGTGAGCGTTTAGTGATGCTCTCAACCCAAGAAACGAAGAGTGTTTGACACCACAAAGTAATAAGTTTCCAAGTTTTTATTCAAGATTTCGAGAGTACAGTGAAATTGCAACAACAGAATTCCAAATATTTAATAACACCATCAGATTTTTATTGCAGTGCACACAGACACAAACAATCATGAACGTCCAGTGCCACCCAAGGAGAGAGCTGTTTCCAGGAAGCAGAGGCCGCCCGTGTCATCGCGTATGGCGTGTCACATGAATTGAACAGAGCCTGACAATTTGAAACTTGGAGGAAGAAGTGTAGTTAATGGCGGCCCTAAACTATCTGCCACCCCGCAACTGTACCATGATTTACGACCTGTTGTACAAACTTTCCTTAGAATTGATTGTTCTTAGAACATAACATTTACTTGAAGATCATAAAAAATGAGCAATAACTGGACATAATGGAGAGTTAGCAGACCGTGGAGAAAGAGTAGAAAGAGGACAGAAGAAGCAGATTGTGAACAGAAGTAAAGCCCATTGCTAGATCACACAAAGTTACGTATTGCCAAATTTTGCTTCAAGACATCAAGAGTAGAGTGCAATTTCAACAAGTGAATAACCCTGCTTAGATTCTTCGGACTACAGATCACACCATAGAAGAGATTTGTTTTCATTCAATTATTGTTATCATTTATTTCCACATCAATACCAGGGTATTTTTGTTGTCATGGAAACAACATTTTCAGGATCATACAATGAAGAATACTTGAAAGAGAGAAAGTACTTGGGAGACTCTACTTGTCCATTTTAATTTATTTTTTTAAAATTTGTTCAATAATAGAATGTTCTTCTGCCTTGGCAATAGAACATATGTTTCCAAGAATTATTAACAATTTGCAGGAAATGTGTATAATTTCACGATATGGATTTGGCAGTATCTCAATAAAAGTCAAAGAGATCATCGTGTCTCCCTTCAGCTCCCTAACAAATGTTCAGACGATTTGCTGGTTTGTGTTTTTGGAACCCTTGAAGAGTATTGAATTTTCCAGACGCGAGAGCAACTTTCCCACTTTATTTCCCATGTGTTAGGTATTTAGTGACGCTGGTTAGTCTCTTGAAACAATTTACGACATAAGTTATAACAAAGCATTTATCAACTCGACTCTTGAAATCAACAAGCACGGTGGATTGTGTTCTTTATTGCTCGTTCGAAAGATAAATGTTAACTGATATCTATGAAAATGCCATCGAAGAAAAAAACGAGTAGTAGTCAGAGTAGACAAAAAGTTATCCAGGCGTCAGACACATCTCAACAACGGGAGCTTCTTGTACAATAGTAAATTATAGAATTATTAAAAACCAATTTCAGATATTATTTAAATTCTTGAGATTGCTCTGTTTATCCGCAACTGTCATTATGGAAATACCTGGCCAATGCCAAACACCTCTGTTAGTTCTACAATTTCTGATAATTAAGTTCGGTGAATGAGTTCACACAACTAAATGCAAAACAGATAGAGCCACATTTACTTTATTCTCCTTCGAAATAATCACCCTGGAAGGCAATACACTTTTGGGATCGGGTGTATAAGTCCTGGAAGCTCCTTAAGGATGGCTTTAAGCTCACATGTCACATTTGCCGGAATGTCTGGGATGTCCACAAATCTGTGTCCCTTTAAGGCCCGTTTCAGGCATGGGAACAAGAAAAAGTCTGCCGGTGCCAAGTCTGGTGAATAATGTGAATGAGCTATGGAAACGACCCCTTTGTTGGCCAGAAACTGTTGCACGATTACGGCAGTGTTCCTCTTTGATCCATTATCCACAGTTACGTGCACACGCTACACCTTCAACTGAAGAAACGAGCATCTGCTAAACCATTGCACGCACAAATGTGACCTGTCTGAACTTGCTGAAACAATGACTGGTCTTGTATTCACATGCATTGTTACTCGCGTAAAGATTGCACAGATTACGATGTCACGTCATTCACCGAACTTAATTGTCAGAGATTGTATATATATATATATATATATATATATATATATATATATATATATATAGCTGCCCCCATATAACTTCTCATACTGAAAGATAATAAAGTGTTTTCCAGACAAATTACCAATATGTAACAGTAAAAATCTTTAAGAGGTAATACAAAAAACACTACCAAATAAATCTGAGAGGAATAATAAAAGAAACAGGACAAAACAAACAAAACAAAAAAAAATGTGGATTGTGACAATGAAATAGAAAAAAAGACTTAAACCACTACGAAATAATAAAAGAAAAATATACGACCTGAATACGCATTTCAAAAGCAAGGCTTTCATCATTCAGCAGAATTGGTGAGAACCTCAGGAGAAGAGAGAATTCTGAAGGTTAAAAGCAACTTGGGAGACTTTTATAGTGCGTGAAATCACAAGTCGAACAATGGGATAAAAAGCACTAAAATTAAGTTTTCTGATTGCTTATAACTCCCACCCACCTTCGCATAAGTGATGAATCACCAACTGGGCCAATGTCTGAATTAAGAAAATGTTTTTCTTGGTCCTCCGTATGGACATGCTTTCAGAGGCATCAAGAAAAATCATTTATTTATCATTTTTATCAGTTTTAAAATATGAAAATTAAACTCATGTTCATTTTCAAAAGAGTGATTCACAGTGGCCGATTTTTCCATCCTTCCAAATCAGTGATGACCAAATGTTCCTTGAATCTAGTTGCCAGGCATCTTTTCATCTATCCTTCGTAAAGTTTTGGGTATTGACTACATTTCATGTCGTAAAAACCAAGATTTTTGATGGTCAACCAAAAACCCCGAAACAACTCAAAAATCTACTGGTCAACTCTAAGGACAAGATTTCTGATCATAAAAAATCATTAATTTACGACATTAAATGCAGTCAATGCCCAAAACTTTATAAAGGACAGATGAAAAGATGCCTGACAAGGAGATTCATGGAACATTTGGCTCATCATTGATTTGGAAGTTAGGAAAAATCGGCCACTGCAAAACACTCATTTGACATCCGACGTGACTTTAATCTTGATAATTTAACACGGATAAACCGATGAATAAATGTTTTTTGCTTGATGCATTTGAAAGCATGGCCATTCAGAGAACTAAGAAAAACCTTTCTCTTAATTCAGACATTGGCTTACTTGGCAATTCATCACTCATCTGATGGAGGTTGGGAGTTTGAACCAGTCAGAAAACTTAATTTTAGTGTTTTTTCCCCTTTGACCGATTTGCAATTTTTCGCACTATAAAAGCCGCCCAGGTCAGTGTTAACTTTCAGTCTATGGATATAATAAATAATAGTGACTGCTCGACAAATGGTGGCTGTAGAGGCAGTCACTCGAATGGAACCGATGGAGAAGCAAAAGACAGTCCTGGATTGTTGTTTGTAATAAAAAATTCAGAAAGGGCACGCGGATCTATAACCTAAAGACCATCTCCAGAGTAAACGAAGAGGTTGTCGGCGCGTCTAGAAAGAGGAATACTAAGAATAAACAAAGTCGCTTGGCTAATGAAGACCAAAGGATCACGAAGAGGTATGTCCTGCCCATTATCGTGCGGACTCATGGCGTGACGATTAAGATGATTTTAACTGAGCTCGAGAAACACATTCCAGTGGAAAAGATTACTGTTCATGCGGGCAGAGCTGAAACTGTCAAAGTTATGAGAAGACGAAGAAACATACAATAGGTTAGTCTCTGAATTAATTCTGACGATATTTTAAAAATTCAGCATCATCAATTGAAGTCTGAGAAGGTCTTGAAATACGTGATTCGTAATGTGGATGTAACATATGATATGGGTGATTTTCAAGAAGACCTAAAAAGAGCCAACTACTACCCGGAAAAAGTAATCTGACTCAGGAAAGTCAAAGGAACCATTGATATGCCAATGGTTTTTGTTCTGCTCCTGGACACTGAACACAGCCAGTCATTGATTAACATCACTCGTATTGGGCTGCTGGCTGTGATGGTAGAGGTCTTTCGAGGGAAGAAGAAGCCACTGGGTGCTACAACGTCCTGTGGATTGGACACATATTCATGAGCTGCACACAAGACATGGGCTGCACACAAGATGGGCTGCATTTGCAGGTTAAGCTGGAGGAAAAAGGCCTCAACAATAACGACCTACCAGGTATGTATAAGCAATTAGGACGTACCTTTCATCTGTTTCTAATCTAGGCAAAAGTTACCCATGATGCATGATATGGAAAGATAGGGTTTCACAATTTTCACATTTGACGTCGCTTTCCTATGTGAAACGCACCTCAAACCAAGCCAAGACTTCAAGCTACCTGTTTATTGTTTGGACAATAATGATCGTATGGCTTCAAGCGGTAAGAGATGTGCTTTTTGGGGTCGCTGCGAGCATCATTAAGAAGGGAATTCAACACCAAGAAGGGAGTTCTGAGGTATGGAATCGGCCTCCACCATTAGTGCAGTGATGTTCGTGGTGCTCTACATCTCACCTAAACATTCTCTTGACGTTAGCGACCTTGATGAACGCTTCAGACGTAACACTCCAGTTGTCCTGGCTGGTGACCTAAATGCCAAACACCCAAGCTGGAACTCCAGAACACAGAATTACAACAGCATGATTCTCTATAGGTATATACAAGGTAAAGATGATATCATCACTGCTGGAACTGTGGACGACACCTACTACTGTGACCATTCCCCTACTAGTGATGTTCTTGACATTTCTTCAAGCCATATAACATCTTCACGAGGGATGATCTTTTTTCTGACCATAAGCATGTGGCTCTGAACTTCAACAATATCGACATCAATTTCAGAGAGGTCAAGCATCAGCAAGACTGGAAGCTCTTCAAAGAAACCCTCATTGATTATGACTGCCATCTCCATAGAGCAAACAGTGTGGATGCATCGATCGACGTGTTGAAGACATCACCAGGCGAATAAATAGTGCCAGTGAAGCTAGTGCCTCTCCATTGGTAAACAAGCCTGTTCATCGAATTATACTCACTCCAGGAATCCAAAGCTTGATTGCAGAGAGGAACAAGACCCATAGGCTTTGGCAGGGCTATCGTTTATCTTGGCTAAAAATCAAATACAACAGGTTAGTGAGAAGAGTTCAAGAAGAAGTAAAAGAACTTCCGATACTAGATGGAATGACAAGCTCAAAAGCTAGTAGGCTCGCGACAATTCCATTTGGAACATACTTAGAACTCTTCAGAAGAAGAAGAATGATATGATTCCTCCATATCACACTCCTCAAGGTAATTATGTACAAACTAATCAGGATAACGGTGAAATAATTGCAGAATAATTGAAATATTTCCCTAGACATGTAGTTTGTTACTCCTGATAGCAATAATCCCAAGAGTCAGAACGAGCAACTATTATGAAGTCCCAGAGCCAAAACTAAGATCATCGTCGAGGCCGGAATAAGCGCTAACATCAAAAGAAATCTGAAAAAGAGGAAGGCTCCAGGAAGAGACAAGGTAAATAGTAACACCTTAAAGAATCTCCCAAAGAACATCATTAGCGACATCTCGACTTTCATAAGCGAATGTTGGAAGTTTTTCTATTTCCCGACTACTTGGAAGAAGTCTACTGTTAAGTATCCCCAAATGGGGGCAAAATCCTGCAATTGCCGCCAGCTACTGACCTATCAGCTTACTCTCATCAATATCTAGAATCTTCGAGAAAACGATTTTCAACAGGTTCAAAGACTACTGTCTTGCCAATGATTTAATGCAGAAGGAACAGTTTGGCTTTTGACCTGCCCATTCATATCAGATGCAGATATTGAGGCCCATTGAAGATCTCAGGACCCTGCTAATCCTTTCCAGATGCTGTGGCGTGGTTTTTCTTGATGTCACTAAAGTTTTTGATAAGGTGAGGTATGAGGGGCCAATCTACAAGATAATTAGAGACAGTTCCCTTCTGATTTGATTATAATGGTACGATCCTTTCTCAGCGACAGGTTCTATCAAGCCAAAGTTGGTGAAAACTTCTCCTCGCCCCGCAAGATAAAGGCCAGTGTCCCATATGGTTCTCTCCTCATGCCCCTTCTCTTTAAATATTTGCACACGATTTCCCAAAACCTGAGAAGTGTAATTTATGTGTAATGCTGATGGTACTGCCATCATGTCATGGGCACACCAGCCATCTCACAATATCACTAGGCTGCAGAACACCTTGAAAAGTTCGAACACTGATTTAATTGCTGCCAATGGAATCTTAACATCAGAAAATGCAAAGACGTGTACTTCAACAGAAAGCTTAAGTATCCCCCAGATTACCTGGTTTTATACAGTAAGAAACTCCAATGAATTGACAACTATAAATACCTTGGTGTTATCATCAACTTATAGCTCTCCTGGGTAGTAACAGCGCCCTCAGCATTGGTAATAAATTTCTACTGTACTGGACAGTGATTTGGACCATTCTCCTCACTGGTATGCCTGTGTGGGCGGCTATATGTAGAAGCAGATGGAGTGAACTCCAGTCGTTCCGCAATGTTACCCTGAGGACCATTGCCCAGCTTAGAAGAAGGACTGTAAAAAAGAATCATTATATCCACTCCTATCTGAACATCACTCGTACCATAAAGTGTGCCCAAAATCTGCTGATTAACATGCTGTAGATGATGAAGAGCGGTGACAATGACCTGGTGGCTGGAATACTGAATATCCAGATGGAAATGAAGTGGCATACAATGTATAGAAAACCAAGGCATATTCTTGATGTCAACTTCGAAGACATTGGCAATGTTTCTTTCTTGGATTATTGGAAAATGTAATACCACCCACTCCCCTTCCCCCTCTCCCACTCTTCTGACAATTGTCAATCTTATCATTTTGTTGCCTATTTTGGTGTATTTCATGTGGAATTTATTCCAGAAGGATGAGAATCATTTAAGCACTGCTTACATCCCACCTGAACAAATCTTCACTGTTCGAATGTCGACTGTCGATTTTAACTTTCAGAATCATATCTACTCCTGAAGTTCTCACCAGTCATGGTAAATGATGGAGGCCCTGTTCTCGCCAATAATACTACGGTGATGTTGACCCTTGTTTGGCGTCTTCTGTTCGTATTTTGCCATGCAGTAACTGTTTTTTTGGATTCGGTATGGACAATCAACACGACACAGTCCACACCCTTGACTCTGAGGAGATAAAGCAGCAGAGGCAAGTATCAAGAATAATAGTGAAGTAGTGAAGTTCTCTTAAACCCACGGAACATAGATCGTACGGTTATTGATGAGATAGATAAAGTATCAGCCATCGGTGAGATAAGGGTTCATAATACTGTTTCTATCAACGAAATTGATAGTAACTTTACAGTATAACATAGGGACGACAGAAGTTCCAACTAGTTTCGCCTTTTATTCCCGGCTTTATCAAGGATAACACAACAAGAGGCTCGCAGGCCTTATATACAGAAGCAAGGTAGATAGTATGCAAAGAGATTGGAGGATGGAAATAGAAAGTGAACCAATCAAGAAAATAGGAAAACCAATAACAGAAATTACTATATGAAACCGAGAACAGAAAATACTAATGAAACCAATAACAAATATTATTATAGGAAACAAAACAAAATGATAAAAGAGGAAAGCAAACAAATCGCGGACCGACTAGAGAGCGCATATCTTTTTGTCAGAAGACAAGAAGATTTACAAAAGAGAATGAAAGTAAAATTATATAAAAATATCTGAAAATAAATAAATTATACAAGGTCGTAGACAGAGTTAAGTTTGGCATAGACATCAAAATCCGTTTGGCAATTGAGGAGGAGGCCAGGAGTAGATCTCTTGGCTTTAAATATTTCTATTGACTCAAGGGTCGCAGTCTTGAACGGGTCGTTGCATTTGTGCAAGATGGACATCACTTCATCTTGGGTTTTCAAAGTATGTCTGGAATCAGTAAGATGGTTGGCATAGTGGGAATTACGATCTTGTTTCTCGTAGAAGTTGACGTGTTCCTTGAAACGTATTTTGAAGTTACGGGTCGATAAGCATATGTAAAATTTATCGAGAAGGCGCAGTTCAAGCGATAAACTCCGGATCGGGCGAAATCGTCAGATGCAGTTAGGGTAGATGGGCGCAAGGTACGAAGAAAAGGGGTAGGGGAATGAAAAGAAACTTAGACGCCAAGGGAAGAGAGGAAATTGGAGAGGCGGGAGAAATGGGGGCCGAGGTATAATAGAGAAACCTTGTATAATTTATTTATTTTCAGATATTTTTATATAATTTTACTTTCATTCTCTTTTGTAAATCTTCTTGTCTTCTGACAAAAAGATATGCGCTCTCTATTCGGTCCGCGATTTGTTTGCTTTCCTCTTTTATCATTTTGTTTTGTTTCCTATAAGAATTTTTGTTATTGGTTTCATTAGTATTTTCTGTTCTCGGTTTCATATAGTAATTTCTGTTATTGGTTTTCCTATTTTCTTGATTGGTTCACTTTCTATTTCCACCTTCCAATCTCTTTGCATACTATCTACCTTGCTTCTGTATATAAGGCCTGCGAGCCTCTTGTTGTGTTATCCTTGATAAAGCCGGGAATAAAAGGCAAAACTAGTTGGAATCTCTGTCGTCCCTATGTTATACTGTAAAGTTACTACCAATTTCAAAGTATTAACCACTGTGGTGCAACTTAGAGTAACAATCACCTTGTTGAGCGAAGAGGCAGTTCTCCTCATGTCCCGGCGACTAAATTTGGAAATAGATGACGATCACCCTAGGCAGATCATGCATCTAGGATGGGAAATCAAACGCTTGCTACATTTGTGCCAAACCACTCCAGAAATCGAAGTTGGGAAGACCCACGGTGTCGACGACTTTGTGAATGGGGCCCTCGTACTTTATTCTTTAAGAGTGGGTCACCATATCATACAAGAAGTGAACCGTACTCTACAATATCAGACGGGAGTATTAGCATGAATGGCGGAATCGAGACAAAAGACTCCCAACCAAATACGAGAAATTTTGTGTATGTCTTCAGCCTATGATGACCAACACGGTATAAGCAATTACCGGTCAAATTTGGAAACCAAAGCCATTTTACATGGCATACACTAACAGTCTTTAAAACAAGTAGTCTTTTTGCTCGTGCCTGATGGAATGGGAGCCTTGGTGGTTACAGCCTTACGAGACCTGCCTGACTGGACTGCAGGCAAGGTATGGATGAAAGAAGAATTTAGGTAAAAATAACAAATGAAGAAAAATAGGAAAGAAAATGGCACCATGCAGATGCGCCAACCAATTGCGCCACCGTGGACATGGAAGCGATAACGCTATCTACATGTCCTTAGGGCTGGTTGGAGCAGTACCCAGTTCGTGCACTGGGACTATCTTCCCTACTGGCATATATTCGTTAATTGGTTTGCACATCTGCATGGTGAGCAGAAGGTTCCTGGTTCGATCATAGGCTGTGGAATTTTCTTTCCTGTATTTCTTCATTAATTTCAACATCTGAGGTTTAGCGTGAAATAAATCCTCTTAAGACCCTTCATTTATTAATCTTAAACAACAAAACGAAATGACCAAAAAAAAAAAATGCACGTCATCAAAAACCTGAAGAGAACTTTAACATTTTTGTGTTTGAAGGAGAGCACCGAAATAGACAATTGTGATGGACCCTCCCTGCAGATAATTATTTACGACAATGTGCATCAAGAAATAATGACGAGGATAGGATGTTCGTAGTTTCGTGACCTGTGAGGACTAAAGAACCTTGCTAACGAGTGGGAGGCGACTGTGGGAGCCAAGAAGAAGGGGAACACCCCCCCCCCCAGGAGTTCGAACGAGGGCTTGAATATATTATCGATATCGAGAAGTGACAGAAGATTCAGGAGGATCCTGGAGAACATTATAGTTATCGAGCCATTTTGACAATCTCTATACCAAGAGAGTCCAAGGACCGGCAAATTCTAATATGGTCCCTCAAACGGCCAAGACTTACAAAACTCGCTATTTCTATCAATGGATGGAAAAGGACAATTGACTAAATTACCTTAGCGCGAATGGAAAAAGTACTAAAGATCCTAATGGTAGCAAGTACAATAAGGACAACAGAGGAAACTCTAAAGGGGGCTTACCTCAGTTCAAGGTTCTAAGACGACACGAACAAATTACCCTAACACAGCGGCCTAATGAGATCCATCTGATGACAATTAGTTTGTGGAAGATTCCTGTAGTGTTGGGAGGAAGAACAGGCGAGGTCCTAATTGATACGGGAGCCTGCATATCTCTGATAAATGAAGCGGCAGCTGACAAGATTGAGGGGGTGAAAGAGTATCAGCTGGCCCCACAAACCGTTAAAGTCGCTAATGGCTGCCAAACAGATCCATGGTTTTTTTGGGGTTATCCTGTGACGGATTAGTGGGCATGGACCTATAGCAATCGTGGGGATTGAGATTGACTATCCCGAGTCCAATTTTCCTAGATAACTGCATGAATGTCAGCAAAATAGAATGTACTCTGGCCACACAGCGTGACTTCTTGGATAAATAAGTTATTAATGAGTCAGATCACAGGGAAATTTCCCAACTACCAACATGTCATAGAAATTGGAGATTTGAAGCCACTTCGCATAAGGCCGTACTACTATGCCCCTGCAAAATTGAATACCATCCGCCAACTGGTTCAGGATATGGAAAAGCAAGGGGTATCGGCTTGGTCATTACCATACATTTGCTTCATAAAGATAAATATAAGAAACCGCAATTCGTGCTGGATGCACGCATGCTCAACAACATCACTAAACCCATGAGCTATTTCCCACTTCCATCAGAACATATTCTGTGCAAACTTCAGCAAAACTCAGAATTTTCTATCCTTGATCTTTGGCAAGGCCTATTGGCAAGTAGAGTTGTCTCCTGAATCACGTGAGAAGATGGCACTTCTGGTTCCAGGGCTGGGAACATTCTGCTACCAAGTCATGCCTTTTGGAATCAAAAACGCCATCTAGGCATTTCAGGCTCTTATGGATCAGGTTCTAGACCCGTCCATAGAGCCTGAGTGCTTTCACTACATCGACAACATTATCGTTGTGTCCGTCGACCGAGCAACACATTGCCGGGTCCTAGGTTTGATATTTTACCATCTCATGAAATACAATCTCAAGGTTAACTTTGACAAGTCCTCCTTTTTCCGAAATGAAGTACAATTCCTTGGAAATCGGGTTGATGCAGATGGTTTGCATCCGAGTTCAAAGAACATAGAACCTATTCTAAACTATCCACGCACAGGTCTGCTGGTTTATTGGGATGATTTATTATTACCGTTCCTTCATGCCAAACCTGAGCGAAATAAACTGGCCATTAAGACACCTCACACATAAGGGAATACCTTAGGTGTGAACAGCGGAGTGTGAGGAGGCTAAAGTTTATGAAGGTCGCCAATAAACGTACTGCAGCTGCACCCTGACGAAAGCAGAGAGCCAATACATTGCTATAGAGTGTGAATGCCTGGCCGTTGTTCCACTCTGTTGATATATCACACCTCTATATTGATGGCACCCACTTTATAGTGTTCTGTGATGCGCAGTCTCTCAAATGGATGTCAAACTTTAGAGATCATCATGGGAGGGTGGCCCAATGGAACTTACGATTACAATCTTTCTACTTCGAAATAATTCACCAGTGAGAAAAACTGAACTGTATTCCGGACGCCCTCTCAGGATGTTGCCTGGAGACCGAAGATCACCACTACTCCAATTGGTCAGCTCAACAACGCAAACACGATTGGTGCAGAGATAAGCTAGAGGAAATAAAAAGTTACCTGAAAAAACATGGATCATAGAAAACGAACTACTGAAAAAGATGACAAGGGGAGGAACCGAAAAGTGATTTCTATGAGTCAACGGACACTGTTAATTTGGAATGACCTGACCTCTTCCACCCCTGGGGGAAACCTTATATCTCTTGTTGAAAAGAGAATTTTTTAGCCCGTTATGAAAAATGACATCTATCAGGTAAATCTTGTATCATTTGCTGGAGATGCAAACCAATTAATTATAATGCTCAAGCTCTCCTGTGCCAAAGAAACATTCTACATCCCCAAAAGTATGGGCAATAGATGCCACAAGACCGCTTATGTGGAGCCCACGAATAAATCGATATTTTACGGTATTCCTAAATGTTTATAGTGGATGGATAGATATCCTCGTATCCCAGAGGGTCATCCAAGTAGTCATGGTACAGATAATTAAGCTAATGGGGGCTAAAATAGGTGATCCTGAGAACATTATATCTGACAATGCCTCTTATTACTCGGGGAAAAAGCATGTTAAGTTTTTTGGCCCCTATATGATCACTCCTTTGTATTGTGTACCTTGCCTACCTCAGAGTAACCCTGCGGAAGGAATTATTAGGTCTATACTAGAAAAGCTGCGGATAACTCTGTTAGACCAACCAGTACGAAATAGGGATATGTATGTGGAACGATGTGCGGTATCGTTAAGAAACTCACCTAATAACGATAGCAGTTTTATGCTGCAAGAAATCCTCATGGAAAGAAATGAAGAAAATCTCTCTAAAATTGCCCAGGGAAAGGCCCGAAGAGAAAGACTGTATGACGTGAAGGTGAAAAGACGTTGCCAGATAAAATTCAAGACTTGGTATGGCTACTGAAGAGAATGGTGTCCGGACGTTTTCCTTCCACACACAAATTGAGCCCCCTCTTTTAGGGACCCTATCTGATACGGCGATTCAAAGGACGATACATCGTAGAGTTGGTGCTCAATGAATATCAACAGGACTGAGGGTTGATAACTGCGCATGTGAGTGATTTAAAACCAGTTAGTGTGAAAGGCCAGGGATGACTTATCTGATAGTGATTATTTTAGAAAACAATATTGTTTTGAGGAGGGGATTGTGTAACGCCTTCCCCCAATAGTTGGTAGCGTTTAACAAAATTGTTTCTCGACGAAGCAATGGAGACTATTATGGTAACTTAGTGTTTATTAAGAAGAATATGAATTTTTCTTAAAAATGTGGTTAACAGAGTATTTGTGTGCTTTAACAATGCGAAAAGACTGATATGTCTATGTGATGATTGAAGCTGTTTACAATAAGAGGTCAGGTGTTGTAACGTTTTAATAATGAGAGATGATAATGTGATAGAAAGAAGGTAAAAAAGAAGCCAGGCAGGAATGAAAATAAAAAAAATTAAGAAATTGGGATACGTTCGACAACAGTCGAGTTGGAGAGAATAAAAGTGAGTGGAAAAGGGCAAAAGGAGACGAATCGGAGCCACACCCGCTTTTTGGTGTCTTAAATGATAGGCTTTATTATTTTTGACTTAACTAACGCCGATGACAAATAACGACCACCGACTACCGTTTTTGTTGAGGAAAACCAGGTAAGTACATTTTCAATGGTCCATTGAATTGAATTAATATCAGTGCTTGAATTAATGTTGATTTTTTCCATAGAAGAATTGAAAATAGATTAACAGACATTATGTCAGTAGAACATAACAATTTTATTTTGTTTCATTTGAACTTTACTCGAACGCCGACGAACGATTCGACACATTGACATCTTAAATGAAAGACTTTGGGACTGACACACTGAACCGAAATAAAAGCCATCTGGGTGAAACCTTTAACTTTGATTATGGTTTCACCAGAGAATTAGAATTTTAAACAGACTTACTAGAGAGGAGCCATTAGTCGCTTGCCGGATTAGACCTGAAAGAGAATTAATAACGTTATAAAACACATATAATGGAATAAAATTATTTTCTTAAGAAAATTCAGAATTGAATATAGAACTTACCTTTGAGACTGTGACAACCGCGACACACTTCCCCACTAATAAACTCCCTTCCATCCCCAAGTGAATGCATGATGCAAAAGAGATAACCCCCCTCACCCGTGTAGTTCCTTTATCACCAGTATTAGCTTCCATGGCTGAGTTGATAATACCTGAGACCAGTGTGCTTGATCTCCACTCTTCACATAAAAGTATTAATGACCTTATGACACAACACAGCATAAGGTCATTTGTCCACTTTATTGTATTAGAAACGATTGAGACCAGACAATAAGACTTTAATCAGGAGGAATGATTTACTATCGACGTAATTACCCTGAATACTGAACTCGAACTTAGATAATAACAAATAATACCGTTGACTTTGAGAGACGATGAACTTAAAAAATAGTATTTGTTACATACAATTGTGACCCTTTATTCAGAGTGTGAAATATCTTTTACTAGTAATTTTATCAGAATCCTAGACTTTCTATTTTACGTGACTTTCTTTTTTTTGTATTCACCCAGTTATCCATTGTGTGTACATCAAATGATTAAATTACCCCATCATTTGGTTGACATATAATCCAATGAGTTATTTTAATTTATTGCATAGATATATCACAACCCTTCACGTAACCACAGGCTTCAATACTTCTCGCCAGTACTATGGTCATGTTCACCCTAGTTTGGGGTGTTGTATTCGTATTTTGCCAGGCCATTACAATATTCATGATTAATTAAATTCTTTGTGGAAAAGCGGACTTACTTTGCGTTTTAAGGAATTGGCATCCTCAGTATTTGAGGTAATGGTTATTTTAAAAACCACCAAGATAAAGATCGAATTGGAAAAAATGGAAGCTTTTATCAAGGCGAGAGATCCATAATCACACATTGCCAGTAAAAAGAGTCCATAATCCAGTTAAATCCTAACAGTATGACTTGACCACCTCAAGAAATTAGAAACATGTTCAAAAGATCTACAGTGCAGTCTGGATTTGTTGAGATGCACTAAACTGATCAAAAGTCTTTCTAAAAACATCTCAGAGAATATGCATGCAATGCGAACAGCATCACATAATCTGCATAAGCAAGTGTCTTCTTAGAGATCGGAAATTAGGATGGTAGTTGAGGTTTTCAATAACGGTTCTTAATTAGGTTGTATAGGATATGGGAGAATGGACATACTTGCCTAAGACGCTGTAACAATTCTAAGGTGGAAATGGCTTGAACTGTAGTGAAGACCTTATAATTTGTGTTTAAAAGAGTTATGGATTCCACTGGGGCATACTTTTCTGGACAACAAGTCTTAGGCAACAGAATGATTTTTCCGTCACATATTCAGGAAAGATAGAACATGGATTCGCCAAGATAGAATCAAAAACTTGAACAAGAAAATGCCCAAGAAGGTTCCATGTCAAGATGTAAAAGGCATATATATTTTATTTATTTATTACTTTATTTATTTCCATTCCTTATAGAATAAATTAGATATGAAAGAACGTTAATGCTGACTGGCCTTGTGATAAGAGCGTCAACATCATGAGCAAAGGGTGTTGGAGCATCAGAAAGAAGAAAACTGAGTGTGGAAAACTGGCAACCTCTCAGAGTCAGATTCCAGAACACCACTAGCAAGAAAAAGTCGACGACATTGTGTAAATTTCGCAAGATGATGCTCCTCTGCGAAGGCTGCTGATGAGATATCGCAGACATTCAACACCTAGGAGAGTTTGGCAACTACCTCACCTCAGGCCTTACAAATCATTAAGGCATTTATTTTGCTTTTAGTCTGGCGAATATCATCAGCGTACACCTCATCTTGCATTGTGGAGTTATGGAGGAGTCTTAGTATTTCTTATAGCAAGAGGAGTTGGTAATGACAGGTTCAGGCTTCCTGAATCTCATTTTTTTGGAAAAAACGCTAAAATTTAGTCTTCAAAAAAAGCCACAAAGCAAGGGTAAGAGGTAACTCTGTAAATGACATTCCAGGAATATAACAAATTTTATGCCTCTCATTATCTAGCAGAGAAACTTTCATAAAACAAACACGAGATTGCAGTTTTTAAAAATGTGCAGATCCTGCAGGCTGCCAGGCCCACATGATGGCACTATGAGCTGAATATGAAAACGGAATTACTTGCATGATACCAAGAAAAATTACGCTAAAATATGTTTTCATATGATACCATGATACCTAAAATATGGATAAAATAGATCTAATTTACATGCGGTGGGTCCTTGATGGTAAGTAGACTGAAGATGTTTACTTTGTGAAGGTGTAGTCCATAAGTCAAACAATGCACTCTGCTGAAAAATTCTTATTCCAGATCATGGAATTTTTCCTTCTCTTTTCTTATTTGTAATCAAACATCATGAGCATAAAGATTTAAAATGTACTAAGTATATTTAAACACCTGCGGCCATGAGATTATTTAAACCACAGTAACAGTGGCGCACATGAAAACCTGGATATCACAGTCTATATTTTAGAAGCAAGAGTGGTGAGAAATGCACAAACTTGATGAGATCATCATCACACGTTATCTGTAGAAAACATCTTCTGTAAGGTCCATTTAGTGTTAAATCTGATATCATTAAAGGTATATGGGTACATTTAAAGGATTTCGAATACAAATATAATGGATGTAGAAGAAAAGAAGCACAAGACACAAAAACCCTGTAATATAATAAAATATGATAATGCATACAGGGTGGTAAACCCTAAAAAAACGTTCGTTTCTAATTGAAGCTATCTTTTTTTCCTGAAAAAAGTAAAATCCTGAAAAAGCAGATAGAAGGAATGTGCACGTAAGATGAAAGAAAATAAAGAAAAAAATGACAAGAGTAAAATATGTGCAACACAGAATAAACAGTATAAAAAGAGTTCTGGAAGTATAATAGAAATATGCCAAAGGGCTGTGGAGTGAAAAGAAAAGATGGTAGAGTAGTTTTGGGATGAAAACAATATGGCTGAGTGAGATAAATGAATATGAAGATGTGCAGAGGATATCAAAACAAGAGAACCACAACCATTTCAAAAATTCGGTATTTGATGGCATCACTGTAGTAATGCCAAAATATGGAGAAAGAAAGGCTTAGGAATTACTTTGGAAGAGTGATGTACTAATAAAGTGTACTAGAGGAAACAGGTGAGAAATGGGTCTAAAAGTTATAGATGTGTAAGCCTGTCTAGTGCTGCTGCGAAAGGGTTTGGAAGAACTCTGACTGCGAATAATTGATAAGAGTGTTTTTTAGAGGTACAGACTGGATTCACAACCAACGTGTGGGGTCATATTTTCTTGGTAAGCATGATTATAGATGTATTTCTATCTAAAAATGGTGTTCTTTTTATTTGTTGATCTGGAAAGAGTTTACGATAGACTGAATAAAAACAAGATATGAAGGGTGCTAAAGGAATGAACGATCTATAGTTCCTGCTATAAAAGTGATATATGTGCTATAAAAGAAATTGTTCTTTACACCCCCATAAAAAGAAATCACAAGGTGTGAGGTTGGGGCTCCGCAGTGGCCACTTTGCAAGTTCCAGGTTATTGTTCGCTCGACCAATCCACTGCTGTGATTTCTTTTTATGGGGGTGTGTAAATGACAAGGTCTTCACCCTACCCCTTCCCCGTGACCTAGACGAGCTGAAAGAACGCATTACGGTAGCGATACATGGGATTGATAGAGACATGTTAATGCGGGTTTGGGACAAATTCGACTACAGGGGGGCATATTGAACATCTTTAACTGTCTCACAATAAACTTCAAGAGTTTTCTTTAAGAATCCGTATGAGGTGTGTCTATATTGTGAATAGCTTTGATGTAATAAATTTTTAAGTGTGAAGTTCTTTTGTAATCACCCTGTATAATGCTACTCATTTGATTTAAAAATTCTGTATTTTCCAAGCTATTACAAATGCTGATATAATTGATGTATGAAAAGAACTGCACACTCACTAAGTTTAACCTCAAACTCTCTAAATTGTTTGCTGAAAATATAAATAGACCAAATTATATATTTGACATTCTTAGTAATTTGGGAATTAAAGTTATTGAATTATTAAAAAAAAGGAATTGTGATTAACATAGAGTAATGCTTCTTTTGTGTCTCAAAATCATAACTTTTCTTGCTGTGGTTCTGTTACACAATTGGTGTTCATCCACAAACTTTGGAAGTGGACTTGGTAAACACGAATTTTCAACCTTTTAAATGTTCTATGTTTGCTTTTGATCGACCGGGAATGGCCGCATAGAAAAATTTGGCACTACTATAAACTTTTCATACCATTGAGAATTTTCCCGTTTTAAGAGGGGCTAAACCATTTTATTTGACTAGTACCATTGTTGATAGGAGTTTAGCAAAATCGACTTATAAGAATGCACGTTTATCCATCCAGCCATCCTCTGTTTCCATGATAAATTGAAAACGGATAAACTTTTTCAAATTTTGTTTTTGACAATATGATCACAATTTTCAGGCTCTGTATCAAATTTTCAGCCTTTCTCGAGGCCCTCTTCAAGTCAATTGCACATGCTCAACCAGTGACTGTTAAGAATATCAAAACATTGCATGTGATATAACAATCCATTTCTAGTGAAGAATCAAAAGTGAATAAAGCCTTGCAAACATTTCAAGAAGTCGCATTGTAACAAACCCAATGACGCACGTGCTGACCCTACCACAAGGGGCAAGTCGACCAGGGTAATTGGACTCAGTATGTTTTAGATTTGAAACAAAGATAAATCGCAACACGGTCTCAGGTGGTGGTGTATAGAACAATCATTTATTCAGTATAATTAAACTAATAAACAACAAAACAATACTGTTAAAAATCCGTGTTGGGGCCCCTATAACAAATTACTACTAAAATGACTGGCTACTTAACACAAAATACATTTGAAAGCTAACAACGATCCTGTCTGTTTCTGAGCAATCAATGCCCGTAAACAAAGACTGTCGCAATAACAAACATATTCACCATTTTAACAAACTGTAATAATTTAAGAATACCAATACCGTCACAAACACTACTTAATACATCAATAGAACTAACATCAAAAATAAAACCACGAGTGTATAATAAATCCATTTGGCATATGTTACAAGCCACTGCCATTGAATGTCACATACACCCAAAGAAAGCTTGAACACAGCACCTTAAGAACTATGTTCGACAATAACAAGCCTGTAGACCAGCAAGAGTGCTATCCCATACCCCCATGTTTCTTCCCTTACCCCTTATGCAAGCTGGCATAGTCGCACTTTGAACGTTTCCTCAAAATATACCGATGCCTGGCTGGCTCCTCTACAGCAGCTACCTGTTTACTACTCCCTTCCTTACCCGGGGTCTTCTTAGTTCCTGCCTCTGTTTGCAGTTCCCTCTCCTCTTTGACACTACTTAGATCCGACATTTGACACGGGCTTCCACTCCTCATTGGCTCCTTATCCAGCCAGGCTTGCTTGTGACGCTTAATAGCCTTACCACTCAAAATTCTTTGTTCCTCCAAGTATTTCTCCTCCGTTTCAAGAGGAGACTCCTGCTCTTTCTTCCGTTTTGTTTTCAACTCGTTTTCTTCCCTTCGAGTGCCAAAATGCATGTCTTGATGCGGTCTACATGCACCGTCAAAAAGTAATGCTTTCTGGCACCCACTGCCATATTTTCGACGTTCATTAATTTTTGAACTAAACTAAATGGCTACGAAAATTTATATAAAAATTTTGTGCTTTCGGCCTTCTATTCGCAGCAACCAACCTTTTCTTCGAACACCATAGCACTAGTTAAGCACTCCTTGTGCCCTCTCCCAGTCTTCTTTCATGAAAACTAGGTCAATTCATCATCACAGAGCACACTGCCCCAATGCTAGGGTACAGTTTTCAGTGAGGGACACCTGCTTCGCTTCACATCTCAAAATAACAGCCAGTACACCTAAATTAGCTCTATCACAATCAAATGAGGGGAAAATACATCAAGCTTTCAGACGACACTCCATAATAGAGTGCTTCACACTGAAGCAGTTTACTAAATCATTTCAGATTGACTGTTCAAACTACAGTTCATCTTGTGATGTGCTGTTCTTGAGTGCCAACTACGAACTGGTGCACAAAAATGCACAATCTGTTTTTACTGTTTTCCAGAAATTGAAGTTTTCCACACCACGGATTTTCTTCTTAAACCAAGGAAAAATAAGACTCACCATAACAGGAAATCCATAACTACCCGGTAAGCATTACTGCAATATCGCATTTCAATATTATGAGAATCCATCATTTGCTGCTTATCAATATCGTTATGGCTGTGATGTTGCTCCCATACAACAGGCCCCTAATTAGACGTTTTGATAAGATTGCCAAGAAGTTTGGTCTCACAATCATCTATAAGGGTCCACACAGGTTGAAAAGAATACCGGGATCCAAAAAAGATAGGATTTCCACATCAACATGGCTCCAGTATTTACGAATTGAAGTGTGGCACGTGCCCAGATATCTATATTGGCCAACTCAAAGGAGGATTTCGACGCGGATAAAGGATCACTACTAACACATTAGGAAGCACAGACCTGAATGTTCGAGTTTTGTCCAACACATCATATCAACTGGACATGCTGCAAAACCGGATAACTATAGTATTTTGCATAAAGTTAGTGATTGGAGACACCAAAACTTCCTGAAAAATCTAGAAATTAACAATAAACAGTTAGGTGAACTCTTAAACTCAAATAGAGGTCTCATTGTTCGACCTTCTTAGAGGTTATCAAATAATCAGAAAAATATCATCAGAGAAAGACGGACAGAATATCTCAGATGCAAAAAAGGAATGCGAAACACTAATTACAAAAAAGCATAGCAACGTAACAATCGTATCTCTTCTATGCTGGCATCCTTTCTCAGAAAACTCTTAGAGAAACAATGCTACAATGCTAACAATGATCCTGTCTGTTTCTGAATGATCAAAAAGGATCGCATACTCACCATTTTAAAAAAACAATATAATAATTTAAGAATAACAATAACGTATCAAATACTACTTAATATATCAATAAAACCAACTTCAAAAATAAACCACGAATATATATTAAATCCAATTGGGGGAAATTTGCTTAAGCACATGTTACAAGCCACTGGCATGGAATGCCACAGCATGAGTGCATCAGAGCGAATGCCATTTGCGCATGTCCATATCAACAATGCTAAAAAATTAACAGAAGAAAAAATATATTTAATCTTGACGAATCGATTGCTACATGACATGCCTTTAGCTTATTTATTTATTTTATTGTTTTTTAAGAAGATCAATTGGATAGCTACACCACGACGGGATTTTTGGTGCTACTTTTCACGCGATAAAATTGGTAAATGTGTATGCCACTTTCTCTCCTTCTTCTGGTACAGAGGATAGACACTGCCAAGTAGTACTCACTACCAATGATCTTGGTGCTTATTCCAGCTTGGTAATTTTGCGCCATCACAGCTGAGATAACGACTGCAATAAGATGGGAATATCAGCAAGTACCAACGACTTAACATGCCCTCTGAAGCATGGGGATGGGGGTAATAAGAGATATGTCTACTGGCTGTCACCTAAACAGTTGTTGGCTTTGACTGAAGTTGCTGAACTCCACTGATACAGTGAACCAATCAGCGATACAACCAGGCTATGTCCACCTTCGAATAGGTAGGCTTTCTCTAATCCTTTTGGACTATGGCAGAATTCAGAGAAACAGTTTTTCTGATTTCTCCCCATTTTGCAATGCCACTGCACTCGTCCTGACAACTGAAGTATCACGATGCATACCTTGGAAAATACATCGTTTTGAAATCAAATGAGTCATTTATAGTAGCCTTGTATTTTGTTTCAAGCATAGCCGACTTCTTCAAATATATGAATAATTACAATTTAATATTTTCTTAAATCTTGAAGAAAATATGAAATTATCAAAGGAAACATTATTTATAAAATATCTCTATCTTTGTGGTCTTTGTTAATGTTTAAAATAGCTTGTAATTTTTTTTTTAAGAAAGGACAAATTTCCCATGATATTATTCTATTTCTAGAATAGAAAAAAATTGTTCTGGACAAGTACAGGACCATAGAACCGAAATAATTCTTACTATTGTATACATTTAATGCGGTCGCAAGATTTATTAGTGTCTTAGAAAAACAGTAGTAAATTACATTTAGAAATCTTTAGAGAGCGTCGACTTAATAGCATTATCTGTAGAAATTGTAAAAGATTTCATGTGTCACATTAATACCTAAGTGTTCCCTAATTTAATTATGGTTATGAAATTTTTCTGAATCATGCTGAATCAGTATTCTTCTACAATCGCATTTTTTAAACTCTCCTGAGCTTGCTGATTAAACATCTGTCGCTTTTTAATGGAAAATTATGTAACTACACTTACTGACTACTTTATTAAGTATATCCTGAACTTGCACACGAAGGATCTTTCCACTTCAGTGTATAAATTCACCTAACCAAACTTATTGTCGGTAATATAGATGCTAATCGAAGCGATAATAGGAAATTGCAAATATTTTAGTGACTTTGAACATTATAGTATCCTAGTGTATAACGTGCTGAATCAACCATTTCCTTTTCTTAGCTTTTCTTGTATAACAGACTCATGGGTGTGTTGAGAATTTAACATCATAAGCTTGCTAGACTTCTGCAAGCTACCAGACTGTTGCCTAAATGGCATCGGAATGTAAACTTTCTGTGCAGATACCATGTAAAAAAGCACCACTAGCATATATGGAACAACAGCCGATGGCCAAATGGGGTGGTGTTGGTACAGATAGGGAAGCACATTTGTTTGGGCAAAGCAACACTAACATTATATATCTTCAACGACTGGAAAAAGTTCGATTTGTTCGATTAATAGACAAAGAATATGGCACAAACTACAAGAATCCATGAATCCATCGTATCTGTCGACAACTGTGAAACTTGATGCGGCTCTGTCATACTGTGGGGAATATATTCCTCACGCACACTGAGTCCACTGATACGTTGTTATTGTTTCCAAGCAAGTGAATCCATTAATCTTGATAGTTTATCCACAAGCAGATAAGTGCTTCCGACAACATAATATCCCAGTGCACAAAGCCCATATCGCCATCGAATGTTTTCATGAACATGATGACAACATTTCTTGTTTGCTGTTGCCCGCCAGTCGCCAGATCTCAATCCTATTGTACACAGTGTGATGACCTGGAAAGGAATAATCTGCTCCATACCTGCAACCCTAACTTTAGAGAACTGCAGGACATACTTAATAAATTGGAAATGGTGTATATTAATTTTCTAAATTTTATACTGTCTAATTAATATTATTATCTACTGGGAACACCATTATTATTATAGAATATTAATTTTTTACATAAAATAATTGTGTTTTTTTTTTCTTCACTTTCAGGCAATAATCACGGGTGATGTCTTATAATCGTTTCATTGTCATCTATCACCTGGCAATCGTATCTTGTTTCCTCAGCAAAATCTGTACTCTTAAATGCTACCAATGCGGAGGTTATGACTCCGAGATTCCATTTCCAATCGAAGAATGTATTGAACAAAATGGCCTAGAACTTGCATGCCAAACTCCAGCGTGCGTCAAAATCACTGGGTATGAGCATGGCAACATTCTTGGAGTTTTTCGTGGTTGTTGGGAGAGAGGGAAAACCCAGTGCTATAAGAATGAAACCTTCTTACAATGCGAGTTCTTTTGTGAAACTGATCTGTGCAATTCGGCCCCATTTTACAATAGCTCAGCAATGAACTATTGCTTTTGGCTGTTTTGTATTATAGCCATCAAATTTTTATTCCAATAATATGATAGCTCTGTTACTTCCTTTTTTATCATATAAGTTTGTCACTTAATTTTAGCATCGCTTTATTTTTGTGTTTAGAGAAATATGGAATCCTCTGCAATTTTAATTAAGATTCATGTAATCTCAGACCAGTGGTATTGGTATAAATTCAAAAAAACCTTAGTGCAAATAAAGTGATTTTTCTCTTGGAAGTTTACAATTTTTCTAGCATCATTTAAGAAGCAAAATAATGGGAACCATAACATATAGAATAAAAATATGTTGAAGTTAAGCATCTACGGACATTAATATTTATTTATATAACAGATCATAAGATTGCTGCTATTTATCCTTAAAAAATAAATCATGAATGTTCCATGAGGGTTTTATCCTACACCGTTTCTCAACTGTTCAAATTTACTTTTCTATTTTTATATCAATATTTATCTTTAGTTGGTACAGTCGACACTCAATAAATGGATAGCCTCTAGACTGGGAAAAAGAATTTACCTACCTGGATTATCCACTTTTACATTTATCAATTTTCATTTTAAAAATTTACAGAGGGGTCCAGAAATGTACTCACTGTTACTAATTCAATAATTTTGAAACAAAAAGACTTACACTTACTAATCTCATGCGGAAGTATGTGAAACTATTATACAATGAAATTTTTCGTGGTATCAACAAAATCCAGCTACAATCAACAACCTGCCTTAAAAATGGATTATCAATAGTGAGTACATTTTTTGACCTCTCTGTATTCCTTAATGCTAGTTGATTTAAACCAGTTGTCGGCAAACTTTTTTATTTAAGATTTTAACCTTTTCTACGATTTTTAATATAAAGTGCACTGTTTCCCTAAAAAAAAATCAAATTATCCTATTTCTGGTCTCTCTTGCGCATATTTCTAAATAATCTTACGGGCCACATGGACTCCAGTAGGGGGACGTTCAAGAAATACGTCACGCTCTTAGAGGGGAGGGGGTGTGAAAGGCGTGACACAGCGTGACAATAAGTGTAACGTCGCAACACACATCTTCAAAAATTAACTTTCTTTCATATTGAAAACTTTCATATTAACTTTCTTATATTATTTCACATTATTTTATTTTATTATTTTCCTTTCAAATGGAAAATGAGATAGCTTCACAATAGGGTCAGAAAGATGTCGTTAGAAAGCTCATTGTTGTTCTCCACAACAGAAGTTTGTTCCTTCAAGAAAGCTCCCTAAGATTTATAATGTTCCAGCCTGAAATTAATTAGGCAAAAACTGTGGAATTGAACAACTAAAAGGAGGGAACCTTTCACCCGGCGTTAGTGGGTGACAAAAACTCACACCAGTGGTGCAGTAGGGTGTCACATACCCCAACGTATTTCTTGAAAATTTTCCAGTTTGTTTTAAAATTTTGTTATTTTATAATTTATTATTAAGTTTATAACTTGCTATGGTGAATCAATTTCACTAAAAATTTTGAGTTTAACAATAAATAATAAAATAAAGAGAAAGTATGATTTTTTTTCCTTTATTTAAAAAAATATAAATAAATGAACGAATATTATTTCTATTAAAAAAAATTAACTATTACAAAAAGAAATTTAATACTGGAGTTAAAATAAAAGCATTAAATAGTGTGTAATCTAAATTATGACTGCACAATGTTTTGTTTTACATCCTGCAAAAATATTTTTCACAATATGATATTACATGTTCCAAACACACGAATTGCTTAAATCTTTGGAAGGAATATTTAGTTTTTCTGTCTTTATATCTTGAACCTAATGAGGATCTTCCTAAAAACATTCATCAATGTCACATAAACAAGAAAACAGATAAAAAGTATTATATTATTGACAGAAATAATGCAAAGAAGCCTACTTTTGCTAGAATTTTATGTCACTGCATTAGTGCGGTGGGATATGAGAAACCTAAACAGAAATCAACACGTCTTTACATGATGAAGTCTTCAACCAAAATGAATATAACTTCTTGTACGTTATCTGTGGTTATGTGTCGAAAGGTATAGAAAAAGGCATTGTTAACAAACTATGCCAAGTTATGATAAAATCAAAAAGAAAAGGTCTGGGGTTTCAGACACTGAACTAACGCCGGGTTAATCCACAAAGAGAACTGAAATACAGAATACGTATTTCGGCTACTAAGTAGCCATCACGGAGAGACAAAAGTCAACTCATCGTTCAAAGTAAAATTTGACTTTTGTCTCTCATCGCTGATCTCTCTATTTAGCAGCCGAAATATGTATCCGTTATTTCAATTATCGCTGTGAATTAGAGGTTCTCCCTTGTTTGGCCAGCCTAAGGCGTGGATTCCACATGCGTATAAACAACAGGCCGAAACCACTAGACAGAAATAATTCTGACATCACTATCTGCACTCTTCTTTCTGCCGACAGAAAATTCTCTTATCTTTGTAGGCCAAGACTCAATCGAACTCGAAAAAACCAGGAGTTTTCAGTCGGGCAACAAGACAAATGCAGAAACTGATAGAACATATTCTTCCTTGTGGTTTTGCAGTTGTTTTTATGCGTGTGGAATCTACGCCTTAAAGGCCACCTAACAGAAAGATGATGCATATATGTGAACTCTATCATGCTTCCATCCAAGCTAAATAACAACACGAAGCAGCTTGCACGAATAATAGAAATGCTGTCACTCTTAATTTTCTTGGTGGGTGGATGGACTCTATCATGCCTCCGTCCAAACTAAATAACAACATTAAGCAAACTGCAGGGAGAAAAGCAACGCTGCCATTTTTAATTTTCACTGTGGCACAGTACAGGGTATTCACAAAAGAATATACCAAATTTGAAAAGGTATAATCACTGCAACAAAACAACTTATATCACCATTCTACATATACTTATCGTGAAGGGGACATTCTGAAGTTTTATTTCATTGCCAAGAGATGTTGCTAAGTGCATGAATTCGATAAAATTAATTCGGTGACATATGGAATCAACCCTCCAAAAAGATAAAATATCCTACATTGGTTTCGTCAGTTCACTGAGAAAGGATGCCATCGCAAAGGTAAAAATCCTGGCAGGCCATGAGTGTCGGAGAAGAATGTCCAACGCATTTAATAATGTTCACTCGCAGTCCGAGGAAGTCAACTCGCCAAGCCAGCTGGGAACTCCAAATACTCCTTACAATTTCGTGGAAAGTGTTGAGAGAGTAATTGCTGATGAAACCTTACGGATTACAGCTAGTGCAAGCTATGTATTGTACATCTTTCGGGCTTTTCGTGGCATCATATTGAATATTTGTGATCATGTGGATAACCAAAATAAACTTCAGATTATAGCCTTCAGAAAGATGCACTGATTAAATATAACCTATATAAGTTGTATAGTTTGGCCAATATAACCTTTTAAATTGATATATTCTTTTGTGAACATCTCGTATATCTCGCTTTTATAATTACAGTGCAAGGTTTATTTGGCCATAATGTGAAGAATTTGCGTATTAAAAAAGAACACCCTTTTAAATACGAAGCGTCTCCTTTAAAATACAAAGCATCTCTTTTTAAATACGAAACGTGTCTACAGCTACTTCTTTCGAAAAATGTTTATTTGACAAAATGTCCACTGCAACTTATTTAAGTGATTTAGGGGTTATTTTTTGAAGACATTGTTGCCATCAAACATCTGTCTAAGTACTAGTTTCAGTATTCCAGTTATAAAATTCTGGCACTTGATGCTAGAACCACATTTCTACCTCGTGCTTGATATCTTCATCATCCTGGAAGCGTTGTCCAGCAAGATTTTTCTCAGGCTAAGAAACAAATGCAGAAGTTCATCAGAGACCACAGATGGCCTACCACTCCTTGTTTGACATGAACATCGTTCCTGCCTCCAGAGAATCCACGACACCACTTCGTTACATGTGGTCGATATGTAATGTTTTCAGAAATGAGAACAAGTGCTTTCTGGGCTCTTACCTTCTGCTTGGGAAAAAAAGTATGGCTGGATTCTTCACATTTGGCGGGATTCTGAATCAGCACGCACCCATTGTGAACACGTATTGCTCGAACTAGATCTACGCAGCAATGAGGAGCAGCCATGAGAGGAAAGTGGAAGGCTAACAGTTAAAGTCAGTGTACCAACTTAAGCACTAAAATATTACTTGTTCAATAAAGGGGTTGTAACCTCGCTTTTCCGACACGCCTCTTATAAAAACATTACTTGGTCTTCACACAATTCTCTCTCTTTTGGTTTTTCAGATAAATTTAAGATAAGCTAACCTGTAAGAACAGCAGCTACGATATAGTGGGGCTTGATGGCTATTTGCGCAACAACTTACAGGAGCAGTAAGAGGGAAAACAAAATTCACCAATTATCCGTAGATCTGTGGCACAATCCTGCACAATCAAGCCATGCTTTGTCCATTATCATTGTACAGAGCACACCATTTTCTCACAAATATTCACTTCTGATAGAAACTGATGTAGCGTAATTCTGTTACCCTTTCACTAGAGTAGGCATGTGGCTCCAAACAGTTTAGTTGAACAGGTTGTTTGGTAAATTTTAGAATAAATAAATTCAGGATTTTTTTTGCCAAATTAGACTAATTGTGTAGGATGTAATTATTGAATATAGAAAATGTAAATACATGAGAACATGCTACCATAAAATCAATGTATGGTTCTCTACTTGTTTTGCAATGAAATCTATTGCAAACTGGTTAAAAATCTTTCCCGAACTATGTTAAAGCATCATGCAAAGTTTGACACTCATCGGTTCGTGGTTGTAGAGATTATCGAGAATATATACACGTTGGCTTTTATTCATATATAGCGTGTCAAATAAGTTCATGACTCCAGCAGTGGAGGACACGCATCGAAATGTGTTTTCAAATTAATAGTAGTCATGTAGAGCATATTATATAAACCAATATGGTATTCATAAAAAAGTATGAAAACATATGGGACTCCCTGTAGATTAAGTATCTGTTCCATCTGTATAATTAAACTATAGTGATAAAACTTGTATCATTTTACGTTCCATTACATGGCTTCTCAAATGTTAAAACAATGTTATCAATGAAGAGACGCTACAATGGACAAAATAATAATGCTTTCTTATTAGGGGTTTTAGCTAAAAGCTACTTAAAAGAATGCATGTTCGGGTTGTACGTTTAATGTTGCATGATTAACTTAAAAACGGATTAGCTTTTTCAAATTCTATTTTCGACAATATCATCATCAAAGTCTTATTTCGACTATAGCTTCTTTTCAGGTTTTTTCATGGAGCCTATCAAGTCTATTGCACGTGCTCTAAGAGAGACCTTACAGAATACCAATATAATGGCATGTCATATAACAATCTATTCATAGTGACGAGTCAACAATGAATAAATTGTTAACATCAGCACGTGCATGTGATGATCGCGTTGTTGAGGCTCAATTTCTCATAACACATTAATAATTAAGAAATAAATGGACATCTAGAGTGATACGGATACTTAAGCGTTTATTGCCGACCATCTTCAACAGGCATTACCAAACGTAACAAATGTGAAATACAAAATCATCAGTATATGTAGGTAAAAACAGTGATAGGACCACCAGGGAACAGAAGCAGAAGACCCCGTATCTGTCGAGTAATGGAATGTGGAGGGGGTGTCCTATTGTTTTTACACCTGGCCACCCACAGGTGTAATTTTTAATTGAAAACCCATCCCCCTCATTAAAAATTGAATTATTTATTTATTTATTTATTTATTTATTTATTTATTTAAATAAGTTAGATAAAAATACAACAACGCCCACCAGAGCCAGAATGGTCAAAGACCGACAAGTGAGGCTCAGGGGGCGAAAAAGATTAACATGGGAAAAAATAATAAATGTTAGTAAAAAACTATCAATGGTAACTATAAATAAAACAATAGAAAATCAAAAACAAAATAAAACTGATAACAAATCAAGATTGGACGAGGACATAATTTAGAGGGCCTAGCATTGTTTCATGAAATTAATTTAAAATTAAATGAGGCAAAAAGATGTAAATAATCAATATCAAAAATAATATAATAAATATTAATGATTTCATCTAAGTAACAAATTATGAATATATCATTATAAAATGTTAGTTCTCCCAACAGTAAGAGGAAAAACAACAATAATTCAAAAACTCACAAAAAAACATAGCAGCATCAAAGTTATATACTGAATTGATATGCCAAGGAACAAATCTAATCATAATTTAAAAAAATAAATAGTATACTACAGCAGAACTTTTACATAAAAAATGCTGAAACTAACTTAAGGCTGACATAAACATAAATTAAACACGTAATCTTTTATAGTTTTGCGAAAAATACGATAAGGAGACAATAGACGAATTTCAGGAGGCACCAGTGACCAATACTTAACACCGACAAAAGATATACATCTATTCCTATAATTCAAACGAGACATTGGAAAATAAATATCTTGAGCGTTCCTGGTCGGATAATTATGCCTATCGTTATTACAGCAAATATTTAAAGGAGTAGTAACAGTAAGTAAAGAATTGACAATCTTATATACAAACGAACAGAGTTGAAGAAAATAAATCTGTTGCACAGTCAGAATACGCAAGCTAGAAAAATAATGGGTTACAGATGACCGCTTAGGAACATTAAGAAAAGTACGGAGAAACCACTTCTGGAGCTTAAGTATCCTAGTTAAATTGTAAGTGTTGGTAGAGCCCCAGAATATTACTCCAAAACAAAGAGAAGAATAGATCCATGAATAATACAATAATAGTAAAATGTTGCGGGGTAAAAAATTTAACCTGGAAATCAGGCCTTGTCTCGTGTTTAGCTTGAGCAGAAGGGAATTCAAATGGGAATTCCAGGAAAGATCATGATTATTAAAGTTGATTATTAATATTTTTAAGATTTAGTGGGGTTGTTTTCACCCTGGGTTATGAATTATGAATTTTTCCATAATTAAGGGTGTGGTCCACCTGTCTTGGCCCCCCTGGCCCACCCCTTGGCCCCCCCTGGCCCTCCCTTGCCAAAAAGGTGTTCAGTATGTCATGCAGTGAAGTACTACAACAGCTACCCTTTTTTGTGTTCTGCGGTGAAGCGTATTCGTTGCTGCCCCTTTTTGCTTCTGCTGCTCACAGCTGTGAAGCACACAGAGGGCCTTTGGAGTCGAGCTCTGGTGGTAAAAAATATACTGGTGTTTTATTGTCTAATTTTTGATTACATCAACGGCCTAAGCTCGGTCGTACCTGCGTACCTGAATTGTTTTTATACTGTTTAACAATACATTTTTTATGTTGTTCTTCTCTTTTTCTTGTAAGTTAGTTTTACAAAAACATTTGACTTTGTCACTCTTTGTTTACAGAGCGCCCACCACCTGGTAATTGTCCGGGTAACATTTCAATGACTGTGGGTGTACCAGCGTTTTATCTTAACATACAACGCCTCCCCGGTGATTGACTGGGTAATATTTCCATTACTGAAGGTATTCCTTCGTCTTTTCTTAATATTCCCTATTGATTTAATTCTTCTTCTATGCGTTTTATGATAAAAACAAAAAATACATAATAATGAAAATACAGTAAAAAACGTTACCTGTGGTTTTCACTGCACTCAGATTGTATACCAGCTGTGGTCCAGAGGTTAGCACTTCATCCTGCCATGCAGACATTTATCTGGCTGTCATAGTTCAAATCTTCTTGACTCAGGGAGTCATAATATTCTTCGGTCAACTCCCATTTTTAAACTGTAGTTTACAGTGTGTTAAGATCACTTCGCGTTTTCTTTTCTTTGTCCGGGTGTTTGTATACATTTTTTTTCAGTGTCTTTTGTTTCCAACCTGACCTGTGATGTACAGAAATTCTTCTGTCATTTGGCTGCTATGCTGTTTTTCATCCGTGTTTTTTTCTGGACTTGCAACGAAAACCCGTAACCCTTTTGCGACTCTATGGCGGTTTCCAGGTTAAAGCTTTGCATTCGGTGCAGTTTGTGTTCACCGTGTGATGAAGCGCATGCAGGATTTTTTTCTGTGTTTCACAAATTTTCACTCCCGTGCAACATTTTAAACTTAAAATTTTTGGGTTTTCAATGAAAAATCGGTGATTAAAGGCAAAAGTCACTTATTGATTTCCAAGTGCGTTTTGTTTGCACCATGGCCTGAGGGTCCGCTTTTTACAATTTTTAAGTCACTTTTAAATTCACAGGTATGATGCAAATGGTTTATCTATCGTCTCTTCATGGATGAAGCATTTATCAGCGCTAGAAACCCGGCTGGGTTTGGAGGTGTGCGAGGTTTAGCTTTACAAATAAATCGTAATGAAAAAGAGACTGGTGAATGGTTAAATGGTGTTCCTGCTTACACCCTACATTAACCTGAGCGTCATCGTTACCCACGTACCTTAAGAGAGTTTTTGCGCCGTTTGATCAATTTCAAGTTGATCTGGTGGACCTTTCGAGTCTGTCAAACAGAACCACGGGTATAAATTTCTCCCTACCTGCATCGATGTTTTCTCTCGTTTTGCATGAGTTGTCCTGTTGAAATCGAAGACAGGTCAAGCACTTCAGGAAGCCTTTCAAAAAATTTTCATGGATGGTCAGGTACTGCTAAAAGTGAACAGTGATAAAGGGAAGGAGTTTTTAAATAAACAAGTTCAAGACTATTTTATGAAATTTAATATTAATTCTTTGCAAACGAATCAGATGTGAAGGCTACAACAGCCAAATGATTTAACCGTACCTTAAAAACCCGAATATTTAAGTATTTTACGTATGCCAACACACATATGTACATCGATGTCTTACCTGATCTCGTGCTAAGTTACAACAATCGTGTTCACAGATCTCTGGGTAATGCACCCCGAAGTTAATGATCGGAACGCCTTGTGGTTGAAAATGCGGGTTATTACACGGCTGCCACGCAAACGTCGCTGAGGCTACAAATTGGTGACCACGTGCGTATTTCAAAAGTGAAAAACATTTTCAAACTATTAAATTGGACTGATGAACTGTTTGAAGTTTGAAAACCTCTTGTGTATTAAATAAAAGATTACAAAGGTGCTGAGATCACAGGTGTATTCTATGAACAGGCGTTACAAAAGGTTAAAATCTTTGAAATCTTCAACATCGAGAGAATTATTCGATGACGCAGGAGACAAGGTGTGCCTGAAGCTTTTGTGAAATGGCGTAGTTATCCCGATAGCATGAACAGTTGGATACTTGGCGGACGAGCTTTTAAACGTTTAAAAAGTTGTGTAATGGATCAGTTGCAGACCTGATTCGACATCATCAGCCTCATGTTTGAAAACACGGATTTTTACGTTACTTTACCCTCGATTACTGCAAGAGATGACAAATAACTGTCCAACACGACCGCTCATTTTATTACGATTGGCCTCGGTGGCTCAGCAGGTTGCGTGATCGCCTCTGATGCCCGAGTACGCGGGTTCGATCCCGGCCGAGGACGACGAGGATTTTTCAGGGGTAAATCCTGAGATCACGCACTTCCTTCGGAAGGGAAGTAAAGCCGTTGGTCCCGTGTAGTCGTTTGCCGGCTGCACGTTAAAGAACCCTTGCGAGGCAAAATTTGCGGCCCCTATAACGCCGTCCTGAAATGACCATAGCAGTTGAAAAGGACGTTAATACCAAACAAACCAAACCAAACCAACCATTTTATTACGAGAATGCCACGTACGCTACGTTTCCAAGGTCAATGGGAGGTTGCATTTCCCAGCGCTTTTCAAGAACATTACGGCCGTAAACAATACTTTTAAAATCGGTTTTAAGCTTGATCAAATCGAGAAGGAAATAAAATTCAACATTTTACCACTCGATAGAAATCCGATGCTCTAGTCATTCATACTTGAAGTCGAACTGGTTTTGCAGGCATATTTGAAAGATGTATTCTTTTACCATGACAACACTTCCTCAGTGCAAGCCATCACAATGAGTTTACCACCGAATATAGGGCTACGTTTTTAAATCACCTGAATTCTGCCAAATCTTTAATGCTTCATCCGATTAAAGAATTTTAGGAGCGTTTCACCCTGTCTCCGGATTACAATACACCATTTAAGTGGGTGCCCGAATTTACTGTCACGTTAAGGTATTCAAAGTTTCCCACTTTGTATCAAAAGCTCGTTGAATTTAAGAGTACCAAATTACGAGACAGAGTTAAAGCCTTCATATTTCTAAAAAACAGTTTTAGTGTCATCGATGTTGAGGCATAGCGTGGCAACGATTTTGTGCAGTTTGATGGATTCACAGATCACTTCATTGAATTTCCTGACGACGCTAATATTGGATTTATTCATGACAGGTTTCTGAACAAGAAATTAAAATTTCCCATGTCAATTCCCTTAAACTATGCAGATGACGATTTCGTCGGCTGTGTTATTTACGACCTACCTGATTCTCCAGTACAACGCATCTTAAAAAACCTGAAGGGTATTACGATAACCGAAGAGATGTTGTTGAGGTGCTCGTGAAATCGATTCCACAGTCAGAACAGGATTTTAACAACATCAATCTCACACCCAACAAGTGTTTTCATTTCAAATGCTCAGAGGTCCGTTACATAAGTTTTAGCGAGGGCTTGTGTTACACATTAGGCTTACATCCAAATCTTGCTGATTAGGCATTAGAAACAGGCGTAGGTCCGACACCTATCAATCTTACAAGAGGAATACGTAGATATTATCTATGCACAGACATCATTCGATCCTCTAGTCGTGGGCAACACATACGCCCCCCTCCTACGGATCATACCTATGTCTCATGCAAGACGAGAAGTGATTTATCAAACCTTCCATTCACCTGACTATTTTCCCTTAAGTAAAAACGTCATTGACATGATTGAAATCGCTGTTCATTCAGATCACGGTGATTTGCTGTCCTTTATTTCAGGAAAGACTGTGGTGAAACTGCATTTCCGTAAAAAACCTTTGTAGCATACAGATGTCTCGTTTTTACGGAGCCGACATCAACACCGAATTCATCAATAACATCGTGAAGAAGTACATCGGTTATATTATTTTCTGGTCTAATTCAAGATGCTCCTCCCATGCGCAACCGACAGCGATGCGTTTTTACAGCATTATCTGAATCAAAAAAGACATTGCTTACCTGTGTTTCGGGGTAGTGGTCTCGGATCCATATTTACAAATTTGTTACATAGAGCGACAGCGTTACTCAAATCAATGGGTAAAATTCTCGGTAACAATGCCCTAAAAGGAGGAATGTAAGTGTCTAATGATGTGATAGCAGGACAGGATCTCAAACAATCGTTGGTTTCACGAATGCACGACACAGGTGGTCACCTACTTCAACTATGACGTAAAACTGCAATCAACTCGTAAACGGCCAAAGGTGCAGGACGCATTCAAAACGTTCCTTCTTAAGCAAAACAATCAAGAACCCTGTCACTGAAAACGCAGAAAAAAACTGCAAAACATTCGACAACTGCAGTCTATGTTCGAGTAAAAACTTTTTAAAATGGCATGTATCATTCATAAAGACAGTACTGAATGCGTTAATTGTGAATTGGATTTCTTCACTATTTCACCTACCTGTGGACAATAGGATTATGGACACGTGAACGGTTATCAAACATCAACTGTGATTACAGACTCGGGACCACTCGAATTCAATATACCTGGATTAGACGATTATTATGTGGATTTAAGCCAGAGGACGTAGAGTTTGACAGTGAAAATCGTTAAAATGGTCAAGATTTCGTGCCCAGCACCGATGATACAGGACCCGCAAATCTCTTCTTACGTTCACTTTTCTCACAAATCGATTGTTATCTGGGTGACACGTTAATCAGTCATAGCAACAACTTATCTCCCTATCATGCTTATTTGGAAACGCTTTTGAATTACAGTACTCAAGCCAAGGCAACACAGTTTACAACGGCTGGATTTGCTAAAGACATGGTAGGGAAATTTGAGTGCATAAATGACGAGAACAATGGTTTTAAACAACGAAAACAATTGGCTGTCGGTAGCAGTTATTAACTCTTTGGTCGACATTTTTCGTCCAAATCGTTATTTACTGAAATGGGTGGATCTTCGTTTATGAATGTACTGGAGTAAAACACCTTTCGTACTCATGTCAGACATCAAAATTCCAAACTATCGAGTGGTGATCGAACGTGCAACTTTGAATGTTGAATGAGTGAAATTGAGCACTGCGATTTTAATCACACTTGCAAAAACTCTACAGAGTATTAACGCATTTTATCCGCGCAGTCATGTGGAAATGAGAAATATGAACAAGAAACTACACGGTGCAGAATCTCGTCAGATACCCTCCAAACACATCTTCGTCTTTGTCGATAGCGAGGCACAAAACGGTTCATTTAAAACGAATCCGTACAATTTTCAACACTTTAACCTTTCTTATTTCCCTGTATCTCTTGATACACATGCAATTCCTCAGCAGCCATTTTCTCTTGGCTTCGCGTCCGGAACAACTCTCTGAGAATCGGTCCATACACTTAAATCTCTTGGGTTGTGGCAACAAGATCGTGACACTAATATTTCACAAACCGACTTCGCATCAGGATATATGATCATTTCTTACGACCTTACAATGGACGAAAATATATTTACAGAACACTATAATCTAATTAAAAACTGAACGCTTAGCATAGAGCTTCAATTCGCAAAGCCACTGAAGACGTCAGTTAATCTGATCGCGTATTGTCAATTTCAAAACCTCTTGGAAATCAATAAAGACAGAACGGTTAGTTTTGATTTTACAAATTAAGTGCAAAATTCGATGAACACCGTTCAGTTGTGGAACGCCCTCGAAGGCGATGTGTACACTTTCAGGTGTCTTCCCGGCAGATGTGATCCCGCAACTCATGCCCGTCTATCCTAGTTTATTGATTTAAACAGGAACGGTTCAACTAAATCTGGAACTCACTGGGTGGCTTTTTTATACCCGCACGTAAACATGAATACGTCTTCGAAAGTTTCGGTAATCCACCCCAAACACAATTCCATACTTCATGCTTAGAAATGCAGACGAATGGACATTCAACAATCGAATGGTTCAAAGTCCCATTGCAACAACCTGCGGTCATCACTGTCTACATTACCTGAAATTATCAGCCTGTGGTATTTCAATGGAATGGAAAGATCAGCTCGTGAGATGCGAATATCTCACTGACGAGCTAACCAATAAATGCAGTGATGTTTGTACTTGTAAATGGATATGTATACCATTTAATGTATTTTCAAAAAATTAAAAAATGTAATCAATCTTACTGATTTAATAAATTTGAAATGAAATGGTACAATTTGTGTGTGGATGTAATTACTTTTTACTTAATTAAGTATTTTTATGGAATTGAATTTAAATTTTGGAAAAAAATTGGAAAAAACACAGGGTAATTAAAGCATTATTCACATTATTTATTACAATTTCGTAATTATTATTATTACATGCGAATTTACATGCATTTTTTTATAATTATTATTATTTTAATACTGTCCAATCCCTCGCATCTAGTGACATAAGTGGTTTCTTATTCCTTGTTTGCATCGCTGATGTGGTAGGGGGTATCCAGGGTGTACTAGCACGATGACCTGAAACACCCAATCTATAAAACGGATACGTAATCAACTCATCAGGATGGGTACTTTTGAGGGTTAACGCTCAATACATCATCAATTAGGGGTTTAATTCGAGACACAGGTAGCAAACAGCTGTTGAACGAGAGAAGACCGCGGGTTGTCCAGCTAATATGGTCGGGACGTTCCTGAAGATGTCGCAACAACCTATCCCGACAAAGTTTGAGATCAACAGTACGTCTATCAGGGAAATTACTTTGTGTAAGGTCCGCTGCATCGGATTCTTCAGAATCATGATCATGATGATCATCATCATCATCAGCCGGATACTCTTCGACAGAAACATCAGACCTTAACTCAGGTGCATCAGCCACTGTGTGTGTCTCAAAAAGGTTGGCATGCGATGTCATTCTGTTAGTAGCACTCAGCAATGGTTGAAAAGATGGATCATGAATCTGGGTTGATGGTATATTTTCATCTCTCGGATTTGTAACGTTAATACTTGGCACCTTTATCTGATCAGTGTTGCGCCTTTTGACGTTCAGGTATTTTTGTAACACATTAAGATAAAGTTCCATCTTCTGATGAATATTAAGCGTTGGTGAGTTTAGGATGTCGCTTATTTTTCGATCGATGTTTTTCGCACGTTCCTTTAATGGTGAATCAGTGGGGCATATATTGAGCGTTATTCAGTCTGCTATACTCGCGAGTATTGGAGAGTTGACTGTATTCGTGCTCTGTTAGTATCACGTACTTTTGCGTTTTTTCTTATCCGATCAATTTATTCAGAATCAGTTCGGCGACAGTACCTAACAACAGCAGTAGCAAGATACACAAACCTTCCTGATTGAGAAATGCCTTCTTACTATGGAGAGAAATTCTTTTATGTGCCAAACCTTTTATCACAGGTAAATGTCTCCTGAATGATGGGCTCCACACGTCTTGATGACGCAGTAAATTGTAACAAATATCATAGAGAGAGACTTTACTTCGTTTAAAGTTGCTTGCTTCAGTAAATGCTTTCGTTTCTTATGTGAAGCTTTTTGCAAACGTGTGTAAAAAATAACGGTGTTTTCTCACAAGTGGTTCCATGGCCGTGTGTTCATTACATAGTACAGATTGCAAATGAAGTACCTTGAAAATCACAACCGACTGTTATTGGTGTAAACCAAAGTCGGCCATTCGGTGGGTACAATTTTACTCCTTATACGTAAAACGTCGGGACAACTTTGTGTTAAGTCGAGCAGTAAATAACTGTTGGGATCCTTTGTTGCATCTTGGAATGCCTTTGTCAGTAAATCACCGTATCCTGTTTGCGACGCAAGTGTCCTGATTTGACCAAGATTTCGTGGAGATTTCATGAGACAAATGTATTTTGAATTTAAACTAATTGTCCTCATGTTCTTGGCTTGAGCAAACAAATTTTGCATGACTAATATCACTGAGAAATTAAAATGATGACTATAACTGGTATATATTTGTTCGATTAATACGGAACAACTGGACTCATGCATGAGATCGTCCAAAACAAAACCGTAGACATGTTGTTTAATATCATGAATCATTTTTGTATCCGGTACACCCTCGTGGAAAGTAATGTTTGAGAGCTGTAGCTCCTGAATTTCACGAGGTATTACAACACCATAACGATAATAAATATAAGAAGGAATTGTTTCGAATAATGCGTTTTGATATCTTAGTAAATTTGCCAGTAAACAAGTTTTGCCACTACCAGAGGCCCGTGCAATAAGGGCGCAGAAACAAGTTGTGAAATTAAGATTCGCTGTGACCTCCATACTGTCTCGGTAGTGCAAGATAGAGAGATGTTACGTTGTTAAAAACAAGACGAACAAATGAATAATAAACCCTTGTGAGTCAATCAAACTTTTTTAAAAACAACAAACGCTTGTATAAATCAGCTGTAAAAAGAAGACCCTTCAAGCAACCATTGTATGCATGTGCGCGCGTGCATATACACACACACACACATACATACACACACACAAGGTAAGTATTGAAGTCTTAGATTAGAATGAGTTACAACAGTAGGGGTCAGTCTGTATTGTATTTACCACCGTACTAAAAACACGTCAGGAAAACTCGGCTTGAGATTCGTGAATTTCAGGTACTTGTAAATCAGAGTTGTATTTGAAAATGATAAAAGTAGTTAAAAAATTACATACAACACAACACAACTTTAAATTTTTACATTTAGAATGGCAGACCTAACAATCGAAGCACGGAAACTGGCATCCACTCACACCTGTTACGGAGCCCTTTACACAAATTGTAGTAACAATGAACTTGTAAAACTAAGTTATTGTAAGAACGACACACTTGTGTATGTATACAATGTAACTGATTTTATAAAAAATAAATTGTGATGTGAAAATAACAAGTGACTTTTAGCTAAAATTATATAAACAATATAATTAACTGCCCTTGGCGAACTGTGGATACTTGTGTACAGATGAAGGGCGGATACCACTTTTTCACAAAAAGAGTGGATGTATACATTTAATCCTCATAGATGTATACATTATGGATACTAAGTAGACGAAATGTATACACCAATGAGGTTAAAAAACTCTTTTTGTGGAAAAGTGGTATCCGCCCTTCATCTGTAAGTGACTTTTGTCTTTAGTCACCGATTTTTCATTGAAAACCCAAAGATTTTTAGTTTAAAATGTTGCACGTGAGGAAAAATTTGTGAAACAAACTTACATTACTGAGGAATAACCGAAATAAATTTTGCACAGGCTGGGTAACACAGGAAAAATTCCTACATGCGCTTCATCACATGGAAAATAAAAACTGCACCCAAGGCAAAGATTTAAGCTGGAAAACGCTTAAAACGGTGACGGGATTTTTCTGCAAGTCAAGAAAAAAACATGGATCAAAAACAGCATTGCAGCCAAATAACAGATAAATTCCTGTACATCACAGGTCACGCTGGAAACAAAGGACGCAACCACCATTTAAAGACAAAGAAAAAAAAGTATAAAAATCCCAGGAAAAAGAAAAGAAAAACGCGGAATAAATCTTAACACACTGAATTTAACGGTTTAAAACTGGGAGTTGACCGAAAAAAATTATGACCCCCTGAATCACGAAGATTTGAACTCAGACAGCCAGCAAGTCTCTGCACATTAGAATGAGGCCCTAAAAACTAGACCACGGCTGGTATACGATCACAGCGCAGTGAAAACCACAGGTAACGCTTTTTACTGTATTATCATTATTATGTATCTTTTGTTTTTATCTTAAAACGCAAAGAAGAAGAATTAAATCAATAGGGAATGTTAAGAAAAAACGATGGAATACCTTCAGAAATCGAAATATTACCCAGTCAATCACCGGGGACGCGTTGCATGTTAAGAAAAAACGCTGGTGAACCGATAGTCATTGAAATGTTACCCGGACAACCACTAGGTGGGAGGCGCTTTGTAAACAAAGAGTGACAAAGTCAAATGTTTTTGTAAAACATACTTACAGGTAAAAGAGAAGAATAAAGTAAGAATAACATAAAAATGTGTTGTTAAACAGTATAATAACAATTCGGGCACGCAAAATTGCGATGATAATTAGAAAAACGCGAGTAGAATTACCAGGTACCAAGACAAACTAGGCATCCTAAAATCAGCATGTCTCCGGCGAAAGAGAAAAAAGAGTCACATATTATTGACGGCTTTTTAAGCCAGTCTAACCCGTGCGGACGATGCGCCTCCCCGAAGAGGTTGGCACCTGCTCGGGGAGGAAAAAATACAAATTTCCGTGATGGACCTTAGGCCGTCGAAGTAAAATAAATTAGACTTAGAAACTAAAACACATGTATATTTTTTATCACCGAGCTCACCTCAATCGGTTCCAAAGGCCCTCTGTGTGCTTCACTGCTGTGAGCACCAGGGGCATAAAGGGGCAGCAACAATGGGGCTTCACTTCAAAAAAGAGTAGCTGTTGTGGTACTTCACTGAACGACACACTGAACACCTTTTTGGCAAGGCAGGGGTGGGCCAGGGGGGCCAAGACAGCTAGACCACACACGAAATTATAAAATAAATACATAATTCATAACCCAGAGTGAATACAACCCCACCAAATCATAAAAATATTAATAATCAACTTTAATTCAATTTTTAATGAGGGGGGAGGGCTTTTCAATTAAAAATTACACCTATGAGTGTGGCCAGATGTAAAAACAATGGGACACCCCCTCCACATTCCATTACTCGACAGATACGGGGGTCTTCTGCTAACGGACCACTGATTGGTGGTTTACAATTCTGCAATTGGAGGACATCATAAAAAACAAAAACTTAAAGACGAAGTTTGTCATCAATGGGCAGACCTAATAGAGAAATCTATTTCTGGTCTGTCATGTTAGAAAAATCAATTATGAAATCTATGATAATATGTCTATTTTACTGACAAGACAGACCGTTTTACACATAAACAACAACAATCTTACTTCAAGCAGGTTTATTGTTTTTGAAAGTAACCTAGGATTATTTGTTTGTAGGAAGGGGTGGTTAATTTATATAGTGTGATGTCTTTAAAGGGGATCGGGGTATAGAAAATGTTATACCGTGTGACATGGAGGGGCGTGGGAGTTTGAAAATGCCAAATACAGGGTGACGTATTTCTTGAATGACCCCTAGCAAGCGGAAAAAAAACAGAAGCGACCCGCACTCCGTAGTTTGCCCATCACGGATTTAAACGATGTCTAATGTTCAATTATACAGTATAAAATTGAGATAATAAGAATTTGGATTTTTCAAGTAAAAAATATACATAAGAATCTGCAATGTGTGAAACGCGCATAAGAATTAAATTAATGAGAATAAAATGACATTATTAAATAGTGTCTTTATAATTAAAGTTCCATTTTGACATGGCCATTAAAAAAAAACTACTAGACCAAAAGCTACAATACTTGGTAATATTATACAAGAGGGCATGTGAAGTTCAAACACACCAAAAAAAATTAGTTCAAAAGGCCACCACCAGCATGGAATGGCGCTCTATGCAATATTCGTATAAGAAAATTAGACACGAAGACATAGGTTAACAAGTCTTTAATCATTACTAAAATTAGTTACATGTTGAATGTGGCCTCCACCATTTACTGAAAGCAAGTTACATCTGTGTCTTCGTGTCTAATTTCGTATACGAACTTCCCAAGCCTTCTTGTATAATATTACCAAGTATTATACTTTTTGGTCCAGTAGTTTTTTTATAACCATGTCAAAATGGAACTTTAATCATAAAGACCCTGTATATTTGGTAAATAATATGAATAAGGTAATTCGGCAGAATGTTCGCAGAAGGATGCTATAATTATTAATTGTGTTTATTAATATACTCGACTATTGAAAATTAAATAGGGAGATGTAAATTTGCTCAAATGGGACGGAAGCATGCTTTTACAAGGCTAAAAGCTTAAAGATGTTACGTGGTTAATTTACCTGGACATTTAGTTTTTGCTATATACCCTGGTAAGTTTTCCTTTTAGGCTTTTTAATGTTTTCATTGTCAAATGTTGATTTTTTTGTAAAGTTAATAATTATCATTTATTTTCGATTTGCCCGTAATAATGCTCATCTTTGTGGTAAATGTTGCCCACTTTTTGGCGTGGCATGTTGTTTTTCTTCATGTCGACGTGGTTTTGTTGAGTGCGCGATAGTAATTTATCTGGCTTCGAGTTCGTGTGGGTCAGCTTCTAGATCATGATCGACTTACCCCACAAGAATTAAGCTTCTGCGAGGATGCTAGAGTACCAAGCCAACCACGGACAACTACCAATCATTCATGTTTACAGTCCTGGAAAAAATGATAAGAACTTTTGTGTTTACAACATAACATTTTCAATAATGAATTTCTTTCAACAAAACTTTACACACCTGTGCCCACACTGCATTGACACCACTGGGTTTCAATTCAGTCAAAATATTAAAAAAAATTAGTTGAGCCACAACCAATTTTTAAAAAAGGGTGGAAAAAATGATAGGAACTAAATGAATAATCTGTTCCCCCCCCCCAAACTGGGAATGTGAGACTTTCTGACCATTGCATATTAATAAAATTCTGAACGAGAAGACATATCTCTGATAAAATATAACTTGTTTACTAACCCTCTTCAAATTGGGACGTGGTAAACAACTTACCCATTATGAGAGAGAAAAAATCATCTTATATAAAGAACAAAGCATGTCAAAAGCAGAAATTTCTCGTTTGATTGGAAGGTCAAAGCAAGTAATTTCATCTTTCCTGAAAACTCCAGAATCATATAGTACAAAGAAAACGACAGGAAGGCCTAAAGCACTTAGTGATAGAGACCACAGACGAATTCTTCGCATGGCAAGCAAAAAGCAAATTTCTGCTAACTCCATCAAACAGGCGATTGGAACACAGGCTCTTTGAAGAACTATTAATAACTATCCCAACCAATGTCTTCATCTCCAACGCCAGAAAATGAAAAAGAAACCACCTCTTACCAATCAGCTCAAAGTCGATCGTCTTCAGCTACCCAAACAGCATTAAACCTGGACTTCCGAATGGAACTCAGTCATCTTTAGTGATGAAAAAAAGTACAACCTCGTTGGCCCCGATAGTTGGAACTACTATTAGCACGATTTACGAAAGGAACCAAAGCACTTTTTGAAGCGCATCCAGGGTGGCGGTTCAGTTATGGTTTGGGGGGCATTCAGTGCCAGTGGAAAGGTGGAATTAGTGTTTGTAGATGGCCGCATCAACAGCGTCAAGTAACAAGAAATGCTTTAGAACTATCTTATCCCATTTAGACCAATCATCAGAGGCCAAGATTGGATATTTCAGCAAAACAACGCCCCATGTCATGTTTACAAATCGACTATGGAGTGGTTCAAGACCAAAAACATCAGGGTTATGAAATGGCCTGCGAGAAGTCCAGACCATAACATCATCGAAAATCTCTGTGGAATCATGGTTCGGGCCGTTTATAAGAACGGATGGCAGTTTGAGAATGTCCAGTCTCAAACATTTGTTCTTGAGGCTTGGGAAGAAATTTCGTGCAGAACTCTTGAAAAACTAATAGAATTTATGAAGGACCGTGTGTTTCATGTGATCAACAAAACTGGTGGGTTTACAAAGTATTAAATACGAGCAATCTCATGATAACTGAAGGTGTTCCTATCATTTATTCCACCCTTTTTTCAAAAATTGGTTGTGGCTCAACTAATTTTTATAAATAATTTGACTGAATTGATACCAGTGTCAATGAATGTGGGCACAGGTGTTTAAAGTTCTTATGTTATGTTGAAAACACAAAAGTTCCTATCATTTTTTCCAGGACTGTATAGATTTAGTTTTATAATACAAGACTCTTAGACATTGTGGCTTTTTATCTGATTACATTTTTTCTTGATTGCATTTTGTGCAGTTTCATTTTCTCTGAACGAATGGATTTTGTCGTGTGCCACTTTATCTGATCCCCAGAGCCCCCAGAGTTGGACATTTGAATCATTAGATTTCCAACAAATTTAAGATATTTTGCTCGACAATGAGTGAAAATATTTTGAAGTTTTTGTTTTTTATGATGTCCTCCAATTGCAGAATTGTAAACCACCAATCAGTGGTCCGTTCCCTGATTGGTGGTGCTATCATTGTTTTTACCCAAGGTAATCTAGAATAACAGATAGGTCCAGTTTGTCAGAAGTGCTTAACGCGCATGCGTATTGTGACGTCACAGGATGACTTATAGCTTTACTTCCGCCTGTGTGCGGTAGCCATTATTCTGGTCACAAAAGAAAACGTTTTCACGTAAAAACAAAACTCTTACGTTGTATTTCTGAAGAAACGTTTATTTGTGAAGTTACTATTTTATAAATTAATATTTCCTAATGCCTAATAAATAAAGTTATTATGAAATAATATCGAAATTATTATCTCTGTCTCCTAACTGCCAACGGTTCCGACGAATCAATTTCGAAATCTTAACGAGGAATGATAACTAGGCCTAATGATAACGAGAAATACGTTATCGTCCTTGTCTGTGTGTTCGCTTAACTATCCGCACATCGCGCGATGACTGATCATGAGACCAAGGTAAATGATTTTATATTTTAAAGACACCCCCTCCCCTTCTAACGAGCTGATATACAGGGTGGTCATAAATTATTAAGCACATTTTGACAGTGAATATTTTATTAACCAAGAAATGTACACACTTCTTGTGAACATCATTGAAAAGTACAACTCAAACAGTTTTTTTCCGTAATATTCCGAAATTACAGCACTTCCACGTGTGCTCCTGCAGTGACTCGCAGAATATCCATTCGATATTCGATTTCACGCTATGTATTCCGCAGCATTTCAGGTGTCACTGTTGCAATGACGGCCACAATCCTTTCCTTCAATTCATCAAGATCACGCACTTTGCTGGAGTACACGCGGTCCTTTACATATCCCCACAAGAAAAAAATCGAGTGGTGTGATGTCAGGAGATCGCGGAGGCCATGAAATCGCCCCCCCGCGGCCAATCCAACGACCAGGAAATTGTTCATGCAGGTATCGCCGCACAATCGTTCCCCAGTGTGGCGCTGCACCATCCTGTTGAAAAATAACATCTGGTTGTCGTTGTTCAAGCTGCGGTATAGCATAACATTGCAGCATGTCAAGGTACGTGATGCTATTCACCGACTGCTCTGTGAAGAAGAATGGACCAATCACTTCATTGACAGTCAACGCGCACCACACATTGAACTTTGGACTGTCTCTAACATGTTCACGGACTTCATGAGGGTTCTCTGATCCCCAAATGCGACAGTTGTGTCTGTTCACACGCCCGGAAACATGAAATGTTGACTCATCTGAGAAAGCCACTTTATCCAAGAACGTGTTGTCCACATCAATTTTGTGCAGAATGAGCTCCGCGAATGCAAACCGTTGCGGTTTATCGTCGGGCTTTAGTTCCTGAACAATCTGAACTTTGTAGGCATACAATTTCAAACGCTTATGCATCACTTTCATCACCGTAGATCGTGGGACTCGCAATTCCAAGCTGGCGCGCCGAGTTGACTTCGTAGGGCTCCGTTGGAACGCATCTCGCACCTTCTCAATGACTTCCTCACTGACGGTAGGCCTACCAGCACCTTTCTTGTGGGCTACGCTTCCAGTGTCCTTAAACTGCTGATACCACCGCTTTATGGAATCCTTTCCAGGAGCAGGTTGTCCATATTCCAAGCGGAATTGCCGTTGAACTGCTATCACGGATTTCTGCTCATGAAACCAAAGGAACGCACATTGCTTTCTGCTGCACGGTCGCCATTTTCGCGTTTTGTGTTCCTACGCCAAACAGTGCTGCCGCCTGGTGGTGATAGTGACACCTGACAAACTGTTTGAGTTGTACTTTTCAATGATGTTCACAAGAAGTGTGTACATTTCTTGGTTAATAAAATATTCACTGTCAAAATGTGCTCAATAATTTATGACCAACCGGTACAGTATAACCCCTTTTCTATCTGGTCACAATAAACTTCACTTACCTTGGTCGCATGATCAGTCATCCGCGATGTGCGGATAGTTAACATTAACCCTGTGTTCACATTAAAAAGATAATACGTAAGTACATTTTACAATAATCGTAAGTCCCTCCTTATTATTTATTTAAAATATATAGTATAAAGAATGAGAATTGTGAAGGAAATGAACGAGTCGTCAAGTGTAGCTATCACACGACTGCTTTCATTGCCGCCATGTTTGAGTTTCTGTTGAGGTTTTGATTTAGCAGGTATTGGTTTCGATGTCATCCCGTGACGTCAAAATACGCTTGCGCAGTAAGGCAATTTTTACCACTTCCGGCAAACTGACCCCCACCTTGTTCTAGATCACCTTGGTTTTTACCTATATACACTACATGATCAAAGCAGTTGGGACACTTGTTGCTCTACCGTAAAGCCGCAAAAAGCTTCAATCAGTTGTGTGTAGGACCACCTCGAGCTGCAATCACTGCCTCCACCCTACATATCATATTGTCCACACGTTTACGGTATGTGTAAACAGGTATTGACTTCCATTCCTCGAGGAGTGTTGTGGTCAGTTCCTGGACAGATGTAGAGCGAACCATCCTGGATCTCAAACATCGTTCCAATTCGTCCCAAAGATGTTCGATGGGGATGAGATCAGGACTCTGGGCAAGCCAATCCAGTTATTCAACCCGCATCTCATCAAACCAGTGGGATATGGATCTTGCTTTGTTGCAAGGCGCATTGTCGTGCTGGAAGAGGAACGGCCCATCACCGAAGTGTTCCCACAGCGCTGGAAGTGCCCCGTTATCCGTAATAGTCGTGTAGCCATCAGCATTGAGGTTTCCGTCCACCTTGATGAGCGGGCCCAGTCCAGTCCAGGAGAAACACCCCACGTGTTCGTTGGGGTGCCCAACTCCTTTGATCATGTAGTGTATACTGTTGATTTTGTATTTCACATTTGTTACTTTTGTTAATGCCTCTTGAAGATGGTGTAAAACCGAAATGATTGGCAATAAACGCTTAAATATCCATACACTCTAGACGTTCATTTATTTCTTAATACTAAGTGATACTAGTCCAATGGAAATTTTGGACATTAATAAATATAATAGTATTTCTATGTAACGATTAAAGTTGCTTCTTAGAATATTTGCAAGATTTTTTTGTATAGTTATATTTTCAAATTTCAAAAATCGTAAAAGCCTGAAAATTCATTATACACTGAGTGGCCAAATTATTATGACCATCCCCTTAATACAGTGTTGGGCCACCTTTTGCTCTTATTACTGCTTGCATTCTTCGGGGCATGGATTTAATGAGATGTTGGTAGGTTGTAGAAGGAACTTGAGACCAACTCTGAAGAACTGCACCTTCCAATTCCTGCAGATGTGATGGTGCTGGATCCCGCTGCCTGATGGACTATTCGATCTCATCCCACAAATTCTCAATAGGATTGAGATCTGGCTATTGTGCCGGCCAACGAAGAAAGGTAAACTCTCCAGCATGTTCTTCGAACCATCTGAGGACGATGCCAGCCTTTTGACAAGGAGCATTGTCTTACTGGAAGTATCTGCAACAATAACACAAGTACACCATTAACATAAGAGGATGTACTTGATCTGCAACAATACTTAAATAATCTTGGGCAAGCACACTTCCGTGCAGAGGAAACAAGGGACCCAAACAATGCCAAGAAAACATCCCCCAAACCATAATACTGCTGCCACCAGCTTGAAGTGTTGTGGCGATGCAGGTGGGGTCCATGCTTTCATGTTGTTTTCTCCATATTTTAACCCTGCCATCAGCATGATGCATTCGTGACTCATCGCACCACATGACCCTTTTCTAGTCATCTACGTTTCTTGTGCTCCTTGGACAACTGGAGACGTCTGTTCTTGTTCAAGGCTGACAGTAGAGGCTTTCGAACTGGTCGTCGGCTTCCATAACCCAAACGGTGTAATGAGCGTCGAACAGTTCGTTCAGGGGCGGTCAGTTTGTCCTTGATTAAGAATCACCGCTATTTCACGCACTGTTGCTTTTCTGTCCCCCTGGACAACTCTGGCCAATCTCCTTTCAGCTCGAGCATTGAGGAGCCTGTGACGACCACATGCTTGACGTTGAGAGCCGGTTTTTTGCTTGGTAGTCCACTCTCTGTAAACATTAATAACTGCTGCTCTTGAACACTTCACAAGTTCAGCTGTTTTGCTGATAATAGTTCCGACACCGCGCACGCCGACGATCATCTGGCGTTCAAACTCAGTTAAATAACGTTTTTTGCTCATATTGTCGCAAAAAACACAGTGCAACTGATGGTTCACCTTACCTGCATTCCGTTTTTAGACCTATCTAGTACTCTAGTTGTGGCACTGTGATGCCATAGCTCATTTGCCTAAAACTGTCAGGAGGTCATAATAATTTGGCCACTCAGTGTATAAGTCCATGAGACTTTTCAAACTTTAGCTGATTTACTCATAAACAACAATAAAATCTTACTTCAAGCAGGTTTATTGTGTTCGGAAGTAAACAAGGATTATTTGTTTGTAGGAAGGGGTGATTAATTTATACAGGGTGTTTTTGAATTGAGTACAGATTTTTTGGGAGATGATAGAAGAGGTCCTTATAAGTATTTTTTGTCATATGAACATGGGGTCCCCGCAGTTCCGTTTACTTACAATACTGCCTTGAACAATCAAATGACACTGGGACGCAGTGTGCGTTGGTAGGCCTACCTTACACATGTAAAAAGTACATCAAGTGAACTTTTTAAAACAAATCTTTACCTACTGCTTACCCAGAATGCTATTAGTTCATTTACATATGGAATAATCGTATTTTACAAAGGGGTTGTATACCATGGAATCTCCTTGACGAAGTTTGTCCTAAACCTTTTCAACAAACAAGCACGTGCACCTTGAAATTTCTTTGCAACCAATTACTTTAAAAGTTATTACAGTAGATTGCTTGTGTTAATTGTTAAGAATAAAATAATCTAGGCCTGCCAACACACACTGCGTCCCGGTGGCATTTGATTATTCAATGCAGTATTGTAAGTAAACGGAGCTGCGGGGACCCCATGTTCATATGACAAAAAATACTTCTAAGGACCTCTTCTATCATCCCCAAAAAATCTGTACTCAATTCAAAAACACCCTGTATAGTGTGACGTCTATAAAGAGGGAGGGGGTATGGAAAATGTGAGACCGTGTGACATGGAGGGGCGGGGAGGGGTTTGAAAATGCCAAAGATAGCATGACGTATTTCATTGAATGACCCCTAGCGAGCCGAAAAAAAACAGAAGCGGCTTGCAAGCCGTAGTTTGTCCATCACTGATTTAAACAATGTCTAATGCTCAATTATACTGTATAAAATTGAGATAACAAGAATTTGGATTTATCAAGGAAAAAATGTACATAATAATCTACAATGTGTGAAATGCGCATAAGAATTAAATTAATGAGAATACGATGACATTATTATACAGGGTCTTCATAATTAATGTTCCATTTTGACATGGCCATTAAAAAAAACTACTGGACCAAAAGCTACAATACTTAGTAATATTATACAAGAGGGCATGGGAAGTCCAAACCCACCAAAACAAATTAGTTCAAAAGGTCACCACCAGCATGGAATGGCGCATCTATGCAATATTCGTATACGAAATTGGACGCGAAGACACAGGTTAACAAGTCTTTAATCGTTACTAAAATTAGTTACATGTTGAATGTGGCCTCCACTATTTACTGAAAGCAGGTTACACCTGTGTCTTCGTGTCTAATTTCATATACGAATATTGCATAGAGGCGGTATATATAGTTGGTAAATATATATATATTTGCATAGAGCGTGGCATATATTTGGTAAATAATTTGAATATGGTAATTGGGCAAAATTTTCGCAGAACGATGCTATAATTATTAATTGTGTTTATTAATATACTCGACTATTGATAATTAAACAGGGAGATGTAAATTTCGTCAATTGGGACGGAGTCATGCTTTTACAAGGCTAAAAGCTTAAAGATGTTACGTGGTTAATTTACCTGGACATTTACTTTTTGCTATATACCCTGGTAAGTTTTCCTTTTAGGCTTTTTAATGTTTTCATTGTCAAATGTTGATTTTTTGTAAAGTTAATAATTATCACTTATTTTCGTTTTGCCCGTAATAATACTCATCTTTGTGGTAAATGTTGCCCACTTTTTTGCGTGGCATGTTGTTTTTTCTTCATGTCGACGTGGTTTCGTTGAGTGCGCTATAGTAATTTATCTAGATTCGAGTTTGTGTGGGTCAGCATCAAACGTGCATCTAGATCATGATCGACTTACCCCACAGAAATAAAACTTTTGCGAGGACGCTACAGTACCAAGTCAGCCACAGACACTACCAATCATTCATATTTATTGATTTTATTTTATTATACAAGACTCTTAGACACTGTGGCTTTTTATCTGATTTCATTTTTTCTTGATTGCATTTTGTGTAGTTTCATTTTCTCTGAACGAATGGATTTTGTCGTGTGCCATTTAATCTGACCCCAGAGCCCCCGGGGATGGACATTTGAATTATTCGATTTCCAAAAAAATTAAGATATTCTGCTTGAGAAACAAGAGTTACTGCGTATTTCTGACTTCTTTTCTGACTTCTGAGTTCACCTAACATCAACGTTTTTTCTTAGTCAATTCCTGTGAGTATAATTTTTACTAACGTAAGAATTTAACTTCCTTTAATCTAGTTAATTCATGATTCTAAATTTGATTTACTTCAACTCCATGTTTTAGGTTTGAGCCGGTTGCTTTCTGTAATGTATTTCACCATTTATTATGCATTCAATACAGGTTCATGTGAGTTTTTTTTAAATTTTTTTTCATGTTTAAAAATTTTCAGTTTTCAGTTGTGATACTAATTTTTTACATTACTTCATGTGTTTTCTATTCCACAACAACTTTTTAACATGCATTACTTCTGTATTTTTAAAATATATTCTCCATTTTTTCCAAGTACGTGTAATTTATATAATTTTTTAATCTGTTTTTTTTTCCCTACACCCAAGGTGAAAGTTTACTGACAACTTGTCTTCCTCCTCCTCTAACACTTTCATCACCTCAGAACTCCTCTACCCAGCCTGCTGGTGCAATTTCGCCTATTATCACTCCTCGTCCTGGATTTTATAGATTCAATTCATCTCACTCCTTGGCTGTGTGTCTTTTGTTTTAAGTTTTCTTTAAGTTTTTTCTTTCTATAACCTTTGACTCTTTTCTAACATTTTCGCTTTTTTCCTTAAGATAAATGACAACTCCGACACGCATAGAGCAGAAACAGTTTGTGCAACTGGAACTCACAGCCATGCTAACGTGCAAGCAGGCAAGTTTATCTGTTTCACAGAGATGATTATAATTCCAATGGTTAATCCCATTTACAGTTCTTAATTATTTATGTACATACATTTTCAACTCTTGACTTGCATTAATTTTCATGTATTTTCAATTTAGCAGGATAGGCTGTGTCATTATATGGATTTGAACGGCACTCCGATATATAGTTGCTCTATACACAGCAAGTGCAGTCACTCCCAGTCACCCCCACCTTCTCCTGCCTTGCAAGCAGTTGATAATACTACATCATCCACTGAACATGTAGCTGGCTGTTTCAGAGCAAAACTGAATTTGGATGACCTGTATGCTCCCTTGTGTTTGGCTGACTATGATTGTGGTGACGAATGTACAGAATTTTCCGATCCCAAATATAAATCCAGGACAGGTAATACATTTGGTCATGCTTTAGCTAGCTGGTAAATATAATTTTTCTCTTTACAACTCTTTTCCTTTCCATGTTTACAAACTCTCAAATGTTCTCGTCTATCTATTTCATTCTTCCTCCCTCCATAATACCACATTTACAATTTGAAGCGACGTCATTATGCACATACAATACTAGTTTATTGGGCAACTCGTTTTGTTTTTATAATCTTGGTGTTAAAGATATCTCGAGCGATATCATCTCGAACAGTGTTGATTACATAGTGCTACAAAATTGCAGGGTTCCATCCCATGCAAAACTTGACTACATTATAACGGAATTAAAAGCTAGTGAAAAAATCATTACTTATGTTCAAGAAAGATTTACATGAAAGAATTATGTGCAAATGGATGTTTATCACCAGCACTTTTCGTGAGTAGGTATTGCCCAGCTTTAGATCCTGTCATAGGTGCTGGAATTTTAGGGATTATTAATCTGAAAAATCTGTTCCAAATTGTCCTTGTCCGTGGGTGGCTTTCACTAAACACTAACTTCAAGGAAGTTAAGCAACATCAGGCATGGCTAGTCACTGGATGGGCGACCATCAGTGAATCACGATCTTTACCCCCCCCCCCGGCTGCTGCGACCATAATATACAGCAGTCGTTAATCCAGGTCCATCTAGGGGCTTAACTCGTCGCCCTCTGGCCATACCGGCTCTGGATGGACGTATTGGATTATAATATACAAATTTTAAAAAAATGAAAAATGCGGTTGGGGTGATGTTAAATATAACATTCTCTCAGATCTCAGCAATATGGAAGATTTATGAGAATTTGCATTAGAAATTCAATTTTTTAATTTTACGAATATTAATAAATACACATATTTCAGACTCATCTACTAAATTATGTAAAGTCTACCACCTGATACATATATCAAATTGCTTTGTGTTAAAGCAGAAGTACTTTTTGTCACACCAGCTGATTTTCACGTGAAACCTCACCTCGTAGACGATGAAGAAGTCGATGTTCAATATAAATTTTTTGCATTGTTATATGTTACATTTTCAGCACATTTTAAACAATATACCAGAAAGCTTTTGAACATGGTCTTGTGCATTTTTACTCATTACTCGATACTCGTATTTCGCTTTGTAATCATTATGAGTGATTAGCGTAGCCAAACACTTCTAAAATATTTGCTTTGATGTGCTCTATAAATGTGTATGCACTTTAATATGATATTCAGGTTTACATTGGATCGATTAAAGTTTATACATACTAAATACCTCTTTTGTTTAAAACACATCTTTTTTATTCCCCTAACTTTTTTTTAGTTTAATGATGTGGCATCACACAGAACTGTTATTAAATTAAACTTTACTTTGCATGAGAAGCAATCAGATGGGACCCACTATTTTTCACTCTAGAGAAACAAAAGAACAGTTAACATTAACCTTCTTCCCCATGGGTGAGAAATTTTAAGTAAATCAATGACGAGGTACCCGGGTACCCAAGTCCTTCATCACTGATTTACATGGGAATTATGAACATACATTATTTTTATAACTTATCTATATCTGTTGTTATTGCTATCAATATGAAATCAATAGCAAAAATCATATTTTTTTTTATTTTCGTAAAAACTTTCAGTTCTGTTCTATTGAAAACTTTCAGTTTTATTTTTTCTGAAAACTTTCAGTTTTAATTTTCGTGTTAGTTTTTTTTCTGGTATTCACTGGACGCTTTCTATACTTGTACTTGCTAGTTTTATACTAGCACAAGACCAACATAAAAATGGCAAAACGCGATCAAGCATTCTCTTGGAAGAATTCAGTCGGTAAGATGATGCACTTACTAATATGCCTACATTTTTGAAGTCAATGAGTTTTGAATAATATGCACTTACTATAATGCCTAATTCATCTTGTTGTAGAATGAGTTTTGAGCAACAACAATCATATCTGGATAATTTCATTGATTATTCAGAAAGTGATAATGAGTTGGATTGCTCCAACATTCCTGATGATCTCAGCGTTCCACCGAAAAACAATCAAGCTCTTCAAGATGAAGAATCTGATATAGTCGACGTCAATGCTGATCATAATGCCAAAATAGAAATAGATGACTGTTCTGAAAGTTCCAGTGAAGTCGAGAATGAAGAAAGTGTTCCCGATCAGCAGATACCGTAAGGCAAGGATGGAACTGCATGGAATCTGACAAGTCCTGGCACTACTCAAACACCACAGCAAAACATTTTACGCAAAAAAGCAGGACCTGTAAAAAGAACTCAATCCCTTTTAGTTCTTGAAACCTTCAAGTGCATTTTTGATAACATTATGTGCAATATCATAATCAGGGAAAGCCAAATCTGTATATTCTCAGTGGAATGTAGAAAATTCAAACAGCTCTCCCAAAGTTTGGAGGGAGTTGAAAGACGAAGAATTCGATAGTTATCTTGGGATTCTCATTACAGCAGGGGTCCACCATTCTTGCTCAGAAAACATCAAAGAACTGCGGAAGAGTGATGCTAATCCATTATATCGTGAATAGATTTTGAGAAATAACTACGTTTCTTCGTTTTGATAATGTTACATCAAGGCAAGATAGGTTGAAAAATGACAGCAGCAATTTCAGAGATATGGCTCTTAATGAATATGAATCTCAGAGCTCATTATGTGCCTTCCGAATGCCTTACTGTCGATGAACAGCTATTTCCATTTAGGGATAGAACAAGATTTACCCAGTACATGCAGTCAAAACCGGAAAAATACGGTTATCAAAATATGGTGGGTGTGTGATGCTGCAAATTCTTATCCACTCACTGGGCAAATATCGACCGGGAAATCAGCTGAAGGTCGAAATCAGGGCGAAAGAGTAGTAAAAGACCTGTGCTGCCAATTCAAGAAAAAGTGGTCGGAATGTTGTGATGGATAACTTTTTTACAACGCTTGCTCTGGCACGATTCCTACTTTCATGGGATTTGTGGATGGTTGGGACATTGAAGAAAAATAAGCCTTACATATCACCACAAATGCTCGCCAACAAATGGAGAGAACCACTGTCTTCTTATTTATATCGTTTTCTTAGGTAATAGTTGTAGGGGCACCCAGGTGCCCTTATCATGGATGTAAAGTGTAAAAGACTTTCAACATTTTTTTGAAATTACACAAACTTTTTTTAAAATTATTTTTTCATAAAACTGCATAGGATCACCAACTTAAAGATGTCAAAAAATACCACGGAGAAAATACGAATGTATCATAGAGAATTTTTATGTTAAACACGAAAATGGCACCCGGGTACCCCGTCATGGGGAAGAAGGTTAACTATATGAAAACCGGGAAATTTCGTGAGTTCCTCCTATACTTGTCAGAATTAATTTCCTGCAAAACTTTTTGAAAGACTGTTTGCCTAGCACCTTATTTGTTTAATATGCACAATATAATTTGAAACTACCCAATAGAGAGGGTTGATTCAGATAAAATGAGACGACTTTGCAGTTCTGTTATGATGGTGTAATACCATGGTGCCACCATTGGTTGTGTTCGATGTGAGAGACACGCTGTTGGACTATCGCCCGACACCGTAATTTCCACTGAAGTAGGCCGAGTTTCAGGGACTGCATGGGAAGATCGTTCCACACCTGCTGACACAGTTTCCATAGCCCATCAACGGTTCTTGGTCGGCAGACTTCCGAGCCGTCGTTTCAGGAGACCAAAACCACAGAAATCCATCAATTATGCGTCAAGAGATTTTACAGGCACATGAGAGAAGGGAATAACTCGTATGCCCGTCTCCTGTTCCATCTTCCTGTAGTAAGCCATAGATGACTTGGCAATGTGGCTTGACGCAGTCTGTGACCGCGCGCTTTATGACGTCGCTCCAGCCCAAGATTGTCATGAATTATTCTGGAGACTGTTGCCTGTGAAATACCTTTCCTTTGGGCTAGACTTCTCTCTGTGGGGGGATTTTCTTTCAGCACTTCAGACCGGATTTCTCGCACCACCTGAGCTGGTAGTGTTGGCTGGGGCTTGTTTCTGGTCTGCTTCTCTGCTCGTCCACGTTCATTAGATGGTCGCAATTTGTTCTTTTTGATTATTCAACCCACAGTAGTTTGCATAATTCCACAATGCATGAAAGACTGAAGTTAGCGTTGGACAGGCCAAACATATACCCTTCCCAACAAGCTGTGATTTTGGAAGCCATGTGTCAGCACGAAATGTCCCAAATAACAGAAAAAGTGTCCACAAAGCTAATCCCCATGAATAGTGGACGAGTCATGCAAATCACATTCCTTTAAGGTCATACGCGGCGTTTAAAGTCGTCTCATTTTATCTGAATCAACCCTCCGTATGTTAACATTAACGTTAATTACATGTTTCATAAAAGCGTGATTCATATTTTTTTATCCAAAAACTGAAGTGCTAGTAATGAGCAATCTCTCTCACGGAATTAGATTAAAGGATATGTAATTTTTTGTGTGTACCCCTTATTTTACACCAGACACTTAGACTTGAATATTAAACACCTATAATTTCATATTTAATGTAACAACATATTTCAATTTTTACAAAGTAAATTAAAACTTTTACAAAGCAAATTTCAATTTTTTTAAAACCTCAAAATTCTTTTTTGTTCCCTTTGGTTTTTGTTTTTGATTATTTTTTTCTTTTTTGATGATTTTTTTTGCGGTGGGGGGGTGCTTTTTGTATGTTTTTTGCTACAACAGAAAATATGTCAAATTATAGCCTTTAAATTTATGTGTTAGGAAACAATTACCACCAAGCAGGAGTCCGACTTGACAGACCACCTCATGCAAAGTCAAGCTTTTAAACTTATGCCTATATAGGCAAAATCTAAGCCAAAGCCAAAAACTGAATCTTGGTTTGAGAACCACAAAACAATATGGATCTCGGCTCTCTCAGGGCTTCAGTGGTGATGATGATGATGATGATAATGATGCTGAAGGTACAATGCAATCATACACCGCACCATCTGTTTTCCCAATTTCACCAATACAACGGCCATCTCCACCAATACCCTACAACTACCACCACCAATACCTTTTTTTTACCTCAATTACCACACATCACCATAATAGACTGGGTAACCCTCAAACTGCTGAGTTTCAGATAAAGCGAAATCATGTTGACTATATATAGCTTTCACTGAATGTCAACAAGGGCATGAGAATACCAGTCACGCCTTCTACTCCAACAACATCTATCCAACTTCCTGTAACTTTAGCATCCCATGAATAACTGCCCAACCTATCCTAACCTGAATCAAATAACACACCCCAAATACCTGTTACCTCAATACCACCGCCAACAGCCCAGCCTTTGTGGTCATTGATTCCTCTAGAATGCTTCCCAACATGTTCTCACACATCTGACCCGTCCACCAGGACAGTCACTCTCCCCAATCTCCTTGATCCTAACTCAGATGGCACCCCTCTGATCCATCCCAAAAGGATTCCTGCAATGTTGGTTCATTAACAAAATTAACCCTTTGTAGTATGTGTGATCATGGCCCCAGATACTCTCTCAAGTATAAAGTTGAGGCTACAATTTATGAGTTAGTTTTTAGGCATATAAACCAAGGAATGGTGTCAGACGTTCCTCACACACTTTTTGATCAAATTTTAAGGGATCATGAATCAGAAAACGACCATATACTCATGTGCCTATATGGATCCGAACTTTGGAGAACCCTTTTAATTTACGATTACGGAGGTTTACCGAGTTCAAATGGGGTGCTCAAAACACTACAGGCTTTTGAGTAATCATGTGATGTTTTGATGCTGGACAAAATGCTGGAAATCCTACAAAAGTCTATTGCTGCGGGATGTTGCATAGATCGCAAAACCATACTTGCAACGGGATATATAGCACGGAAATCATCTATAGTGGTAATTAAAATTTTGATGTATGTTGCCTTCCCAGATCCCTTGTTGGTTCTATAGCCCATGACGAAAAGAATGTGGCTCAAAAGATAGTTGATGAGGGCTTAATTAAAAAAATATACAAAGGCATACAAGCTCATTAAGCATGCTAATAGGTTTCATCAGCTATATAATGTATTGGATTTGTGTGCACGAGCAGACATACACATCACACAACCTGGATCTTTCGAGAGCCTGGACAAATTCACAAGCCATTCTTGCTTCTAATTACGAGATTTTGTGCACACATGTTACTCCATTCAGGACTTGTATTCCCTGTTCAATTTTTCAATCCTCGACTGTAACATATGTTATATCTTCTCTACATACTGCTGGGGTTACTAACTTCAAGAAATTTTACAAGAAAAAATGCATTTGCGAGTGTTGTGGTGCGATCTTTCACAACAACGAGCAAAATCAACAAAATTTATGTGGATATTGATGTAGCATTTATTACGATCAGCATACGAGGTGCTTAAAAATGCTTACATATGCTGTGAAAAACGCACCTCTTATTTTAAAGGTTCTTCATGCTACAAAACACACCAGCATCCAGCCCAGAGTATCAAATCGTGCAACGCGTTTCTCTGATGTCATGGTTTTGAAAATATTTTCAATGTTATAATTTTTACGATCCTGAACGCCATGAGAGCAGGCGACGTACTTACAGGTAAGGAGTAGCAGCGTAAGAAATAAATTCAAACAGAGTTGAGAACTCACAACCAAAACTCGCCATACAAAAGCCAAAGATGGTGATTTGCTGCCGATTTTAGTTGACTTTAGCTACCTAAACAGGATAGGTACTTATGCAGGAGAGTGTTCAGAGTTTGGAATTGCATTGTTGAGTTTCTTAAATTCTTGTGTGCAGAACCATCATGCCATCGTGGTATAAAAAATTGCGCACCAACGATGCCTATAACAAACATTGAGAATTCAATACTCCAGGCCCATAACCTTCGTTCGTTTGACCATATTTTTATATTGTGTTTTCTATACGAACAAGGTACAAAGTTTACTGCGCAACTAAGAAGTTCTGTTGGAGATAGTTGTAAAATAAGATCCCGGGCTGGAGCAATATTGTCACAGTGATGTCATTCTCCTAAGAGAGGGGTTTCTTAAATTTGCTGCCATCATGAAATTACTCACAGGTGTCAATCCTTTCAGATGGGAATGATAGCTGGCTTTTCAAACAGAGTTTTCCTCCAAAATTTCTCGAACAGCATTGTATGGGAGTGATACCAGCTGCAAGATACACAAGACCTGCATGGCAAATTAAAAAGCCTTACAATGGTTATCATGGTGGCAATTTAAGAATCCCCGTTCCCTAATGCTTTCTCCAGTCAATGTTATAGAAAACCGCATAGGCCAATACTTTTGGATAGTTGGTTTATAACCCAAAAGATTATCTTCGAATTATTCAGCTGTAACTATCATTCCAGTTCAATTTGTACAATATCTTAGGCTACCAGCATCGATGGATGTTTAGGAATACTAAAAATTTTCAGTGCACCCTTGAAAGAAAAAAGTTTTTAAGGAACTAACGCCCTGAATAAATATTCAAAATTCTCTGGGAACATAAACTTTTGACGAAGTGCAGAAACTGTGGACAATGATTAACCAAACAACCAAGGAGAAAACACTATTCCCACAAAAATTCGACTAGTATTTTATCCTTGGTTGTTTGGTTCCTCTGGGAACATTATTATGCGGCAATATTGAAACAGAATGTTGCAGCAAATTGTTTTTGTGTAACATTACAAATCGAAGAGGAACCAGTTATTTCCCCTTGCGAACTGAGAATTTTTCAGCGGTTATAATAGAGTCCACCAAAACAGATTGACTCACATACTTTGATTTTACCTCGTTGTATCCCACAGTATATAAATGAGGAATATATCCCAAACACTATCCCAAAATTGTTTATGGAAGGGTTTGCCCATGAACTGAATGCTTACTTTGTTTTGATGAAGGCAAGTCTGCTAACTCCTAGGTACTTATTCAGACGTGTGCTACCTTATCGCTATAACAATCATTTGTTTTTGCTCTACATGTGAAAAGAATGAATCAAGTGAATTATGTAGTCATACAGATGGTGACCTCTTTTTGACTGTTCCATGGCTAACACCTGAGTATTAGTCATTAGAGGTGGGTTACAGGTTTGTGAAAATTTATGAGTTATAACACTAAGATGGGAAACTTATCTACATAAACAAACTGGGAATCACACCTTTTCAGGAATTCTGTGTATGCATTTGTTGGTGGGAAAATTCAGGCATTGGACTGGCATCCATATGCAGATACTGAAAGGGAGAGAGAGTCATTTATAAAAGATGTAAACGACAAAGAAGTATCACCCTAGAACGTTCAAACTTTGAGAAAACCCTGGCTTAAGCTGTATCTGCAAGTTAGTGCTGAGCAATGCATATGATATCTAGGGCTGAACAACTAAAAAAGAAATGTCTCTTTGTTTGTTGAGCAATATCTCTGACCTCGATGTTGATAGTGAAGATATTATCTTAATATCATGTAAACAATGCATCCCATGACTTAACTAAAGTGTTATGAGAAATAGGAGCTATTTAAGATCTTAAAAGTTTTGGGCACTAGATGTAAGGCCACACAGCGAATTTTATAAACGAATTCTAAGAATGGATATAAAATCTAATGGGTTTTAGTTTCGCGTTTAACCCAAAAATGACCATATAATTTCATGTTTGCTGTATGTTAAGGTTACCTCTGACAGCCTTCTCCATGATGATATATGATTTTGGATGAACAGGGAAGACAACAGCATTCGGAGTCATTGGATCTGTTTCCAGCTTTAGATGTGAAAACTGAGATGGACGGGAAGGACAGACAGTAAGGATAATCCAGTTTAATCCAGCATTGGAGGGAACAAGCCTGTAGTGGGTGGTCCTTCCCCGGATCTAATGAGCTCTTAGGTGCCAGTCACATGCAAAACTCGTGGGAAGAAGAGCCTTTGGAACTCTTATCCCGTCCACCTGGGGTTGATATTGAATTCTAGAGCTCTGACGATTCTAAGACGTCACATTGGGTTCTATGTTGTGTCTCGCCTTGTGCAATCTAGATGAGAGAGAGAGGCAGTTCTGGTGCCTTGGCGTTGCCAGGAAGAACCAGTCATGCCTTTCATTTTCCACTCCTTCCTTAGAAAACCCATGTTACATGGAAGAAAGAATTCCAAATAAGTTATTATTTTTATTTCGTTTATGTTTATGCCAGTTAACTTTAGTTTATTTGAGTATCAAAGTAATGTCTGCTGAGTATAGGGGAACAATTTTTCCAATTCAGTGATCAACTCCGAACCCATGAGCATGTAAGCACAGAGAATCCATATCATCAGGCTCCCCACCCTCTGCCATGAGAAGACACTCCAGAAGAATTCAGCCAAGTGTGCATTCTATCCTGTGACCATGCATAATTCGTTGACATATTAATTTTGATCCTCAATAAATTAGTTATTGTTATCAACGCTTGGTCTCTTTATCACCAATTTTTCCTCTTGGTATGGCTTGTGTGGATGACTGCATAATTTTGGGAAGGGTTGTTAAAGTAAAACAGGGAATGGTGCGATCGATAAACTATTATAAGAACACTAGATTATAATAGCAACTTCCTGTGTGGCATAAAGTTGAGTAGGTAGATAATAATAGCCCGACCTTAGATAGAGTTGCCAGAATTTATTTGGACAAGTTAGGATCATGCCATTAACTGTACTTGCACAGATAAGAAAAATTCAAAAAGCAGAAATCTGAAAATTAGCATGTCTTTAATTACTTTATTTTAAACCCAATAATAGCTTACAAAAAAGAAGAATTTATAGATAATACAACATAAAAAGAATGAATATGAATACAACATAAAAATATGAATAGTATTATATAAAAGGAGACAGCTAAAAGTGCTTGCTTAGGAAATCCTATCTCCAACTAAGACCAGGGAAAGAAAGGAGAAGAGGGACTAAATTAAGTTTTGTGTGAATTATTAAAGATACAGGATGGCACTTCATTCATTTGCATTAGCTGAGGAGATAGGTATGTATGATGGTGCCAGTAGTGTTTTAATGGCTAAAGGAGGAGGGTGCAGCTAGATAGTTGATGCCTAAAGCGAAATTAAATATAGCCACAATAAAAATAACCAGGAGTGCATAGTTTTTCTGTTGACAGGACCAGGCCATGCTTGTGATAAACGAGTATGAAATTTATATAAGGAAGATAAAAAGATTCGTGAGGGAGCCGAAAGGAGAAAGCAAAAGACTGTTTATGGAGTGCTTTCAGGGTAAGCACAATTTTGCAACATGTATTCAGGCTCTTGGACACAGGACCATGTTTCAGGTTCATGGTGCTGGTCCTTATGCAGACACAAAACATGTGTTTGCCAGAGAGATAGCAGAGGAAAGGATGAAGTATAGGTTTGTTGAGGGTCTATTGATGAGTCATTTTATTTCTTAAGCCTGAAAGTTTAGAGCAAGCCATTAGTTATGCAGAGGAAAAAGAAGAAATAGAGGAGTGAATCCTGCAAAGAGATATGGGTTGAGCGCAGTAAGCGGTGGAAAGAAATAAAACAGAAAAGAAAAGAGAACCAGATATAACTACACTTATTCATGAAATCTTGAGCTTGAGGCTGGGAGAATTTAATCAAAATGCGAGTAAACAGAGAGCTAGGAAAAGGAAATGTGATCTGATACTGAAAACAGAAAATTTACCACAATCAGAAAATAAAGAATAGAGTTTGACCGGGAAATATGACAGGAATGGAGGGTACAGCTACTCATAATAGAATGTGGAATGTCTGCATTTCTGTAATCGTGCGAGACACACACAAGATATTTGTAGGCTAAAGCTTAATCAGCAAATTATGAGGAGATCTGCACCTAGAGAGCCTAGACAAGAGTGTGAAAGACAGGGAAGCAATCCAACAAAAACGTATAAAGTCCCTCCCCCAAAGACCAAGAGATGGGAGGACAATAAAGAAGGCATCACATGCGCTTGCAAGTGGGTATGCTCAACCTAAAGAGCTGACTGTTACAGGGGAGGCAGAGCAGATGCCAATCAAATTTCCTGTCGATTTGGGTTGTAAGGTAACTCTGCTTTGTGAAGTCACACTAAATAAGTTAAAAATCAATGCTACCCAATTAATGAAACTCATAGACCTGTGTTGAGTTTAATAGGGGTAACTGGGCATAATTTCACGATAGAAGGGACTTATTCACACAACATTAAGCTTGGGGCATGTATTTGTAGTGAGATGGGGTGCCTATTAGGGGCTATCCATAAATTGCATCACACGTTAAGGGGAAGGGAGTGGGTCAACAATGTGTGACATCGTGTGGCAAAGAAGGGGGGATGAGTCTTAAGCTTCGTGATGTCACATATATAAATATAAAGTATTAAAACTCTAAACTTCAACTCTAACGAAAAACTTTAAAATATTACTAACTTTAACAATATAATAATACGAGGGTGAATCAGAAAGTAAGTTACACTCTGAAACAGTAAAAACAAATGCAAGTTAAGATCCCATACACACATTTTGAGGAAACGTTCATTATTTATTTCACTTTTCTATTTAGGCAGCCAACAATTGTAAACACTTATCTGAACGTTAAATTAACTTTTCCATGCTGCTACGGTAAACATTCTGCTCCAGCGTTTCTCAACCATGTCAGCACACTCATAAAAAACGCTAAGCATTCTGGGATTTCTTTAATTCAGATTCTTCAATTGTCCAGAATCATCTCATAAACACGGGCTATGTTCTCGGGAGTGTTGGATGAGGATGGTCTTCCTGCGCAGTATTTGTCCATCAAAACTGAGTGCCTATTTACAAACTGCTGGCACCACTACACAATTGCAGGATGAGAATTCACATTATTCCTGTAGACACTGCAAATTTCCTTATGGATTTCAGTGTAATTTAATCCTTTCGCCCACAAAAAACGGACTATTCCGCGAATCTCCACCTTGGATTGTACAACCAGTTGCTGCACCATGGCAACAATACTCTTGCGTATGCAGTAAACACCTGAATACATTGCAATTATAGACATATAGGCCAAATCTTTAAAAACGGAGAATGATATCGGCGTTCTTCGACCACAGATAGTCCTGAGTGTATCTTACTATTTGATTTATCCTTGTATTATAGGCTAAGGTTTGAATTTGTGTGTATCACTTTTTAGCATGTGGCAGCCGCGCGAGTCCATGCTCGCTTTACCCTTAGGTCAGCACGTTGGCTGCCTTTGGGACATGCCAGGGAAGTTCTTCGTTTGAAAAACGCTGATGATGCTATATGTTTGGATGAAGAAGACGTTGACACATCGAATGTTCCTAACATTATCCAAATCAAGAACGAAGAAGCTGCTGTGCCAGTCATAAATAATATAAAGAAATGGGTTCAAAGTCCATGGACAAAAGATGATTAAATTAAGATGATAAGATGATAAGATGGTTATGTTTTGTAAATTTTCTAAAATGTTTGATTTATTGTTGATTTTATGAAAAAAAGATTTTAAATAGAAATATATAAATAATTTTGGAAAGGCTGTTTTAATTTCCTCTATCTATTTGTTTCTATCTTCTATCTATATAAAGAAGGATGTTTTTGGGTTTGTGGTTTGTTTGTGTGTATTGAATACAAATCTACAGTTTTCTTCCAATCTTGTTGAAATTTTGCATACTTGACCATCAAACTATGAGGAAGGCCACTGTCTACCTCAGATTTCGGAAAAATAATAATTATCGATAGAAAATCGATATTCATTGTTATGGCAGGGCATATTAATGAGAAATATCTCATGACCAACAATGCAAGGCAAAGTTTGTGCAACAATAAGTATCAACAATGGTGTCAACACGCAATTCACACTACGCTCGGACCAGCAACAGATATCTCATGATCAACAATGCAAGGCAAAGTTTGTGCAACAGTAGGCCCGTCGTGTTCGCATCAACAATGGTATCAATGCACAATACACCAATAACAATGAGCACAAAATGATGCAATGATAGAAAGTTCGTTTCCAAGAATTATTAACAATGAATACGAAATTGATATAATGGACGATATAGATAGGGCAGTCTCTCTCGAAGAGCAAAGGCGATGCACGTGTCCTCCTTCAGCTCCCTAACAAGCGTTCAGAGGATTAGGAAAAGTGTGTGTATTTCTTTGTGAGTGAGTGTGTGTGTGTGTGTTTGTGTTTGTGTGTTTGGCACGTTTGAGCAGTGCATAACCTATTGCAGTTTAATTCCAAAAAATACATCATCTCGAATCATCAAACCAAAAAGCATACGATTAACCTGTGGTTGTGCTATTTAATAATCGTTCGAAGAATTCATATTAATTTAAACCTATTGTAATGCCACCAAAGAAAAGCCAGAGCATTGGTCAAAAAACCGTGCAGCTAAGAGACAAGAAATTATCCGGGCGTCAGAGACACCTGAAAAACAGTATCTTCGTCTGCAGTAGAGGCGTATGCAAGCTTCCACGTCAACAGCAAGGGGAACTTCGGAGGTGAGAGAGCTTCGCATACAGCAGGAATGTATGCGAGCTGCAACGTTAAGGGCAAGGGAAATTTCAGAGAAAAGGGAGCTACATGTACAACGAGTTCGATGTAGAACAGAAGAATTAAGGGTGGCGAATCGACATTCTGATTTAAAGTTATCCCGGGCAACGCCGGGTACCACTGCTAGTCTATATATATAAAGAAGGATGTTTGTTTATGAGTATTGAATACAAATCTACAGTTTTATTCCGATCTTGATGAAATTTTGCATACTTGACCTTCAAACCATGAGGAAGGTCTCTGTCTTCCTCAGATTTCGAAAAAATAATAATTATTGATAAAAAAAATCGATATTCATGGTTATGGCAAGGCATATTAATGACAAATATCTTAAGACTAACAATGCAAGGCAAAGTTTGTGCAACAATAGGTATCAACAACGGTCTCAACAGGCAATTCACAAACACTCTGCACGGACCAATACTATATATCTCATAACCAATAATGCAAGGAAATGTTTGCACAACAAAACCATCAACAATGGTGTGACACGCAATGCAGGGATCAACAATGGTGTGCACCAACACTAGGCAAGGATCAACAATATATATCTCATGACCACCAATGAAAGAAAAAATTTGTAACAATGCATAGAATTCCTGTTATTCAGGCTTTTCTTAGAAACAAGAGTTCTTAGTTCTTAACAATTTTTTAAAAATCTTTAAAAATGATTAGAAACCGGAGATAATGGAAAGTTACCAGACTATTGTGAAAGAGGGAAAAACGACAGAGGAAGCACTCTTTTAGCTCCATCTTATATTGAGCAAATGGTAAGCTTGTAAATAGAAGAATCGGCGACTGCTAGACTACAAAAAGAGAAGAATGGCCAAGTTTTGATTCAGGACATCGAGAGAAGCAAGGGAATTGCAACTACATCAATTGTACATGTAAAGTAAGATTACGTGAGTAAGAAATTATTTAGACTAGCAGTGGCATCAATTGTGAGCCTTTAGAAAATTATTCAAATTTTTATTAAGAATTATACTATAGTAATTCTAAGCGTTTTCATGTGTGTTATTTTTAAGATATTTCAAAATTTATTCCAAAAAAAAGTCCGAGTCACGCTGTGGTTATTACCTAGCTTATTTGGTAGCACAGCAGGTCCAAACATTTCCCAAATATATTTTGACTATATTCTGTGGGAAAGTGTATATATTGGAAACGGAAATGCTGACAATCCGTTGATTGAAAGTTCGTTTCCAAGAAATTTTTATAATGAGCATAAAGTGAAGATGCAGTGATAGAACATTAATAAGGCAGCGTCTAATGATTAGACATAGGAGTCACGCGTGTATCCCTTGAACTCCCTATGAAACGTCGAGACAACTGGCAAAAATTTATGTGTCTGGAAAGGAAAGAGAAACAACGAGCGTTGGTCAGAGAAACTGTGCAACTAAAACAGAAAAAGCTATACGGGCCTTTGAAACATCTGAACAACGGCAGTTTCGTACAGAGCAACAGAGTATAAGAGCATCTACGTGAAGGGCAAGAAATATTTGAGTCTAAAGTATCTGGTGCTGCTCCGCAGTGGCAAGGCAAGTCAAGAAGAGTTTAGATGCTCCGGTATATCACTTGGACTACCTGTTTTTCGTAGAATGAATAGTCCCTTTGCCTTGTGTTGTATTGATTGAGTTATTATTTAAACAACTGAGATTTATAATTAATTTTTTTAGACCTATCTCTCTACCTAAATGTGTAATTAACCCAGGCAAAGCCAGGTACATCTGCTAGTCTATATATATATATATATATATATATATATATATATATATATATATATATATATATATATATAAGGATATATGTTTGTGGGTTTCTTTGTTTGTGGGTTTCTTTGTTTGTTTGTTTGTTTGTTTCTTATGCAAGTCTACAGTTTTATTCCGATCTTGATGAAATTTTGTATACTTGACCTTCAAAGCATGATGAAGGTCACTGTCTACCTCAGATTTCGAAAAAATAACAATTATTGATAAAAAATCGATATTCATGGTTATGGCAGGGCATATTAATAAAAATTATCTCATGACCAACAATGCAAGACAAAGTTTTTGCAACAATAAGTATCAACAATGGTATCAACACGCAATGCACCAACACTATTCACGGATCAACAATATGTATCTCATGACCAACAATGCCAGGCAAAGTATCTGCAATATAGAATTCAATGTATAGAATTCCTGTTATTCAGGCTTTTCGTAAAAAAGAGAATTCTTACTAATTAATATTTTCTTAGAATTTTTTAAAAATGATCAGTAACTGGAGATAATGAGCAAGCAGACTATTGAGAAACAGTGATGGATGATAGAGGAAGCACTCCTTTAGCTCTGTGCTGTATTAAGCAAATGGAAAGCAAGTAAATAGAAGAATTGGCGATCACTAGACTACACAAAGTGCTGAATGGCCAATTTTTGCTTCAAGACATCGAAAGAAGAAAGGAAATTGCAACAGCATCAAGTGTACATCTAAATTAAGATTACGTGAGTAAAAAATTGTTTAGACTAGTAGGCATCCTTGGAGAGGACCATCCATTGTGAGCCTTTAAAAAAATTGTTTTCGGTAAATCAAGTACAGGTATATCACCTAGAATGGATTTCTTCAGTGAAGAGATAAATTCCTGTCTTTCGGATTTTTCTTAGAATGGATAGTTTCTTCGCTCTATATTGTAGTGATTGATTTATTATTTAACCAATTTGGAGGTTTAATTTAGCTTTTTGAGGTGGTTCTGTTTACCTACAAGCGTAATTATCCTGGGCAACGCCGGGTACCTCTGCTAATCTTCTATATATATAAAGAAGGATGTTTGTGGGTCTGTCTGTCTGTGGGTCTGTCTGTGGGTACGTTTTTTATACAAATCTACAGTTTTATTCCGATCTTGATGAAATTTCGCATACATGACATTCAAAGCATGAGGAAGGTCACTGTCTACTTCAGATTTCGAAAAAAT
>JAHWFO010002604.1:1097295-1114236 GCA_023313115.1 Rhysida immarginata
GCAATTCACAAACACACTGCATGAACCAACAATATATATCTCATGACCAACAATGCAAGGCAAAGTTTGTGCAACAATAGGCCCATTGTGTTCGCATCAACAATGGTATCAACGCGCAATTCACCAATAATAATGAGCACAGAATGATGATGTAATGTTAAAGCAATCTTTCCAAGAATTATAACAATGAACATTAAATGATGATGTAATATGGATAAGTTTCAATTTGTAACAATGCATAGAATTCCTGTTATTCAGGCTTTTCTTAGAAAAGAGAGTTCTTAGTACTTAACAATTTCTTGAAAATCTTTAAAAATGATCAGTAACTGGAGATAATGGAGAGTTAGCAGACTATTGAGAAAGAGTGGAAAGACGACAGAGGAGGCACTCCTTTAGCTTTGTGATGTATTGAGCAAATGGGAAGCAACTAAATAGAAGAATCGGCGACCGCTAGACTGTACAAAGTGATGAATGCCCAAGTTTTACTTCAACACATCGAAAGAAGAGTTGAAATTGCAACAACACTAAGTATACATCTAAGGTAAGATTACGTGATTAAGAAATTATTTAGACTAGCTGTGGCATCCTTGGAGAGGTCCAGCCATTGTGAGCCTTTAAAAAGATTTTTTTCGAATTTTCTTTAAGAATTTTTACTGTATTAATTCTAAGCATTTTCATGTGTTTATTTTTAAGGTATTGCAAAATTTAATTTAATTTTTTGAGATTGTTCTGTTTACATCCAAGTGTAATTATCCCGGGCAACGCCGGGTACCTTTGCTAGTCTTCTATATATATATAAAGAAGGATGTTTGTGGGTGGGTGGGTCTGTCTGTACGTTTTTTATTCAAATCTACAGTTTTATTCCGATCTTGATAAAATTTCGCATACATGACCTTCAAAGCATGAGGAAGGTCACTGTCTACCTCAGACTTCGGAAAAATAATAAATATCGATAAAAAATCGATATTCATGGTTATGGCTAGGTATATTAATGAGAAATATCTCATGACCAACAATGCAAGGCAAAGTTTGTACAACAATAGGTATCAACAATGGTATCAAGACGCAATTCACAAACGCTCTGCATGAACCAACAATCAATATCTCATGACTAACAATGAAAGGATGTTTGTTTGTTTGGTTTTTTGATTTGTGGGTTTGTTTTTTATACAAATCTACAGTTTTATTCCGATCTTGATGATATTTTGCGTAATTGATCTTCGAACCATGAGGAAGGTCACTGTCTACCTCAGATTTCGAAAATATAATAAATATTGATAAAAAATCATTATTCATGGTTGTGGTAGGGCATATTAATGAGAAATATCTCATGACCAACAAATCAAGGCAAAGTTTGTTCAACAATAGGCATCAACAATGGCGTCAACAGGCAATGCACCAACATTATGCAGGGATCAACAATATACATTGAGTGGCCAAATGATTATGACCACCTGACAGTTTTAGGCAAATGAGCTATTGCATCACAGCGCTGCCAATAGAGGGCTAGATAGCCATAAAAAGGGAATGCAGGTGAGGTGAACCATCAGTTGCACGGTGTTTTTTGCGACCATTTCGGCAAAAAAGGTGATTTAACTGAGTTTGAACGCGGGATGATCATCTGCGCGCCTAGTGTCGGAACCAGTATCAGCAAAACAGCTGAACTTATGAAGTGTTCAAGAGCAGCAGTCATTAATGTTTACAGAGAGTGGACTACCACGCAAAAAACCGGCTCTCAACGTCAAGAGTGTGGTCGTGACAGGCTCCTCAATGCTCGAGCTGAAAGGAGATGGGCCAGAGTTGTCCAGGGCGACAGGAGAGCAACAGTGCGTCAAATAGCAGCAAATCTTAATCAAGGACAATCTGTGACCGCTTCTGAATGAATTGTTTGCCGCTCATTACACCGTTTAGGCTATGGAAGCCGAAGACCAGTTCGAAACTCCCTACTGCCAGCCTTGAACAAGAGCAGACGTCTCCAGTTGTCCAAGGAGCACAAGGACAGTAGATGACTAGGAAAGGGTCATGTGGTTCGATGAGTCACGAATGCATCATGTTGATGGCAGGGTTAAAATATGGAGAAAACAACACAAAAGCATGGACCCCACCTGCATTGCCACAACACTTCAAGCTACATTATTGTTTGGGGGATGTTTTCTTGGCATTGTTTGGGTCCTTTGATTCCTCTGCACGGACGTGTGCGTGCCCAAGATATAAGTATTGTCTCAGAGCAAGTATATCCCGTTAAGTTAATTGTGTACTCAGACGGGGATGGATACTTCCAGCAGGACAATGCTCCTTGTCATAAGGCTGGCATCTTCCACTGATGGTTCGAAGAATATGCCAGAGAATTTAAATTGCTTCGTTGGCCTGCACATTCGACAGATCTCAATCCCATTGAGAATTTGTGGGATGAGATCGAATGGGCTATCAGGCAGCGGGATTCAGCACCATCAAATATGCAGTAATTGGAATATGCAGTTCTTCAGAATTGGTCTCACATTCCTCCTAAAACTTACCAACATCTCATATAATCCATGCCCCAAAGAATGCAAGCAGTAATAAGAGCGAAAGTTGGCCCAACACTGTATTAAGAGGGTGGTCATAATAATTTGGCCACTCAGTGTATATCTCATGACAAACAATGCAAGTTTAAAGTTTATGCAACATACATTTGTAACAATGCACAGAATTCCTGTTAATCAGGCTATTCTTAGAAGAGAGAGAGTTCTTAGTACTTAACAATTTCTTATAAATCTTTGAAAATCTTTAGTAACTGGAGATAATGGAAAGTTAGCAGACTATTGAGAAAGAGTGGAAAGACAAGAGAGGAAGCACTCCTTTAGCTCCGTACTGTATTGAGCAAATGATAAGCAAGTAAATAGAAGAATCGACGATCGCTAGACTACATAAAGTGATGAATGGCCAAGTTTTGCTTCAAGACATCGAGAGAAGAAAGGGAATTGCAAGAACATCAAATGTAAATCTAAAGTATGATTACGTGAATAAGAATTTTTTTAGACTAGCAGTGGCATCCTTGGAGAGGTCCATACATTGTGACCATTTAAAAAAATTTTATCGAATTTTCATTAAGAATTTTTACTGCATTAATTCTGAGGGTGTTTGTCTGCTTATTTTAGAGATATTTCAAAATTTAATAAAAAATAAACCAAAGGGTCACACTGGGGTCGCAGAATGGATAGTCCCTTTGCTCTGTGTTGTATTGATTGAGTTATTATTTAACGTTTTGGAACTTATAATTTATTTTTTTGAGATTGATCTCTGTACCTATAAGTGTAATAATTCCAGGCAACGCCGGGTATTTCCACTAGTATCTTCAATATCTTTCTATCTTTTATATATATAAAGAAGGAAGTTTGTTTGTGGTTTTGATTGTGGGTTTTTTTGTTCTTATACAAATCTACAGTTTTATTCCGATCTTGATAAAATTTTGCATACTTGACAATCAAAGCATCAGGAAGGTCACTGACTACCTCAGATTTTGAAAAATACTAATTATCGACAATAAATCGATATTCATGATGATGCAAGCCTTATTAATAATAATATCTCATGAGCAACAATGCAAGGCATAGTTTCTGGAACAATAGATATCAACTATGATATCAATATGCAAGGCACCAATACAATGCCGGGATCAACAATATGTACCTCATGACCAAAAATGCAAGGCAACATTTGTGCAATTTAATAAGTTTCAATTTTTAACAATGCATAGAATTCCTGTTATTCAGACTTTTCTTAAATGTGAGTTCTTATTACTTAAGAATTTTTTGAAAATCTTAGAAAATGATCAGCAACTGGAGTTAGCAGATTATTGATAAAGAGTGGAAAGATGTCACACGAAGCACTCTTTTAACTCCATCCTATATTGAGCAAATGGTAAGCATGTAAATAGAAGAATCGGCGACTGCTAGACTACAAAAAGTGATGAATGGCCAAGTTTTGCTTCAAGACATTGAGAAAAGAGTGGTTATTGCAGCCACATCATGTGTACATTGAAAGTAAGATTATGTGAGTAAGAATTTATTTAGACTAGCAGTGGCATCCTTGGAGAGATCCATCCATTGTAACGTTTTAAAAAATTTTTATCGAATTTTCATTAAGAATTTTTACTGCATTAATTCTGAGCGTTTTTGTCTGTTTATTTTTAAGATATTTAAAAATTTAATACAAAAAAAACCAAAGGGTCCCACCAGGGTTGTAGAATGGATAGTTTCTTTGCTCTGTGTTGTATTGATTGAGTTATTATTTAACCAATTGGAAGTTATAATTTAATTTTTTGAGATTGTTCTGTTTACCTACAATTACCCGTGCAATGCTGCAATGTGCAAAACACATCTCTTCTAGAATTTACTAGAAGAATTGTTGTAATAGTCTGAACAGCACACGAGATTATATCCTCCCGAGGAATGCATCCCAAATTCCTGAAACATGTTGGCTGAAATACTAATGGATATTGTTGGTCACCTTATTGACAAAATTCATACAATTTACGATGGATTGTGTAAATGTGGAAAATATGTTAAAGATCATTGTTATACAAGTGCAATGTGGGTATGGGGAATATGATTTTGTTTTCTATAATACCACACAAAACATTATCTGTTGTGATATTCTTAGCCTAGTGTTTTAAGTTAGGAAATAAATGTATTTACCTTCTGTTGCCTCTCTTCACGGCCTCTCAAATTGACTTTAGAAAGGTGGTACCTTACTGCAAACAATGAGAATGATTTCGGTTCGGCAGTCCTTTACAAAAATATTCAGAGAACATAACACAATTGAACTCCCTCAAGGCCTTTCTCCTTACAGAACCAATCGAGCACCTAGAATGATTTCTGACTTCATAAATAAAAACGGAAAAACAAAGTAACTTTTATACTCCTTCTCCTTACTGAACTAAAATTCAGGAAAAAACTTGATCAAAAAACAGAACGCTAGCATGACAACAAAACTTCTTCATTCCCTTGTTTTCTCAAAGAAGCCACAACAATAGAAAAAATATCTTAAAACCAACACAATTCGTCTGCCCCAAATCTCGCAAGATACGAGACCTCAAATTCATTTTCACTTCTAAGAGGCATAAATGAAACTGAGGCATAATTCTAATGAAAAGAAAAAACAAACACACATTTATGTCACATACCTCTCACTTAACAAAAAAAATATTAAAAATCTGCACTAAAATTCAACCAAAAATATTTACACCACTCATATGGAGTGCTCCAACAGCTACTAATTACTAGACGTTCAGAGTCGAAAGTTGATGAACTCTCTCACCGTACCCTCTGTATATCCCTGTAATTAACTCTGGGTCGAACTCTAAGATTATATCTGGGTTCCTCCTGAGAATGGAGATAATATCTGGCTTTGAACAGGGTTAACTGGAGCTCGTCGGCAAATTACTTGCAAATCTCTTTCGCCCAAGTCTGATATAGAACAGTCTGCTTCTGTTTCTCTCTCAATTTGAGGCATTGGATTCGTCGCTCGATTTGAGGAGGAATACTCACGCAAGGTTTTAGTCTATCTATATGAACTGTTTGTTAATCCCTCTTTTTTAGACCCTTAATGACTTAATCCATTTGACCCACCTTACGAACAGCTCGAAAAGGCCCCAAATATTTGAAGCACAATTTCCTTTTCTTCCTCCCTTTCCTCAACAACCAGACCATGTCTCCAATTTCAAACGTCCTAAGATCCCTCTTATAATTTATTTTATCTAGTTTCCTCTTCCTTTTAGAAATATCCCTTGACTTTACCACATTTTTGACTTGATGAAGTCTTCTCACCAATTCATATTTATATTTTTCAATGTCAATTACCCCATTCGTCTCCTTTCTGCTATCTTCCCACACTAAAGGTGTCCTAGGATTATGCCAAAAAAGCATAAACGAATGAGACTCCCCAGATTCTCATGTACACTGGTCCTAATTTAAAACAAGGCAACCTGCAAAGATTTATCCCAATTTTCTGGGTTATTTTCACACAACAACCTGAGAGTTTCCACCACCGACTGATTTGCTCATTCCACAATTCCGTTTGAGGTGTGTCTATACGCTGAAGTGAATTTATGCACCATACCTAATTCTTCACACACGTGGGCAAACAACTCTGAGCAAAAATTGCTACCACGGTCGCTGATGTTCTCCTTGGGATCCCATACCTGCAGATAATAATGTTCCAGAGGGCCTTAGCCGCCATTTTAGCTGATTGATCGCACGCAGGGACTGCTTCAAAATATCTCGTCAATGTGTCAATGAAGACAATGATGTACTTATTGCCTTGCAATGACTCTTCCATTGGTCCAACAACATCTATGCTAATCACCTCAAACGGCTCACTGGCAGACAAACCAGCCTGTAATGGTGCCTTTCCTTTTATAAGCTTTGATTGTTGGCAAATGGTACAACATGAGACAAATCCAGCAACATCAGCTTCCATTCCATTCCAAAAATAGTATCTCTTCAATTTCCTGGCAGTGCATGTAGCACCCTTACGTGCAAATAGGGCATTGTTATGAGCTAATGATATAATTTCTTGAACCATGTCTCGCCCAACCCTATATCCATTTTCATGAATACCATCCTTCATTTGGACCAAAAGGCTATCCTCTAAAAACAAAATAGAATTTCCCTTTTTATCCTCCCTTCCCCCTTTAACCTTTTAGGGACGGCAGAGTGCTTTACGGCACTTTTACTCGTTTTTATAATATAGTCAGAAATAAAAATTTTTATCTTTTTGTTCATTCAGTCTAAGAAAACGAAAATTACAGTATTCTATACAGTAAACCTTTCTCTATAATAATACAGTATAATTATCTTGGAGAATGAATTATTGTATTTATTATAATTAATTTAAAATGCACAGGCGTGGATGTTACAAACTAAACGTCGATCTTATATACCCATTCATTTTAAAATATATTTAATCTCTACTTAATAAAAACCTGCTTTTTATGAAATTTCGTAGCTTCCTTAATTGTTCCATACAAGTTTTTCTACATAAATATATATAAAAATTTTTTATCTTACCTTTTCTTCATCCTTGTAATTTGAGTGCCTTCTTTGTTTCCGATTTCACGGAGTTGAAATTTGGCGCCAAATTGCGAGATTGTTATTGCAGTTGGGTATAGGAACTTTTTTTTATTTTAATTCTCAGAGTCTCTTCTTTATTTTAAGTATAATGATAATTCATAAAATGAATTTAGAAAATAGAAATAAAGTAAAATGTTGGCGGATTCACAACAATAAGGTGTGCCTGCCGCCATGATGACGTCATTTCAGAATGCATTCCGACCTCCCCCGGCGCCGCCCCAGGGCCGCGTCAATGCTTAGTGGAAAACATCGATGTTTCCAAACCATTCGATGTTAAATCGATTTTGGAATTGATATAAGATATGTTAAAAAAAACTTTGCCGCTTAAAAGAACTTACAAATTCGCTGCTATGAGCGCTGAAACTAGAAAAAACGATGCTGCCATAACAACTAACAACATCGATAATGCAGTAGCAGGAAAATCATCGATGCCAACATCGATACTATAAAATCATCGATGTGTCGATGTTTACTTTATAAACAATTGTTATAAAGATTTATAATTTGGATGCGGACTAGTAAATACTATTACTAGTATATATGCATTCGGAATGTTTATATTATAGTTAAAAATTTTTGGTTAACGTTTCATTATTATGTAAACAGTATTCATTTGTTTATATATGAATTTTCATGTTTATAAACACATGTCATTGAATTTTATAAAAAAATAATACAAATTTTATAATAATAAATGAATATTTAATTTCATTTTAGCATATATGCAATTTACAAGCGCTATATTTTTGTATAAAATGCACATAAAATTACATTCTCAAGAGCTCTCTGGTGGATCGAGGCGGGGCCTGGATTTTGATTGGTTGTAGTTAGATCTACGCGATTACGTCAACTAGCATTAAATTACGTCATGGCGCCAACTTCAAACCCTTGAAATCTCCACATAGTTATGAAAAAAAATTCATAACATTGATAATAAATAAAATTTCTTAATTATTTTTTAATTCTCATACAGACCATGAAATACTTCACATTTTCAGCCTAACTTACTAATTGGAAATAATTTTCGTTTTTTTTCTAAAAATTCATTAAAACAAGATTAATTTTTCTTTACTCATATTTGTATTTTTCAGAGTTATTTTTAAAAATAAATTATGCACATAATATAAAATACACTGTTTCATATAGTGGCCTAAACATCAATAAAAACTATGCAAAAAAAAATTCGCCATAAATAGATATACTTTGGCTAGAAAAAATTTTTGAATAAATTAGCGCAATTTTCCCGTTTTTGATCAAAATTTTCCCGTCCTAAAAGGGTTAACCATCTCCACAAAATTCTCAATGTCAGGATCATAGTCCTGAGCATCCCTTAAACGTGCCTTCCATTCCCTATTTTCAAATGCAATCACAGCATTACATTCCATTGCCTAGACAGAAGGTCGGCCATACAATTTTTTTTCCTAGAATGTGAGAAATTTCTAAATTAAACTCTTCTAGTTCCAGGGCCCATCGTAATAGCCTGTTATTCTTATTCTTCATGCTGCGAATAAAGCTAAGGGGCATATGATCAGACCTTATATGCACCCGGTACACAAAAATCATCAGTTTAGAGTGCTGTAACGCAGCTAATACCGCCAACACCTCCTTCTCTATAACACTGTATGCTATTTGTGCTTTACTCAGCTTTGAACTAAAAGAGCCCACAGGCCTGAAGTTCCCAGAATACTCCTGATGAAGAGCAGCACTAACAGCTTCCCCAGAAGCATCTGTGAAGAGGTAAAATTCCTTGCTATAATCAGGTGCTACTAAAAGGGAGGGATTGGACAATATCCCGATAATCTCGTCAAATGCTTGTTTGCATGAAGGACTCCACTTAAATTTAATATCCTTTTTTGTCAATTCAGTTATGGGACAGAGTATATCAGACAAGTTCGATATAAATGAGCAGTAGAAGTTCACCGCTCCAATCAGTGACCATACACCCTTCACATTCTTGGGCTCCTGTAAGCTTACAATTGCTTTGACATGATCATGGCATGGACTTATTCCTTTAGCTGAAATAATGTGCCCCAAATATTTGACATTTGGCTCCTTAAATTTACATTTAGATGATTTCATGATCACGCCATTCTTCTTGAACTTTAGAAAAATCCATCTCAGTAGTTCTAATTGCTCCTTTAGAGTTACTGTAGAAACTAAAATATCATCCTGGATGCTCCAGTCTCAATTCTATCTAAAAAGAGGGATGAAACATAATGTTGGAAAATGCGTGTAGAATTTTTTGCACCTCGGGGCATGTGGGTAAGTTGGAGAGCAATGGGAACCTGATAGTACCCATTGTTCAGATCCAATGTGGAGAAATATTTATGCCCATTGATGCTGCTTAGTTGGTCCTAAATGGCCGGCATAGGGTAATCCATGGTTGTTGTGACCTCATTGACTCTCCTTGATCTAAGGTTACTCGAATGTCACCATTCTGTTTAGGGACCAAGTACACAGGAGAATTCCAAGCACTAGTGCTGGGCTCTATAATCTTGGCCTCCTCAAACTCTCGCATTTTTTCCCGGTACAACTCTCTATATATATGGGGTATAGGATACTGCCGAGTAAATATGGGTCGATCCTGACAAATTTCAAATTCTGCCTCAAAATTCTTCACCCCAAGCAGATCCCTGGCATTCTCAGAAAAACAATCACAAAACTCACTACACAATTCTTTGATATAGACTGAGGCAGGAGTTGCATCATACTCTTCCTCCAAACTAAGGTATGCAATGCATTCGGTTTGACACAGTGAGTCACCAAGAGAATTGATTTGTTGGACATGCGAGAGACACATAGGAATCTTTAGGGGCCTATCCCTATTTCGAGGTTTGTTATTCACCTCTCTACCTCAACAAAGCTCTAAGAACCTCAACAAAGCTCATATATCTAGTTTCAGGTTGCCCTTCCAGAGATGAGCAGTAAAACCTGGCTTTGGACACTATGTCACTACCAATTATCCCTTGATAAGTTCTATCACCAAAATCATAAAGCAAGAGTTGCTTGTTTTCAACCTCCTCTCTATGAATATTTAAATTGGCATGTATTGCTCTCATTATCTTGAGGGACTCGCCACCAACACCCACAATGTCGAGATTAACATTCTCATGTGACACATGGGGAATATTCCTTGCTACCTCCCTGTCAATGAAAGAAACCTGTGATCCAGTATCCAAAAGCATGGGAATACGTACTCCTTCGACCAAGACATCAATTATGTAATAATTGTCCCTATCCCACTGGACTTCCACAGAGCATGAATTACCAGCCTTCCCAATATTACTTGAGCCTCCTGTTACACCTTTAGTATTGGCATTCTGTGGACAATCCCTGATGAAATGGGCAAATTTATTACACCAAAAACACCTATTGTCTACATTCCTCGAGGCACCAACATCAACCTTTTCCAATATTTTCTGCATCATTTCCTTCATCTCCTTTACCCCCTTCCTCAATTATCGAATCTCATTCTCACAATTCTTGATCTTATTTTCATCCCTCTTTTCTTCACTCAATTCAGACCCACCCTTTACTTTAAATCGACATTCCTCCATTTTACTCATGGATATTTGTCGACCAGCACCGTCCTCCACACTATTCGATTCAGCATTCGCCTTGCCCTCTAAATGCTCAGACTCCATTGCACATTTAACAGCTTGAATATATGACTTTGGGCCCATGAACCTTATTGCTTTTCGATGTTCTGGCAGAAGACCATGCCTCAACCTCTCCAACAGAGTTTGTTCCCTCCTCTTTCTCCACTCTGGATAGACTTTAGCTAATTTGTTAAAAGAGAGCTCCAAACGTTGACTAAAATCTTGCACCCTTTCTCTTTTCTTCTGGGACACATCATAAAATTCTTTAACCAAGTCACTATCTAAAAAAACTTTACATAATAGCTGTTTCATACTATCTGCAAACACCTGAAAGGCAGTAATGTCATATAGCTCATGCTCTGCAGCTTTACGAGCGGCGGCTCCTTTGAGCTTGGACTTTAAAAATATTAGCTTGATTTCGTCTGGCCATTTGGCAATAGCTGCAACTTGTGCAAACGTCAAAAAGAAACCTGAGATACCCATGCTAAATTCAACTCCAGAGAAAATGGGAATAATGCCAGCATATCCAGATAAATTAGGTAAATTAAGAATTTCTATCTCCTCTCGTGCAGCTTCTGCATTCGGAGGAGCCATGTTCTAAATTGCACTCTTTCATCAACAGAACTTTACAGGGCAGCCAACTATCCTGTCGCGAACTCCAATGTGATATTCTTAGCCTAGTGTATTAGGTTAGGAAATAAAAGTATTTACATTCTGTTGCCTCTCTTCACGGCCTCCCAAATTGACTTGAGAAAGGTGGTACCTTACTCCAAACAATGAGAATGATTTCGGTTCGCCACTTCATTACAAAACTATTCACAGAACACAACACAATTGAACTCCCTCAAGGCCTTTCTCCTTACAGAACTAATCGAACCCCTAGAATGATTTCTTACTTCATAAATAAAAACGGAAAACAAAGTAACTTTCATACTCCGAAACTATCAAGCTCGCTGGGTCAATATACATCTACTCCTTCTCCTGACTGAACTAAAATGCAGGAAAAAAAACTTGATCAAATAACAGAACGCTAGCATGACAACAAAACTTCTTCACTCCCTTGTCATCTCAAAGAAGCCGTCAGTTTCATTTTCACTTCTCAGAGGCATAAGAGATCGCTAGCGATTCAAACGAAAACAAAAAACAAACACAAACACATTTGTTTCACACTGTAAAAATTATAAATTATCATGGATATTTTGTTAAAATTTTAATAATAAATTATAAGTTATGCTTCAATTATGAAACTTAAATTATAAGAATTATTTCACATTGAAAGCTTAAAAAATCAAAAGATAGCAAGAGCTTAAAAAATTATAAGAGATAAACAGGTTGGAGGAGACGTTGTGGCTGTAGGCACAGAATGCATTTTTCGTAACTTTCGCTTTGCTCCCTCCCCCCTTATGAAAAAATTCAATGTTAGAAACGTCTGTTGTAGAAAATTTAATGTACTTTCACGTGGTACAAGGGTTTTTATCGATAACATGTATATTTTTGTAGTTTTAGGGAGTGGGAATGGTCGGTTTTGACGTTTTTGACAAAAGGGCCAAAAATAGCTGTTGTTCAACGTGCTCTAGCACCGAAACTGCTCGTCAGAAAAACGCATAGTTTTCGCGATATAAATGAAAAACTGAAGAAAGTGCGAAACTTTTGAGGTGTTTAGCATTTTTCGTTGTGAAGCCAACATCCTACAAGGCAGCAGACTAGAAATTCGAGCTTACCACCCCAAAAACATACATAACCGCTGAGAAACAAACTTCCGCAAATTTGTTGAACACCTATTTACTGGATTATAATGCCTAAAACCCAAGCTGGAACTCCACAATCCAGAATTACAATGGCATGATTCTCTACAGGTATGTACAATGTAAGGACGACTTAAGTTCTCCTGGAAAAGTGAAGGATACCTATTAATGTAATCATACATATTACTGTGACCTTTCGTCTCACCACAAACCTATGGTGTTAAAATTTGGCAATGTTGATATGAATTTCAGAGATGAAATAAACCACCAACATGACTAGTTCTTCAATGATATCCCCAAGGACCACGACTGACGCCTCATGGGGCAAACTGTACAGATGACATCAATCAATGTGTTGATGATATCACAAGGCATATCATCAGTACCACTGGAGATAACGTCTCTCTTGGAAAATAAACCTACTAAACGCCTCACTGCTGAGAGAGACAGGATCCATAGATTATGGCAGCACTATCGTATATATTTGCTAAAAACCAAACACAACAAGATTAGTGTGAAGAGTCTAAGAAGAAGTAAACTATCTTCGAGACAATAGATGGGAAACATTTGTCCGCGGCAATTCCATTCGGAGAATAGTTAGAGTATTACAGAAGGAAATAAATGATACGTTTTTGTCAATTTGCATCCCTCGAAGTAATTCTGTGAAAACTGATCAGGACAGAGTCCAAATTTTTGCATATTCACTAGAAATGCAGTGCTTTACCTCAAATAACAATAACTCCAATAGTCAACTCTTATCACAATGTGTGGAAGACAGCTCTTAAAGCAACATTTGTGATAGATTGCTGCCAGTATAAGAAAATTGAATAAGGGGAAGGCTCTAGGAATGGACAAGGTGAATAATATATTAACACCCTAAAGAATCTCCCAAAGAACATTAATAAAGACATCATGAATATCATAAAGGACTGGTGGAACAGAACACTTCCCGTCGATGTCTGAAGTTTTAGAGAAAACAATCCTCACCAGTTCAATGACCGCTGTCACACAAATGGTCTAGTCCGGTAGGATCAGTTCAGCTTTCATGCCAATCATTCTTGTCGAATGCAGACTCGAGGCTCATTGAAGACTTACCCTCCCGGACCTTTATAGGTACTGTGGTGTGGTCTTCCTCAATGTCAATAAATTTCTCAACCATGTTTGTCACGAGGGGCTAATCTATCAAATGATTTGATGCGCATTTCCTCTAGCCTTTACTTTGATGGTGAAGTCCTTTCTTACCAACAGGTCATATCATCCTATAGTTGGCAACAATCTATTCATTCCCTGTAAAGGATAGGCTGGTGTTCCAAAGGTTCTGTCGTCGAGAATTTTGTTTAATTAGTTTCTGCACGATTTCCAAAACCTTAAAAGTGTAATTTATATTTCTCTGCTCATGATACTGCCATAGTGACATGGTTGCATCAGCCACCTCACGTTATCACATGTTTGCAGATTATCTTGAAGAAATTTGAAGGTTTTTAATTGCAGGAAACTGAAACTTAACTGTGAAAGCTGTAAGGCTGTGTACTTTACCAAAAAGCTTAGGCATCCCTCAGATTCTTTTGTTCTATTCAATATGAAACTCGAAAGAGTTCACAGCTACAAGCACTCCTGAAGACTGAAGATTCTTTTAGAACCATCACATAGCTTACACTTTAGACAACGTGAAAAGGGCCAAGTACAGTCTCATAGCTCTCCTGTGTTGAAACAGTGCCCTCAGCATTGACAACACAAGTGCCCTCACTCCTGTACAAGTCACGGACCATCCTCCTCTGTAGCATACCTGCGTGAGTGCTATATGTAAAAGGAAATGGAGTGAAATCCAATTTATCCAGAATGTTACCCCAAGATCATTTTCACCTTGGAAACAGGATGGTCAAAAATCAATCCATCCACTCTGATTTGTACACGGCTAATTTCAAAAAGTTTATCCGAGATCTCCTGGCAATCATGGTGCAGATAATGAAAACCCTTGACAATGACCTGGTGGCTGGAATACAGGAAAACTCGAAGGAAATGAATTGGACTATGAAGTATTGAAAATCGAAGCATATTCTTGATTTCTTTGAAGACATTGGCAACATTTCCTTACGTGGATTATTGGAAGATGTGGTACTCCTTCCCCTCCCCTTCTAATCTTTGGACTAATTTACTAACCGTGTCGCAGTTTATAGACACGTATAGTGGTTGCAGTGCTATAAATGACCAATTAGTAATTTTGGGCAGCTATCCTTATTGGCTTAGAGGGAAATGAATAGTAGCTATTGTAATCTGAGTATACACATAAGAGAGAATGGGTCTGCCAATTGCCAGCAACAGTATATGACAATCATGTCTGACAATCATGCGTGACATACCGACAAGAGCGCTTTCAGTAATTTTATCCATTTAACAGGAATTGCAACAAATATACGAGGGTTGTTTAATAATTTTTGCCTCTTGGTCCATTTTTATTTTTTAACCAATTTTCAAAATTCTTTTTCTCTTTGATATTTACATTTGTCCACTGCATAATACTATTCAATTTTCGACATAGTCCCTATCCATTTAGATGCATTGCACCAAAGTGTGACTAGTTAGGTGAACTCATTAGAGAGTAATTCCGGGATTGTTGGTGGCACGAGGATTGAATGGCATCTTTCACCTCGTCATCAGAATACAACTCATGTCCCTTAAGGAGGTCTTTCTTCTTTGGGAAGTGATGAAAGTCGCAAGGTGTAAAGTGTTTTATTTTTTAAACTGCTGTTTTTTATCTTTGAATTATTTATTATATTCTGTTAGTTTATCCCAAAGTTTTCCAGCTGATTTAAGAGAACCTTAATTGTTCCTATTCATAAAAATGGTTCTTTAGAGGCTATACATAATTACAGGCCCCTTAGCATACAGTAATTGTTGACAAAATTATTTTTAAAAAATTAATGACATTTTTTAGGTCAGTAATAGCAGTTAATCAATTTTGGGGTAGGCCGAAAATCCCTATCATTTACGCAGTGTTTACTATTAACACTTATAGAGGGTGAATACAAAAGTCTGAACCCCCCTTTTATTTTTTGAACCGAAGCAGATATGTCAATTTTGATGAATGCAATGAATAGGAAGTTGTGGGTGGCCTATCCCATGGTGCACTTTTCATGATCCCAAATATGCAAATTAGGACACATTCAAAATTTAACTCAAAAACCATAAGGGATAGAGAAAAAAATCCAATTGTAAACTTGTTTAGCATACAAAACCAAACAAAACAAAAAAAATCATCCAAATCGGACCAACCAATCACCTACAATCACGTGGTGAACTGTTTGTAGCTTACAAACAGTCACACTGCACAAGGAAAATTGAATGTACTGCATTTGGCCTAATAGAATTCCCGCTAGCGGGCTCTGAACACCTCACGTTTTTTCTTGCCCACCCTGTATTTAACCTAATTTCACACAAGAACGCTCTGTACAAAAAGTTCCGCACCAAACTATGTCAACGAACTATGTCAAGATAAATTTCAATCGTTTTCAAATTTCACACGAAATATCATTAAATCCACCAAACGAATCTTCTATGTACTTTTTCTCCCAAAAAATCAAAAATACCAAACACAAATGGAGTTTAATAAGCCAGCTAATACATGGTCCTTCCCCATCTTCTAAACCTTTCTCTAACCCTTCGGAATTCATTTCCTCCTCACTAATGGAGTTTTTAGAAACTTTACTACCTCCTCGGCCAAATCAGCCCAACTCTGAACTACATTATCATTTTATAGCTCCCCCTATAACTCCTTCATTTTTTATCTATCCAGCCTCTCCGGAAGAAATAGCAAAAATTATACATGAGCTAAAACCCTCTACCACAACTGATCCTTTAGGATTTCGAGTAGATATTAAAGTTACTGTCTCCTCAAGTTTGCTCTCTCCCCTTATCCATATTTTCAATATTTCAGTAGCTAATGGTACCCTCCCCAAATGCCTGCTTCAAGCCAAGATTATCCCAATATTAAAAAGGTAGTTCTCTAGAATATGGTAACTATAGACCGATCTCAATCGTTCTGGTTTTTTCAAAAATCTTTGAAAAACTTTATTTTATTCGTTTATCTAACTATGTAATCAAATATAGTTTAATTTTTCCATCACAACATGGATTCTCACCAAAGCACGCCATAGATACTGCTTGTTACGAACTGTTTGAATACATAACTATGAATATGGCGGATAACAAATTAGTAGTTTCCATATTTTTGGATTTCTGAAAGGCCTTCGATGCTATCCCGCTACATCTTTTAATATACAAACTTACTAATTTCTACAACATCCGAGGATCACCTTAAAATTGGTTAATGGAATTTCTATCCGATCGAAAATATGCATTAACCATTGGTAATATAAGTTCCTCAACTCTAACCCGAAAAAACCACGGAGTACCTCTAGGCTCCATATTATCCTGCTATTTTTAACCTTTTTATAAACGACCTGGCGCACACACTCACACCTACTT
>JAHWFO010002604.1:1114246-1282155 GCA_023313115.1 Rhysida immarginata
TACAATCCTTCATTCCGACGATGTAACTCTTTCTTACTCAGATGTCTCGATTACAAATTTCCAAAACACTCTAAAACTGTTCATTTTTCAGTTTAAGCAACTGGATACAAATAAATCAGTTATCCCGTCTATACTTTTGCATGAATCCTTCCAATTCTACTCCCGCTACCAACTCATCCTTCCATATTCCTAGCGATTGGACCCCTCCTCATGACATCAATCCTGAACTTGAAGTTTACATCTAATCCATACAAAACGACATCCTCTCCATCACTAAAAATATTAAAAAACCTCTACCTAACCTCACCAATAACGAATTTCTTTGTATCACACGCCTTAGCAATAACCCTGTTATAGCAATTAAACCAGCAGATAAAGGGGGCGCTATTGTTGTCATGAACACCTCTGACTACATTAACGAAGCTAACAGACAACTCTCTGATATTACGTTCTACAAGAAACTAACCTCCGATACGACTGACACGTTCAAAACCATACTTCAAAATACACTCTCACAGCTTGAATCCTCTTCTGAAGTTGATAACAAAACCCGCCTCTTCCTCCTTCCTAAATTCAGTTCTCCTGGTCGTTTCTACCTTCTTCCCAAGATTCATAAACCTGGCAATCCCGGCCGTCCGATCATCTCTTGTAACAACACACTCTGTGAGCCGCTATCACATACGCCACATGACCACCACATACGCCACATCCCACCCAGTCTTCCTTCCTATATCAAAGACACTAAGGATTTTCTCTCCCATATCCAGCGCCTTAACGATTCTAACTACGATTTCAAGAACGTCTTCCTCTGCACACTTGATGTCTTTTCCCTCTACACTAACATTCCTCATGATGATGGGGTTAAAGCTGTGTGCAACAGTCTCAAGGCTAACAAACCTTTCCAAGTTCCTTCTACTGACACTATCTGTCTTCTTCTTCATACCATCCTCACCTCCAATTTCTTCACTTTTAACAATGAGTATTACATCCAGACCAGTGGCACTGCTATGGGCTCTGAAATGGCTCCCAACTATGCTAACAATTTTTTGGGGGAGGTGGAAACCAAACTACTTTCCACGTCTCCCTTAAAGTCGTTGGTCTGGCTGCGATATATTGATGATATTTTCCTGATCTGGCCACACAACGAAGACTCACTCTTATCTTTTATCACCCAATTCCAACTCCATCCGCCCCTCCATCAAGTTTTCTCACAATTACTCTATCAGGACAGTTTCTTTTTTGGATGTCTCTATCTCTATCACTAACAATAAATTGTCTACTAATCTCTATAAGAAGCCCACTGATCAACACCAGTACTTACACTATGACAGCTGCCATCTGCGCCATTGCAAGGATAACATCCCATTAGGTCAGTTAAGTCGCATCCATAGAATATGCACTAATCAGTCTGACAAAGACTTCCATGCTAATGCCCTTATCCACTCCCTAAAAGCAAGAGGCTACCCCAAATCTGTCATACGTGCTTCTATCTATAAACATCGCAATTCTCGTTCTAACAACAACCCCAAACCTTCTCCAGCCATGACAACACCTACATTAGTTCTTCCTTATCATCCAACCCTCAATAGTATTAAAAATGTCTTAAGGAAATATCAGCATATTATTGACAATTCTCCTCTTCTCCACTCCATTCTACCAGAACCACCAAAAGTTTCTTTTAAACGGCCATTTAATTTTAAAGATATTCTGGTCCATGCTCCTATTACCAGACCACGCATTTCCATTAAGGGATGTTCTCCTTGCAATGCTAAGCATTGTGGTGTTTGTCATTTTCTTAACCCTGCTACCTCCATTTCCAGCAGTGCCTCCTCCTTTACTTTCAAGATTAACCAGAACCTGACCTGCACTTTTCACAACTTAAACTACCTGCTGCATTGCAAAGTATGCCAGAAACAGTACGTTGGAGAGACAGGCAATACCAAACGCTCCAGATTTGCCGGGCATAAGTTTGATATTCTTAGCAATGCTGACACCCCTGTCGCTAAACACTTTAATTCCCCTGGTCACTCTTTACAGGCCATCAGCATTTATATTCTTTGTAGTAACTTCCATAACAAAAAAGAAAGAAAGCAATTCGAGGCTTTTCTTATTTGGAAATTTAATTCCCTCACCCCTAATAGCATTAACCTTAGCAAAGGCACCATTCCCTCATTACCTTTCCCATATTCCTCTTCAACTTCAGCTGTTCCCTAATTTGTCGCAGGATCTCCGGGCCTTTTTTCTTCTTTCTTTCTTTATCTTTTTTTTTTTTTACCTTATCTCAGTTTTAATGTTCTGTCATATCTCTCTATTTCTATGTTCATTTTGTACTCTTTTTTTCATTGGCTATCTGTACTCTTTTATTTTAGTGACTATTTTATTATGCGATACTATTTTACAGGGTGACTAGCGACTGGGCTTTGTCAAAATAATTGTGTAACCGGGAACGGTCAGGGATTTTTTCAGGGATAATTTTTTTTTTCCAGGGAATTTTACAAAATCGTTTTGCTAGACACCCTATCATTCTTAAACTTTTTTATAATTTTAATTTTGTATGTGTTATCCTATTGCATTATTTTTCATCGCCCTCTGATTACCTCTTATTTAAACGAAAATAAATATTTGTCCTCCTATTTGTCCTCATTCCTGGCCTATCCCAACAAGTCTTCAAATTCCTCTTCTGCTTTTTCAGCCAATACCGTCTTACTGTTCCCTATGCCAACTATACATAAAGGCGTCCTTTAGTACTCTTTTCATAACTTCACGATAATTCTCTAATATTCTAATTGCCTTTAGAGAATTATCCTTTCTGCTTTGATAAAGGATAGTCTCTATCCGAAACGTCAGCTTTTTATTTGATTTTATAGTTTTATTTTGATTTTACTTATTATTTATTAATTATTTTATTTGTTAATTATTATTTTATTTGTTAATTATTACTTTATTTTTCATTTTTATTTATTAACTATTATTTATTGTATTCCAGGGTTTTTGTGTCTCGTCCTTTTCTCTTATAAATATCCATTAATAATTATTTTCCATTTGAAAGTAAAGTTGTTTCAAGCAACTTCTCTCGAGGCCAGAGACAATTTTTTTTATATTGTGCGTTTAAAAAATAACTGTGACACTTCTGTTCACCAACTTGTCACCTCACTCACCGTCCTTTACACTAACTCAAAAAACCTTTTTGAAATTCCAAGTTTTACACAACACCCCAACAGCACGAACGGGTATTGTTGAGGTTCGTCGTAACAATCATAGATAACAAAAGTTCTGCACGTTTTTCTTCACTTCCAGGGTTTCACACAACAATAGGACAACAGGGCCATTGCATCCATAATTGGAAATCTTAAAAAATAATTCTTAAAATTTTTACCCACTTTTATAACAAAAATAGTAGTAGTAAGAGCAGTCCTTTGGGTACCAAAATGACCTTTTACCCCTGGATATGGGTACCAAGATAGCGGCGGTTCCGGCCACGCCCACCACGCCCTCGCCTCAGGTGGAGATACCCCAATTGGCACCCACATGACCCTATTTATCAGCAGAGATAAGATGAAAAGTTAAGTCCGTTTTGTCTGCCATTTTGGCCATTTTGGATGAAAAGATAAGACCAGGGCAACCGCCATTGTGAGCCACGAAGGAGATTGATCTGCACCCCCCCCCCCTTATGCCTTGGCCAAGGGCATAAGAGCCATGGTGATTTGGTTAACTAGGGTTGGATTGCTATCCCTCCCCTGACTAGTTCGACTACTGGGAACGGATGCTTGTCCGTACCAGAGTCGGCGGAGCCCCATCCACGGCCGTGGCTCATTCTGATGAGGATCAACTACACAAAATTCGCATTTGTTAATTGTCTATAGGCAAGAGAAAGCCACACGTTTTAAATTCAAGTCACAATGGATTTTAAGATGTTTACTGTAAAGTCGTTTGGTCCTGGGTTCGAATTTGGCAGAGTTATTAAGAAAAAAGATACTTATTTCCCGTGGCTTGGCAACCCGGTGAAAGCTAGAGTGGGTGAGTAGTTCCCTTGGTGTCCGCTACGTTGTATGGCGCTGTGTTCATCATTCCTTCGCAAACGACTTTGTGCGTGTTTGCAGGTCTATAGGCCGTGTGTCTGGGCTTTCACAACCTTCACCTTACTGAATACAGGATGGCTGACTGGTTTATAAAGTCGGGAAGAGGTTAATTTTAAAGGCAGTATTTTTGTCTAAATAATCTAAAGAGAAAATAATTTAATGTAGTAATATTAAAAATTGCCAAAAATCCTTCTAAATATATAAAAACTACGTTTATATACGTATTTCGTAAAATCCGTCGTGCTCCATTTTGAATCCCCGTGACGTCATTGGCCTGCTGAAATGAGAGCTGTAGCTCCTTTTAGTATTGTAGGAGGTATACGATATGGCTAAGTGCGTCTCGGATAGCAGTTCTGAATTCTCTTCAAGCGACAAAAATTTCGATGTAGATTTTCAAAACTAATCTATGAATTATTTGAAAATCGTGAAATTAGACCATACCAATTGGAGCCACTAATAAAAAGATTTGCCAGTTGAACTTCTAGGCAATTGCAATGATAGGGAAAATGCCCCTCTCATATCAGATAATATTCATAATTTCTATGATTTTTAGACAGTTATCTCATTTTTATTATTTATAGCATGCTTGCATTTATTCCTACTTAATTTTTATTAATTCGTCATTTATTCTTACTTAGTTTTCTTTATCTGTTTATCAATAAAATTTGAATTTCCTTACAAAAAAGTCTTTGATTAATTTTTCAGTAATAAAGTATTTTGGATTCTGTTTCTTAAATAAATATACAATTTGGGATTTTTCGTACGAAAATAAAAAATAAAAAAAAGAAACACGAAAACGAAATAATTTAAGTGGCAATTTCATATTTGCTCATGATTATTTTTTGTTTTCATCAAACAAGTTGCGAAACCGACTTATCATTTTTACGAAACAAAAATTTGTTACCCCTGCAGCATTCTTCCAGTCGATTCTAAAGTTAGTTTTCAACATATTAGAACAGATATTTTATCAAGCTACTGCAGTAGGTAATTCCTGTTTTTTCAATAGGGTAATTTGTGCTGTCGAAATGCATTGTACGTTCAAGCTGTTTTTTTGACGGAGCTAGAGCATGTTCGGCGCCCATTATGAATCGGGGAGTTAATGCGCAGAAAAATGCGCACTCATTTCGTCATATGCAAATTGCACAAGAAATTCCCTACGAAAATCTTGAAAATTCCGTTACATAAGTGGATAAACGAAAACGAAAAATTTTTAAATATCGTTTTAATTTTTCGTTTTCGTATCTTTTTGATTTCGCAAACTGTCTAATAACAGGCCGTATTTATTTGGATTATAGCATAGCGAGTTTTGAATATACAGGAAGTTTCAAAATTATGTACAATAAAGTTAGTGACATATTCTTCCGGTCAAAAGAAGACGAAAAAGGTCTATAGCACTTTGTCTGGAAACGATTTGTTTGCGAGTAATTCAATATCATACAGTAGGGAAGCACGGTAGTTAGCGGACGATATTTTAGCAGTTCCAGCGTTTCGACCCAACACTAGGTTGAGTGGTTTGTTCCATTTAAACCTACTTTAGGGATGTTCCATTAGTTGTGTACGGTTGTTTCCATTACTGTAGTTTCACTACTGTACATCCACTAAGAATATCAATTTCAGAACGTTTGCGTGCATTAAGATTTACGTAAAAAAAAGTCATGTACACGTATTCCAGTGCAGAACACACTGACATGCACGTAATGTATGGTCTTGCGGACGGAACTGCTGTGGAAGCAAGAAGACTATCAAGAACGCTTTCCGAATAGACGTTTGCCAAATAACCGAACATTTGTATCTGTCGACAGACATTTGAGGGAGCGTGGTTCCTTTGGCCATCAAACAGGACAAGGGCGGCCTGTAGCACATTCTCCGGATGAGGAGAATTGACATCATACATGACAAACCACAGACAAGCACCCGTCGTATTTCTTCCATGGTACACATTCCACACTCATCTGTTTGACGCATTATTCACCGTCAGCTTTTGCATCCATACCACCTGCAACTGGTTCAGGCACTGAACCCAATGGACTATCCACACCGACAACGATTTTGCCAATGGATACAACATCGTCATGCTGCAGACCCTACTTGTCTCAGCCAGATACTTTTCACGGATGAAGCAACCTTCACCCGGACAGGAATCGTAAATTCTCACAACCAGCACCATTGGGCAGATGTTAACCCGCATGCTACCAGAGGTTGAGCGCATCAAGAGCGTTTCTCCGTGAACATTTGGTGTGGAATTGTTGGAAATAACTTAATTGGCCCTTATGTGTTGCCGCCACGATTGACTGGGCGAACGTATCTTTTGTTTCTGCAGAATGCATTGCCAGAATATTACTAAAAGATGTTCCTCTTTTGATAAGATCTAACATGTGGTTCATGCTTGATGTCGCTCCAGCACATTTCAGCCATGTTGTGCGAGCACACCTTAATGCTGCATACATGAATCGGTGGATAGGTCGAGGTGGACCGGTAGCCCCTTGGACTTTTTTCTGTGGGGTCATGTGAAAACGATCGTCTACAGCACAGAAGTTCCTAACATTATGGATCTGCGACAACGAATTGAAAATGCATGCCAAACCGTTCGTAATGCTGGCTACGAACTCTTCCATGACATCAGATGGTCGCTCATGCAACGAGCCGAAGCGTACGTGCGAGCTGGTGGCGGGCACTTTGAACAATTCCAGTAATTTGGAGCCACGGGTTTAGTTGGCTGTATCGCGCAAATAAATCGTTTCCAGACAAAGTGCTATAGAACATTTTCGTCTTCTTTTGACATGAAGAATATGTCACTAAATTTATTGTACATAATTTTGAAACACCCTGTAGATAGAACATTTTTTTTTGCTCTTTTTTAGGTAATATTTAGAAACTCTTTCTTATAAGTTTACTTAAAAAAATCACGAGGTCGAAGATTACAAGCAATTAGATTAGCTCTCCGACATCTCTCTATTGAATTCTTTAGCAGGCCGATGACGTCAGAGCGCCAGCCTGCTATGCCTAATCATGGTGGATGCCGTTTTTCGCTCACTGTCTTATCTTGCCGATTTCATCGCAGATTTTTAATGAATATGAAGAGTTTTATAGACAATTTTTAATAAAAGTGTACTATAAACGTCATGAACTAACAAAATTTAAATTAAAAAGAGTATGTGATTTTTAGTGGTACTTGTCCTTTAAAAATCGCGCTGTCGTTCAATAATGTCTTTTCATGTCGACTTCGACAACGATGCTCCCCTCGAAAACGGGTTGATAAAAGCATTATAATTAAGTATTTTTGGCCCTTTGGGGTCATTTGCACACCCCCAAAACATTCTTTATGAGGCTCTGGGTGCGTGTTGATGTTCTCTATGCTTTACATGAAATGTTACATTCGCAATTGCGTTCGGTATCATAGTAGAGTTTCATAATGACCTACATGTTCGTTTGTCTTATACAATGTGTTAATGATTGAGTTTACTTGAATTTACTGGCGAATATTCCCATGCCTCTGTTCTCATAACTTTAAATCAGTATACACAAATGTTCCCATTTTCTATATAAATTTTACCAGCACAAGAACATTAACTTTAACGTTCGTGAGGTTGTTCAATGCAATGGCACTCTTCTATAATTCTGCGAACGTTTCTCTCTGACAAAATACAAATATTTCTTATGTATTCATTAAAATGTTGTCACTTTTTACAAGGGTGCACGTTTATTACTCTTATATTCAGTGATCATTACGAGAAAACGTTTGCATTCACTGAAATACTAGTGTTTTTCAACTAGCAAACTCGATGTTTATTTCGTACTAGAAGAGGTACCCGGCGTTGCCCGGGATAATTACACTTGCACAAACTTTTCCTTTCATTGTTAGTCATGAGATATTGATTGTTGGTCCATGCAGAGCGTTTGTGAATTGCGTGTTGATACCATTGTTGATACCTATTGTTGTACAAACTTTGCCTTGCATTGTTGGTCATGAGATATTTCTCATTAAAATGCCTTGCCATAACCATGAATATCGATTTTTTATCGATATTTATTATTTTTCCGAAATCTGAGGTAGACAGTGACCTTCCTCATGCTTTGAAGGTCATGTATGCGAAATTTTATCAAGATCGGTATAAAACTGTAGATTTGTATAAAAAACAGACCCACAGACAGACCCACAGACAGACCCACAAACATCCTTCTTTATATATATAGAAGACTAGCAAAGGTACCCGGCGTTGCCCGGGATAATTCCACTTGGATGTAAACAGAACAATCTCAAAAAATTAAATTAAATTTTGCAATATCTTAAAAATAAACACATGAAAATGCTTAGAATTAATACAGTAAAAATTCTTAATGAAAATTCGAAAAAAATTTTTTTAAAGGCTCACAATGGCTGGACCTCTCCAAGGATGCCACTGCTATTTTAAATAATTTCTTACTCACGTAATCTTACCTTAGATGTATACTTAGTGTTGTTGCAATTTCCACTCTTCTCTCGATGTGTTGAAGCAAAATTTGGCCATTCATCACTTTGTGCAGTCTAGCGGTCGCGGATTCTTCTATTTACTTGCTTCCCATTTGCTCAATACATCACGGAGCTAAAGGAGTGCTTTCTCTGTTGTCTTTCCACTCTTTCTCAATAGTTTGCTAACTCTCCATTATCTCCTTTTACTGATCATTTTTAAAGATTTTCAAGAAATTGTTAAGTACTAAGAACTCTCTTTTCTAAGAAAAGCTTGAATAACAGGAATTAGTATGCATTGTTACAAATTGAAACTTATCCATATTGCATCATCATTTTATGTTCATTGTTGTAAGTCTTGGAAAGGATTGCTTTATCATTGCATCATCATTTTGAGCTCATTGTTATTGGTGAATTGCGTGTTGAAACCATTGTTGATACCTATTGTTGCACAAACTTTTATTTGCATTCTTGGTCATGAGATATATATTGTTGGTCCGTGCAGAGTGTTTGTGAATTGCGTGTTGATACCATTGTTGCAAAAACTTTGTCTTGCATTGTTGGTCATGCGATATTTCTCATTAATATGCCCTGCTATAACCATAAATATCGATTTTTTATCAATAATTATTATTTTTTCGAAATCTGAAGTAGACAGTGACCTTCCTCATGCTTTGAAGGTCATGTATGCGAAATTTCATCAAGATCGGAATAAAACAGTAGATTTGTATAAAAAACATACAAACAAACAAACAAACAAACAGACCCACAAACATCCTTCTTTATATATATAGAAGATATATGTTTAAGTTCCCTTGCTGTCCACTACATTCTATGGGCGCTTTATTCGCTGCTTCTTTGCGAAACTATGAAATTTCGCAAAATTTAAGGTGTCCAATTGAATTCTCATGAAATTCACACACTACCCAGGCAACTTCTGTTGTTAGGTGCGTTTCTAATTCGATTCTAATGAATATTTGTGACATGGTAATTAGTCAATGTGCTGAATTAATTGGGTTTGCATCACCAACTCTGACTTTTATATTCCATCTTTGTTCAACTCCATCTCTCCACCCTCTCTCTCTCTCTCTCTATTATTTTTCTTTTTAAAAAAAATAAAAAGAAAAATAATTGACACTTTTCCCACAACTGTATTTTTATTAACTTGTATAGTTATGAATGAATATTACGTGAAAATCTTCTCATTCAACCAAAATAATAATAATGAATTTTCACTCATGTTAGTGGGTGTTGTATTTTTAGAGGCCCAAGCTGAAATCTCATTAAATGCACTAAGTGCCTCGACTGTTTTGTGTTGTTAGGTTGATTCTAATTTAATTCTATTGAACATTTGTGACAGTATATAGTAAATGTGCATTTGATACATTGAAATGAATTGTATTAACATTGTAAGATTTCAACCAACATGAGCTTTTACGAAGTTCCTCTATCTTTTTTCATGCATTTTCTGGGAATGGGTTTTATAGAGTATACAATTAAGATTTGTCAGTTGTTAGAAGGTAATATATTTAAAATTTCTTATATTAAATGATCATTACATGAACTTTTCAGTTATGGGTTGGAAAAATGTTTTCCTGAAAGAAGAGAAATACAGCTCTCCTGTTTCCACATACCAAATAAATAAAGATAAAAGAAATTGAAATAAACAATGTCTGCACTCTGACTTCTTGTTTGACAACCCTTCCTATTACATTGTCAAGGTTTGTGCCAACTTACAAGTATATGTATTATCAGGTATTATGTTTTAGGAGTCATTCAGAAGAATTTCAACTCTCAAAGACACTAGCAGCTTTGTTGTTTCTCCATTCAAATAAATAAAAAAAAAGTGTCTATATTCTTACTCTTGTTTTGACAGGATTCCTTGTACAGTATCAAAGTTTTGTCTATGTTCTGTGGTAACTTTACAAATATTATGTTTAAAGAGTCATTTGGAATTTTTTTATCTCCAAAGATTTGAGAAATAAAATATTCTTTGCTTTTAAAGATCTTTTAATTAGATTAAATTTCATGTAGATTTGCACAAGTTACTGTTTTAAGTAAAGTTTTCAACATTAAATGAAATTTCCTACCTATCACTGTTCATAAAAAATGATTGGCTTTAAATGAATTAATTTGCTTTTAAATTCAACAATTTTAAACACTGTTCATTAGAAAGTTGACAACTGACTGCCCATGTGCTTGCTGTGAATTCACTATGCATGTTCATGACCTTATAAATATAGAGAAATTATCCAGGCAGTCTATATGTTTTAATCAGGACTTTGCAGATATATGATCTTGCTTCAATATTGCTTATTGTTAGTAAACCACCAAAAGGTGTAAATTTCCAGTTTCGTGCAAACTTTTTGCCAAATTTTCCTGTTCTCCACAAAAAAACCACCAAAATGTGTGGATTTCCAGTTTCATTCACACTTTTTGCTAAATTTTCTATTTTCCACAGATAACCGCCAGTTTAAATGATCACAACATGAAATTTTCCACGATAAACTTGAAGAGTGTTCCCCTGAATGAAAGGAATGACAGCTTTGTTGTTTTCCATCTGAATAAATAAGGAAGATAAAAGTGCTCTTGCTTTTATTTGAGGAACACCCCTTTTACAGTTGCTTATTATTTGTGGTTACCTTACAAACATCATGTTTAAATAGATATTCCTAAGAATTTCAGTTGTCATTCATTTCTGTAATAAAAAGGTTCTTTGGGTTTCAAGGATTTTTTATAATTCACTTTGCTCGACATAAAGAGCTAACATATTTGTGTACCATACATGTAATACAATGCCAATACCTCTTTAATTACCTTGACTTATACTCACATAAATCTTTTCTCTTTCATCAGTTTGTAAGGTTTTGTTTCTCCCTTTATTCATTCATATACACAGCCCATAGAATTTTATACAGACATGCTGCAGCCCACAGATAATTTCATTGGTTGTGGTTGTCTGAAATGAAAATTTTATTTGCTTTTAATGCATCAAGTCTGCGTTTGTTTCTTACAAGTTAAAAACATGGTAAAATTAGTGAATTCATTAAAAATGCCCACTCAATTCATTTTGCTTCATACATCTATAAACTTTTTTCTTATTCACTGTGTTGCTTTTTTTTTTTTTTTTTTTTTACACAAAACATTCATCGAAAAATTCTTTCCTTTACTGTTTTCTACCTCCTCCGTCGACTTTTCATTTACTGAAATCTGTTCCCACAAAAAGGATACAGAGGAGTTTATTAGATGTTCATTCCTTTTTGATGTCTGGAAATGTATTCATTCATTTAAACCTAACTGAATTTAAAAATCAAAAAGCCTTGCATAATTTATGTGCAAATAGGGTGATCATCTACGGTTTTTTAAACAAATAAGAAAAAATAATTTTTTTCATTTGTATCATGCAAGTTTTCTAAATCGCAAACCCACTTGATTTAGAATGAAATAAAATTGTGTAGATGGATGTTAAAGAATTAATTCCTACTATTCAAAGAAAAAATAATTATATAAAAAAATAAAATATATTTTTTCTCGCAAACAAAAAAAATTCTCGCAAATAATAAGGAAAAGTTTTTTATCACAAACCAAAAAAAAAACAAAACAAAAAAAATTTCTCGCCAAAAAAAAAGATAATTCGTTTGCATACAAAAAAAAAAAATTTTTCAATCACAAAAAGTTTAAAAAAAAATTGTGCCACTCCATATGGAGTGGAAAAAAATTCTGTTGGCAGTTAAGATGTTCAAAGTTTCATGACACACAGATAAGCATGTATGTTAATGGTGTTTTCAGTGGCAGCTTTCAGTGAGGGCTCTTTTGGAAAAGACATCTCACTGGCCACCGTGTTACCAACATATGATGGTTGAAAAACCTATAGTCTGCGAACCGCCCTGGTTTTCGACCCGGCCTCGCCCGTTGGTCAGGGTTTAGATGCGTGTCATTTGGTTGGCAGTTTTAATAAGCGTTGGAGACCTCGGGTTGATCGGCATGTCGGAAATTACACCTTGGTTGTAAACCGACATGTTTACGTTTTGGAGGATTTTTTTAAAATGATGTGTACCAAAATTCAAAGGTAAGGTTACGTATCATTCAAGCTTCCCTTGTCCATCCTGTTGACTGTTTAGAACCGTATACAGGCTTGCAAATTGTACAAAGCAAAACTCGTGTGAAACCAACATGATCGTGATAAAAATGCATGGTGAATTTAGAGCAATATTATCTCAGAAAACACCACTAAAGTACATGCTTATCTGTGTGTCATGGAATTTTGAACATATTAACTGCCAACAAAATTTTTTCCACTCTGTATGGAGTGGCACAATTTTTTTATTTTTAAAATTGTGCATGATTGAAAAAAATAATTTTTCTTTTGTATGCAACAAAATATTTTATTTTTATGTGCGAGAATTTTTTTTGTTTTTTTTTTATTGTTTGCAAGAAGAAATGTTTTTTCTTTTTGTTAGGGAGAAATTTATTTTTTGTTTGCGAGAAAATTTCTTTTATTTGCAAGAATTTTTATTTTGAATGCTAGGAATTATTTCTTTAACATCTAAAATACCAAGAGAATTTTTTAACTCCCTATCCATCTACACATTTTTATTGCATTCTAAATCAAGTGGGTTTGCGATTTAAAAAACTTGCATGATACAAATGAAAAATTTTATTTTCTTGTTTGTATTAAAAACTGTAGATGATCACCCTATTTGCACATAAATTATACAAGGCTTTTTGATTTTTAAATTCAGTTAGGTTTAATGAATGAATACATTTCCACACATCAAAAAGGAATGAACTCCTCTGCATCCTTTTTGTGGGAACAGATTTCAGTAAATGAAAAGGTGATGGAGGAGGTAGAAAATAGTAAAGGAAAAGATTTTTATTAAAAACATTAAGTTTAGAGAGAGACCAAGAGAAAGAGAGCCTGATCTCTCAGTTCATGAATGGAGTCTATCAAGATGTACCTTTTATATCTTCGCGAATTGCTTAGAGTTGAAATTCTGCCCAAAAGCATATATATTATCACAGCGAAAGGAAAACATTCATTGCTCTAGTAAACAGATATTATAATTCATTTACCGTAATTCTACACACCTTTAATGACAATGTGGATGAATTTTCGATGAATGTTTTTTGTAAAAAATAAAAATAAAAAAAAGCAACACAGTGATTAAGAAAAGAGTTTATTGATGTATGAAGCAAAATGAATAGACTGGACATTTTTAATGAATTCATTAATTTTACCATGATTTTAACTTGTAAGAAACAAACGCAGACTTCATACATTAAAAGCAAATAAAACTTTCATTTCAGACAACCAAGAACAATGAAATTATCGGTTGAGAATGCTGCAGCATGTCTGTATAAAATCCTATGGGCTGTGTATGTGAATGAAAAAAGGGAGAAACAAAACCTTACAAACTGATGAAAGAGAAATGGCTTATGTGAGTATAAGTAAAGGTAATTAAAGAGGTATATGCATTGTATTACATGTATGGTACACAAATATGTTAGCTCTTTATGTCAAGAAAAGTGAATTATAAAAAAATCCTTAAAACCCAAAGAATTTTTGGCAAAGTTGACCTTTAGCAACTGTAAGCGCTTCATGCACTGCAGAGAACATCCCTCAAAGACACCCAAATGAACAACTCATAGCAACTGTTTCGTATCCGCCCTGCAGTGAAGCATCACTTAAAGATGCCACTGTTGACCCATAATTTCGCAGCATTTTACTCTGAAGTTATTAATTACTATTATAAATTAATAAAATTTATTTAAATTCGTAAATATTTAACAATAATCAGTTAATTTTATTCAAATGCTTAGTATAAGAATTTACAAAACTATTCTTAATTAATAAGTGATTTAAACATTTGACATTAAAAAAATTACTAAATTGCAAAAAAATTTGGTTGAGTGGGTCTTGTATCACTTAAAAGAATTCTGTATATACACTGTCGCGATCTTTATATTTAAGGTAATACTAGGTCGAGATCTGTATATTTCAGATAATAATAGGTCACGATCTGTTTGATTTTGATTTGTTTGAAGTAGGATCCTGCAAAAACCCCACCGGTCAAAACTCCTAGAGTAATAGCACAAATGAGCACATATCCCAGAAATAAACCTTAATGTTTATCTGTATTTTTATAAAATATACATTATTTTATTGAATTATTTGAAAAATATCTGGGTTTTTTTTATCAGAATTTACTATACCCTGTCTCAGCTTCAGTTGAGAGTGAAGTCATCGAAAAACGTCGCTTATCAGACATGGTACATAACAATGTATCCTTCCGCCGTTAATTTGTGTTTTTGTTTAATTTCGTCAAATGACTTTTCTATCCGCCGACTTTTTATTAAATCAAGGAGGAAAAATATGAAATATGATTGCAAACAGATATTTTGAACTTTTATTCAAATTTATTCAAACTATTTTTTCAGGCGGACGAACTGTAACCAATTCTCTCGTGACGTCACTCTCAATTAAAGCTGAGACAGGGTATGGAGTTTTTACTTTCGTATTTGGAGGGGGGGGGGCTTTTTTAAATTTATTTTCTAATAATAATTTACCGAAGTAATTATTTGATGATGGCGTCTGTCATAAAATTTATACAACATATTTTCATTATTGTCGTGCATCGTGAATATGACATTAAATTTAAGTGATAAATGAAAAATTAAGCCATGAGCCTACATTACAGTCAACAATGACTTAATTGCTTTTAGCATCGCGATCCCAGACTGGAATTTTTATTTCTTTCCTATTTTCATTAATTATTTATTTAAACGCATTTAACATCTGTATTGTAACATTTTAACATCCGAGGCATCGTGTTTAAATAATCCATCAGCTTTTCTTTAATAAATTTGATACTTAGGGTCTTTGTTCTTGTTTGCATATATGGTGGCTACACTATGACCTATCCATTTTCAGAATTATTTTTATATTTGCGGCATAAGACCATGTAGCGAATGTACGAATAACTCCCGTAATAAGAAAAATAACCAGATTTACTACTACTCCAAAAGAAAGGATCGACATGCTATAACTACTATAACTACCTCTAGTGGTCTTACCATTACTGATGGATTGGATATTAGTAACTGTGTTGCCCAGCATTTCAGTGAAACTGTCTCTACTTCTTTCAACACATTCTCGGAGAACTGTCTACCTATTGTCCTGCTATTAATAACCTCATCTTAACGGAGTTCACTGATAGAGATGTTGCCTATGGCATTAATAGATTACGGGCCAAGCCTTGCAATTCTCCGACAGAGGATCCTTCCTTTATTCTCAAAGGCCTTCGAGACGTCATAATTATTCATCTTAGGGGCTTCTTTAATTTGTGTCTAAAAGCTGGCCACTATCCTAAAATAAGGAAGAATGCGGTTGTGGTTCCTGCCTTTAAGAGTGGTTCTCCCAAACGGACTGACATTGCTAGCTATAAAGGCTGGTCCCCATAGCTCCGATTTTAAGTGCGATCATGCAATAATCGCACCTGATTGAGTCGAGCCTATAGAAACCGATTTTCTTATCCTCCGATTTTTAGCTCCGATTGGCATGCCCGAATGAAGTCGTGACTACAAATCGTCAGTCACAGTAGTTTGAACCGTACAAACTTTTCTAGGTCCGATCCTACGATTTCGATCACTGTATTGGATCGATCTACAACCTGTGAAAATAAAGTTCGGTGTATGATGCCATGTTGGGAGTGGATTGCTCGCTAACATGAAACAGCAGTTACTATACTTCAAAGTAATCCCTGTTGATGGTAATGCACTTCTGGGAATGCCTGTACAAGTCCTGGAAACTCCTGGCGTAGTCGCTTTTAGGGATAGCCTTCAGTTGGGTCGTAACATTATGTTGGATGTCTGGCCACTTTGGGGGCGTCTTCTATGGTGTTCTGGCCTCCTCAGAACCGTTTAAACCACTCTTAAACACACTTCAAAGTAATAGCACTTCCTTTGTAAACTGTTGTCATCATTTCATGAGTCTCTTTCGTTCGCTGATCCATTTTGGGTTTCAACCGCACGTACTACACCTCCTGTCTTCAATGCCCTGTTTAAACACAATAAACACACTCACAGCGCTGATTCTCTCAAATTTGTTTAAACATGTCTCGACCTGTCTGGGACAGGACAAGACGATGGTGCATTCTTACGACCGTTAGCAATTTGACGTCATTCACCGAACTTTTTGTCACAGGTTGTATTTGGAACTATGAAGAGAACCCATCTGTGAATGCTTACATGACGATGAAAATGTGATTTTCGTAATTCGCAAAATATTAATAATCAATGAATGTTGAGGAAATCATACAATTTATATAAAAGAATTGTTTTTATACATAAAAAAATTATCGAAAGAGCAAAGTTTATTTACCATAATCGATCAGACATTATTCAGAATTACAAATTTAAAAACTCAATTAACCAAAAACAGACATTGAGATAGTATTCATTATAAATATTAGTAAAATATAATATCATTTGAAGTTTATAAACGCATTATTTTACTAATCAATATTCTAATTTTTAAAAAATAACAAAATTGATATTCTATACAAAATATTTAAATATTTATAAAATGTCTAGAAAATTTGGATTCGTTCAGAAACCAATACAAATATTTTCGATATATATAATTAAAATGTGTAAATATTTAGTTATTTAAAAAAATTCCACCTCACAAGGGTTTTTGTATTAGGATGAAAGTTAATTTAGTTTATTGCAATTAAAAAAAACAACCTTTTATTGTAAAGAGGACTTTTTTAAATAACTAACTATATACCATGCAATACAACCTGAGTAAAACAATGAATCTAAAATGTGCAACTAAAATCTTTATTTAAATTGCATCAAAATGTTTTTTCAAAAATAAATTCATAATAAATCTAAATGATATAGTAAGCTAGAGGAACACACCAGCGTATAAAAATATATATTATTCCATGACTGTAATTCCACGATTTTCAATTTTGATAATTTTCATAAAAAAAATTGATGCAATTTGAAAATAAAATTTAAAATTACACATTTTAAGGATTAATTAGTTATATAATTTGAAGATATTTCTAATTTGAATCCTTTTCTTTATTCCATAGAAGATTCTTTTTTAAATATTTTATTTTATAAAAAATTGTTATCTATTTTTTTTTTTTTGCTGTGAAGAATATTGAATTTAAAACTTGTGAACTTTTATAATTATCCCAACACGGTATAATATATAAAATAAAACATTAGAAAAGCTTAATTCTTTTTTGTGAAATAAATGAATTTTTAAATTTATCAGCGCCAAAGCCAGCTAGTTGGGGCTTTGTCAGCTCTGTTCCAGCCTCTCTCGTTAGCCACGAGCTCCAGCAAAGGGGGGGGGGGGAATTCATCGAATCATCGATATGATTTCCCATGCTCTTGCCTTTGTGTGTTCAGGAATGTCAAATATATAATCACAGATGAATAATTAACTATTCCCCTCTTTATTATTTGATAAATTTTAAGGATTATACTGCTTTTTTAAAAGCTGTATACAACATAAGAAAACACGTTTGCCAACATAGCGATAAATTAGACGCCATGTTTATTCTCTCTCGACTAGAGGCTGTCTCTCCAACCAGTGCATGCGCAGTATTAGATCATGATTGCAAATCGCGCCTATGGGAACCGCACCCTCTGCCGATAAACGAGTATGACTGGCATCGATGCTAATCAAATCAAGCTTCTCAATCGCAGTCATAGTCGTAGTTGCCGGTAATATCGACCTGTCGGAGCTATGGGAACCAGCCTTAAGCTGATCTCTATCCTTCTACCCACTGCCAAAGTGTTTGACAACATCATTCATAAATATCTTCTACAACACGTCCTTCCTCATGTTCCTGCATGTTAACATGGTTTCATTCCCCGTTGATCCGTTGTGAGCAATCTTGCATCTCTCACTACTCATGCTTATGATGCTCTTGACCACTGCCAGCAACTTGACATGTTCTACTTTGATATGCAAAAGGCGTTCGACTTTGTCAATCATGAGTTACTAATTTAAAAATTGCATGCGTATGGGATTGTTGATGGACTCCTTTGGATAATGTGCTCTTTCTTGTTGGGTCGACAGTTTGTTGTATCTATACGACATCATTCATCATTGCCCTATAGACCTCACTGTGGTGTTCCACAGGGTTCTGTCCTAGGGCCTTTATTATTTGTTATCTTTACTGCTGACCTCCCTGAGATGATTAGAAACTCCCATACATTGGTATGCAGATGATGTGAAACTTTTTGGTAACATAATAATTGTCTTAATGCTCACCTGCTTCAGCATTTGAACAGTCAGCCGGAAATTTATAGTACATGTCATTAGTGTGAGCAGAATGATCTTGCAAATAATGCAACCAAATGTGACAAAAAAGACCAGTTTTATCGAGTTCTACTAGTCTGTTTGTGGAAATGTGCAAGTTGCCAAGATCTGTGTCCGTGATCTTGGTGTAATCGTTGATAGCACACTTTCCTATAATTCCCATGTTGACTGTTCGTCCGAAGGCTTACAGAGATCTTGGTACCATTATGCGCAATGGAGCCGATTTTCGGTGCCCTTCTACATTTTCGGAGTCTAGTTTTACCCATTTTGTCCTACTGTTCTGTTTTATAAAATGGGGGTTCAAATATGCAGTCTTGTAAACTGGATAGGGTGCAAAATGTTTTTCTCCGGTTTCTGAAGTGGAAATTCCCGAATTTTGATGTACCTTCAGATCTGTGTGTACTCTCAGACATTAGAATGAAGATTGGTTTTGCCTTTTTTAAGAATGTGTTAGTAGGGAAGATAGATGCTCCGAACCTTCTCAAGTCCACTTTCATCTGAGTACCGTCTCATACTATGAGGAAGCCTTGTTGAAGCCTTGGCCTCCTATTAAACTCAGAGATGAATTTCATCGCGATACAATGTTCAGAATTCAAAAACCATACAATGAGAATTCTGAAGTCAGTGATTTTTTTAATTAAATTTCCTCATCATGTTACTATCCTGCCTTTGTGATTATGGTTGTATTTATTCTTTATCTGGTAACTCTCATTCTATTTGCTCGATATTGTAGTTCCGTGTTAGCTTGAATTAGCTGTGTGAACACAGCACATGAACTGAATTAAATTGAATTGAATTGAATTATTATTATTATTATTGAATTTTTATCTTTGTAAATATTATTATATTTCTGTTAATCTGTATACATAAAATTGTGTTTTTCTGTTTTTTTATTGTCCTTTTTTTTTTAAATTAATTTACTTCCTTTTTACTTGTATCTCAAATAACCTCATTTTGGGCCTTTGGCCTGTTGGGGGGCAACATAGCGACTTGGACTTCCAGTTTTTTTGGTGGATTATTTCCTGTTGTTGTTACCTATTATTGTTATTATTATTATTATTATTATTATACCAGATGGTTGGTTGTTTTTAGTATTTATTTGCGTAAAATGACGGCCGTTTATGGGAATAAAATCATAATCATACAAAGAAACTCCGTGTTTACACATTTATGTTGTTTACTCTTTTGGTAATAATTGTATGAAATTATACGATTAAGAAATGAGTAAAGAGCGTTTTAATTGTTGGTAATCTTACAAACATGGAAACATGGAATTCTTTTGTGTGATTTTAAAGGACTGTCACTTTACGCAAATAAGATCATACAAGACCCGTCATTTCTTTGTGATACAAGACCCACTCAACTTTTTTTTTGCAATTTAGTAATATTTTTTAATATTTTAGTAAGCATTTCAATAACATTAATTGATTATTGTTAAATGTTTACAAATAATAAATAAACTTTATTAATTGCTAATAGCAATTACTAACTTCAGAGTGATGCTTCAAATAATAAAAAAAATAAAATAAAAATTCAAAAAGTAAAGTGATGTTTCACTGCAGGGCGTATACAAAACAGTTACTATGAATGAATTGTTCAATTGGGTGTCTCTGAGAGAGGCTTCACTGCAGTGCACGCAGTGATCACAGTTACTAAAAGTCAACTTTGCCGTAACCACAGATAATGAGCAACTGTAAAAGAGGTGTTCCTAAAATAGAAGCAAGAGCACTTTTATCTTCTTTATTTATTCAGATGGAAAACAACAAAGCTGTCATTCTTTTCTTTCAGGGGAACACTCTTCAAGTTTATCGTGGAAAATTTCATGTTGTGATCACTTAAACTGGTGGTTTTCAGTGGAAAATATGAAAATTTGGCAAAAAGTGTGAAAGAAACTGGAAATCCACACATTTTGGTGGTTTACTAACAATAAGAAATATTGAAGCAAGATCATATATCTGCAAATTCCTGATTAAAACATATAGACTGCCAGGATAATTTCTCTATATTTATAAGGTCATGAACATGCATAGTGAATTTACATAAGCACTTGGGGAGTCAGATGTCAACTTTCTAATGACCAGACTTTAAAATTGGTGAATTTATAAGCAAATTAATTCATTTAAAAGCAATCAAGGTTTATGAACAGTGATAGGTAGGAAATTTCATTTAATGTTGAAAACTTTACTTAAAACAGTAACTTGTGCAAAACTACTTGAAATTTATTCTATTTAAGAGATCTTTAAAAGCAAAGAATATTTTATTTCTCAAATCTTTGGAGTTTATATAGTTCCAAATGACTCTTTTAACATAATATTTGTAAAGTTACCACAGACCATAGACAAAACTTGGATACTGTATAAGGAATGCTGTCAAAACAAGAGTAATAATATAGACACTTTACTTCAATATTTCTTTTTTTTTATTTATTTGAATGGAGAAACAACAAAGCTACTATTCCCTTGTTTCAGGAAAACATTCTTCCAGTTTATGACAGAAAATTAAATGCAGTGATCATTTTAAAATAATGTTTTAAAACATACAGCAATGTTTCAGTAAGAAATATTAAACAAGTCCACATATTTATAAACTCGGATAATGTATGAAAAATTTCTCCATTTTTTTGAATATCATGAAAATGCTTAGTGTATTCTTAGTAAGCACTTGTTTAGTGGTCTTCAAGGTCTGGCCATACCATTGCAAGGCAGATCCCAACCGTACTTCCACGTGTGAAGGCTGCTAACGTACTTTAGTGCGGCTAACTCGGCTCTGGGGACCAAATATTCGGCGGAATAAGTGAACCCCTTGCGATGCCAACAGTCTCCTCGGAGGGCGGAGGAGCATCAACAGCATGGGCACCAAGTTGTCCAGAGAGCAGGAAATGGTTCTCAAATGCGGATAAGTTCTATGGAACCAACGGCATAAGGATGCGGAAGGAAGAGGGACCCATGCGCATTATTTTGTCCCATGAACTCATATGCTAGATGATAACGAACGATTATGTATTACCTAGCGATCCTACTGGTCGTAGGCGCCGTGGGCCCAGTACCGCTGGTGTTAAATGGGCTACCGGCCATGGGGTGGCAGGCGACCAGGCTTCCCATGGAAATTATGCAACTGGAAGATGCATGCAAAAACATGCACACAAACGGATGTGGAACATGATGAAAATATGCACGTGGAACGAGCGTGGTCTAAACAAAGCAGGAAAGCTCCAAATAGTGGAAAAATATATAGACAGCCTTGCAGTGATGGGACTATCGGAGACGCATTGGAAGGAAAGAGGTCACTTTCTGTCCACTAATGGACATATGGTCATAAACTCTGGTGACCCGGAACAACCTTTCCACAGAGTGGGGTTCCTGGTAATCAATCGTCTCCAACAAAACATCTTAGGATACGAAACCGTGAATAGTAGGATACTAAGTCTAAAACTAAGTGGACAACCTATAAATATAAACCTCATACAGGCGTATGCACCACCAAGCACCTCGACAGAGGAAGAACTAGAGAACTTCTATGGCTCATTAGAAGAAGCAATCAATAAAGTACCCAAACGAGAACTTCTGTATATAATGGGTGACTTCAATGCATAGGTGGGCAAGACAGATGTAATGAACCCAGAGGATGGGCGAACGTAATGAGAGAGGATAGAAACTCGTGGAATTCTGTGCCGCCAACGACCTGTGTGTCCTAAATTCCTTCATGCAACGCCATATTAGGAGAATGTACATGTGGCAGTCGCCTGATGGAAGAACTAGGAATCAGATTGACTATGTTTTATCTCCTAAACTCTGGAGAACGTCAATAAGCGACATTAAAATGTACCACAATGCACTAGTGATGGAGACACGCCTAAAACTCCGACGCCCAACACAACGGACGAAAATTGACAAAAGATGGCATCTTCGCAATGACCTTAAAAATATACAAGGCACGTGCACCAAAGTAACAGAATCACTGGAGGAAGAGCTGGAAAAATGAACATCAAATGAAATTTGGCTGAGACTGAAGACCGGTTTGGATGAAGCTGCAGCCGGATGCTCTAGACCTGAAATAAGATACGATCATTGGATCCAAACAGACACATGCCAACTCATAGAACAACGGAAGGCCTTAAAGGCAAAACAATCAGAGTCTCATACCACACAACAATATAAAAATTTAAACCGTCAAATGCAGACCAAGATCAGGAAAGACAAAGAATCATTCCTAAACAATCTTTGTGCAGAGGCTGAAAAACATCTCGAAACAAGCCACCCCCGAGAGGCATTTACCAAGATCAGTCAGATTTCCAGAAATTTTACTTTGAAGCAGCTGTCGGTAAGGGATGTGAACGGCCAACTTCTCACCACTTGGGACGATGTCGTTAACCGATGGCACAACTACTGCCAAGGTCTCATGAGGGCACCTGATTTGGATAATCCTCCTCAATTGGTGGAAAACCACTTTGAAGGCCTGACAAGGAACTACCTTGAGAACCATCTTGAAGATCTGGCAGACCTGGAACCAGAAATAATCTACGATGAGGTCGTAGCCACGCTCAAAAAACTGCGGCCTTATAAATCACCCAGAATCGATGGCATCGTGGCAGAAATGTTACAAATCCCAGATGACAATCTAAAAAGGGTTCTTCTTATCCTGTGCAACAAGATATGGAACAGTGGACAGTGGATCGAAGAATGGACGTCGTCAATATATATTCCACTGCATAAGAAAGGAGCTAAGGACATCTGTTCCAACTACAGGATCATAGCTCTTATCCCTCACGCCAGTAAGATCCTCTTGTACATCCTTCATGAACGGATGAAGGCCTATTTACACCCCCAGATCCCAGAAAAACAGGGTGGCTTCATGCCTTGAAGAGGAACACGAGAACAGATCATACTCATGCGCCAAATCATCGAGAATTCCTACGAATATGACAGAACACTTTTTGTATGCCTTCTGGACTACAGTAAGGCATTCGATACTGTTCAGTGGGACTATCTGTGGGAAACGCTTCACAAAACCGGCGTGCCAGTTCACTTCACAACACTCATAAGGAATTTATACTTCTCCAACCACTCCTTCGTACGGATAGAAGACCTAGTCTCGACCGAATTCTGCATCGCACAGGGCGTACGCCAATGATGTATTATACTCCACATTTGTGGCGAAACCATAATCAGGAAGATTATGGAAGAGTACGAAGGCGGCATCAGCATTGGCGGCAGAAGAATAACGCATCTACGGAAGAAGACATGGCAGAGATGTTGGGACGTATCAAGCAGATTAGTCAACAAGCGGGTCTTCGGCTGAATCGAGGCAAATATCGAATGTTAGTCGTAGACTGAACCAACTCATGCACATCAAATCTAATACGCGATATTCCGATAGCGGCAGAGGGTATTTACCTCGGGACGCTCATCTCATCGCGAGGAGGTAGTGAAAGAGAGGTGATAAGAAGGCTGGCTATAGCCAAAACAGCGCTAACTAAACTAAAAAAAATATGGAAAATCATGGAATCAATGACACGACAAAATTACGATTACTGAACTCGCTGGTGTTTCCAATCGCCACATATGCCTCAGAGACCTGGACTTTAACCGCAGCACTACGATGACAGATGTATGGCTTTTGAGATGTATAGCTACAGACGCATTTTGAGAATCCCGTGGACTGCGCGGCGTACCAACGCTTCCGTATTGCAGCTGCAACAAATAAAGGATTCAGAGCGACTGCTGAAATGAATACAGCGCAATAGTGTAAAATTCTTTGGCCATATAATCCGACGTAACGGCATCAAACGCATGATCATCGAAGGCTGCATGAGCCCAGAGGACGACCGCCGGCGAGGTTCATAGACCTAATGCAAGCATTGACATGACAATGTCGCAAATGATGCACACGGCGCAAGACAGAAAAATATGAAAACAGGTCATTCATACAGTCTACCATGGAGTCACAACGTTACCGAATATGTGACCAAGAGAGAGAGAGAGAGAGACAGAGAGAGACTTGTTTAGTGTACCTGCATACAGCAGACAATGTTGAACAGACTTTAAAATTGTTCAATTTAACTGAATTTTATCTAATTAAAAATATACCCTTAAATGTTTCACAAAATCTTTGAGAGTTGAAATTCTTCTGAATGACTCCTAAAACATAATACCTGATAATACATGTACTTGTAAGTTTACACAAACCCTGACAATGGAAAAGGAAGGGTTGTCGAACAAGAAGTCAGAGTGCAGACATTGGTCATTTCGATTTCTTTTATCTTTATTTATTTGGTATGTGGAAACAGCACACCTGTATTTCCCTTCTTTCAGGAAAACATTCTTCCAACTCATAACTGAAAAGTTCATGTAGTGATCATTTAATATAAGAAATTTTAAATATATTACCTTCGAACAATTGACAAATCTTAATTGTATACTCTATAAAACCCATTCTCAAAAAATGTATGAAAAAAGATAGAGGAACTTCATAAAAGCTCATGTTGGTTGTAATCTTACAATGTTAATACAATTCATTTCAATGTATCAAAAGCACATTTACCATATACTGTCACAAATATTCAATTGAATTAAATTAGAATCAACCTAACAACACAAAACTGTCCAGGCACTTAGTGCATTCTATGAGAATTCAGCTTGGGCCTCTAAAAATACAACACCCATTAACATGAGTAAAAATTCATTATTATTATTTTGGTTGAATGAGAAGATTTTCACGTAATATTCATTAACATACAGTTGTGTGAAAAGTGTCAATTATTTTTATTTTTAAAAGAAATAAAAAGAAAAATGATAGAGAGAGAGAGAGAGAGAGAGAGAGAGAGAGAGGGTGGAGAGATGGAGTTTAACAAAGATGGAATATAAACAGTGTTGCCAACTTTTTTCCTCATTCTCCCCCCAGATGTCGTCACCCATATCCCCCCAAATTCAAAAATAATAAAAAACAGTATCTTTTTTTATATTGATCTAAGGAGTTTAAATGATTATTTTGAATTTAAATGTGGTTAGTCTCCTTTTAATGGGGAAAATTGTAAAATTAAAATTCAATAAAAACAAAAAAATAAATAAAGTCACCAATCTTGAAAAACGATGAAGAAACTTGTGAGATGGAAGAAAACTTAAACGATGTAGTCTATTGTAGTTTCTTTTTTAAATTTCATTTTATTTATATGAAAAAACACAATGACAATTTAAACATTTAGTGTTTCCAGTACATTCAGCTTCTATGACATTCAGTTTGTGATCGTACATTTTGTGATTGAATTTTTGGTATATGGGTGCAGTAGGTTCAAACTGAACACAATTAATTCCTTGTCATTTAAGTTGGTACTTTATGGTCATCACTGACTGAACAACTTCAAGTGATACTTTGTTTCTTATCTTTGTTTTTACCAAGCCATATTCTGAAAACGCATAAGGCTTTCATAGCCAACTTCGACAATTCACTGAATCTTTGATGGTTTGCTGAGTCCACATCTTTATTTACTTCAGCCCAAAACTTTTCTGCAGTATCTACATTTGCCCACTGTTTATTGTTTAAATTAGCCCACTGGATCTCAATTTTGGAAATTTCTGCAGGAGAAAAGCCTAATTGCATTGCCAAGCCTCTAATAGATGGTTTCAATTGGGAAGTTGCAACCGAAGGATTTAGTATAGAAACCTGTTGCAAATGGGCATGTTTGGTGGAAGCCTCTGCTGAATTTGTTTGCAAAGTGTAATTATGAAATCTCTACATCTGCTTCTTACATCATTAACTTCACATTCTGGCAATGAATGTGAAACACATTCAAAATCATAACCAAAATAAATCGATGCCGATCATCACATGAGGTTCAAAGGTAAAGTTTATGACATCTGCATCTGAAACTTTGCTTAGCTGATTTGGAACAACAACCCTTGACAATAAATTCTTGTATAACAAAAACAAATGATCTAACAATTTTGTTGCATTCACATCATCCCTTTGGAACAATTCATTCACAGAGCATACATCTTTTAAAATGTCTTTGAAGGATTTCCATGACCAGTACGAACCCTGGAGAACGAAGACTTTTCATGGGAGGGGACTTCACAGCGATACTTTAAATACATGATTTGAATATTTAACCTGTTCATGTTTTTATGTTTCTTAAATTAATTAATTAATTAATCGCATATCCTCAAAAAACGCGATTACGAATAATCGAATACACTGATATATTGCGGGTGGCAATAGGGTATACATAGCAAAGGAGTACATAGCAAAGGAGTACATAGAAAAGGAATACATAGCATATTATATAAAACCAAGAGCTCATAAGGGAGAGTGTGACACTATATAGGATTTCTGGTCCTATCATCGAGCATGTATTGGCGACCTTGAGCGGAGAAATTTTGAACTGCGCTTGAAAAACGGCGCGATCGCCGCGACCAATGCGTTAAAATCGTCACCTATTTTTAGTTTCAGCGCCCTTGAGTGGCAGAATGTAAAGCTCTCTATCCAGAGCTTTAGCAAAATGTGATCCATTGTTGAAACGCTACAAAAAGGAAGCCATCGTTAGTTTGACGAATATGAAAGGTTATAAAACAAAAAATGATCTGAGAATAATGCTATCACCATTATGCATCAAATTTTTCGGAAAACTCATCATTAATAATAAAAAGAATTTAAACAAGAAGTAAAATAATTGTGATACAGGTTGAATAATTAAATAATTACAGGCAGATTGTTAATCACTGTGATTGCAAGTAATATTTAATTATTCAAGAAAAAGAGCATTGAGAATTTCGACATTGTACAACAATTAATTCAAGAAGTTAGCAATGAAATCGAATATGAACATAAAATTAAAAAATTTTTTAAAAAGTTGCCTTCCGTCGATTAAATTTCGTACAATAAAACAAATAAACTTAATTATATTTCTGACTATTTTTTTAGTAAAATAGAACACAGGGTGGTAGGACCCTGAACAAAAGTTGATGTTTCGGATACAGGCTATACTTTGTAAAAGTGGAATGACTTTTAACAAATAATTAATCCTGCAAAGAAGATTTTTAATAGAATAAATCCAGTACTTCAGTAATTGTCACCTGCCATGTTTTAGAACTATCATTTATATAAAATCAGAGATGGTGGACGTTCTCACAACGAAGAAAAAATCTAACAATGGGTTATCTAAAAATGGGTTATTTTCCGATTATACAAACGGGTGGGTTCGCTTCTAGTCTAACATAATCATATAACACCTATCTCGAATTTACATAGTATTTCTGGAAACTATGATATTATGGAATTTATATCAGATTATTAAAAAGTTCTTGTGTATTTACAGTATACTGAAAAAAACATTCAATTTATTACAATAACCGTTTGTAATATCCTACAATATAACAAAATATTAACAATAAAAGCGATGAATTTTTAATATCAATAATGAATAAGTAAACGATCTATCTCATAACTACTATTCGCGTGCGCAGCCGCCTATAGATGGCGTTACCATCTGTTGGAAATGGCAGAGATAATGGGTATTTTACAGCTTGCTAAGCTTGTGCTGCCTTGAGAATTTTGATTTTCCAGTACTCAAAATGAATATGACATTCAATGTTACGCTAGCTGATATCTACAAATATGTAGGTAAGGAAGAAAATAGGTTAAATGAGGGAATAGGTTCAAAGTTTTATCCTTGGAAAATGTGTGCATATATATACTGTTTTCTACATTTGCTCTTGACTTACAACCCCAGACACAACAGTATGTGTTATTGAGTCTCCACATTTTGAAGCTATATTCACGAATACAAGCATTCGCTGTAAAAACTCGGTGAATCTATACACGTTAAAGGCGGCATCTTGTTAATTTCCACATCATCACTAGATGTCAGACACGCCAATACATGTATTCATTATTGATTTAAAATTTATCATTTAAATTGGTAATATTGTGTTATATTAAAAGATATTACAAATAATTATTATGATATTAAAAACTATGAATATCCAATGATCTAACAGATGATAATCTGTGAGAGAGATGGCATATGAGTACGGAGAGATGGAGCATAGTTTCCAAGATCTTAAAGGCTATCTTGTACAGACCTGTAGCAGTATGGCCTTTGCGATTTACTAATGAATGTTGTTGTTGAGGAGTTTATGAAGCATATATGTGTTGAAGCATATCATAGTACACATAAAAATGACATTAATCCAACAGTAATACCTCGAAGTGCATTACTCCAAGTGCTATCCAGAAAACGGTCAGCAACACTTTCTTTACGTACAGGTCCTATTTGGGATCTTTCTCGGAGGTTGGTTAGTCCGATAGGTTTTATGGGCGTGCCAACAGCTAGGTCATTTTTAATATTTCCTCACTCAATCCAGAGTATTGAACATGAATATCCGTACCTGCAAGCCGACGGATTCTTTGTATGCTCCAGCGTTTTCGGACATTAGGCCTGCCTTTCTAGGACGTTCTTCTGATGATAATCATTGGTAAAATAGATGAATATTATTGTAGACGACCCACTTTCATGTCATGTTATGATTCAGTCCATCAGTAGCTCTCTGTGGTTGACGTTGGAGCAAGGAAGAGAAAGTGGGCTATCTATCCTCCTTTTGTCTCTCCCCCCACTCCCACACCTGTATTTCTGTTTGTACCAATAGGCTTCTAGATAAAGCATCCGGTATTTTATTTAACCGCCCTTCACGGTGTTAAAAATACTAAAATCAAACCCTTGGAGCTTTACCGCCCACCTTGTGATCCTTCCGTCACTATCTTTAAAATTGTTTATCCATACAAGGGATTGGGCGTCACAGTATGAAGTGAAATGTGTACCTTCTATATAAGGCCTGAAATGGTTAATTGCAAAGAGTACCGCCAACCCTTCCCATTCTATAGCCGAATATCTAGTTTCTATTTTGGTTAGAGCGCTGCTGCAATAAGCTATCACCTTTCTTTCTCCATTCAATTCTTGTATTAATACTTCTCCCACCACGCGTTTGCTTGCATCCGTATGAATTTCAAACGGTCGACAAAAATCGGGTTGCGAAAGAATGGGTGGGTGCGTTAATATCTGTTTTATTCTTTGAAATACATTTTCACAGTCTTCACTCCAATTCCACCTTACACCTTTATGAGTTAATTTCCTTAAAGGAAAGTTTATTTTACTTAACTCTGGCAAAAATGATTGAAAATATTGTGTCATCACGATGAATCTTTTAATTTCGCTAACTTTCCGCGGTCTTTTAAAATTGATCATTGGTTCTACTGTCTTTTTTAAGGGCATGATACCTTCGACATTTAACCTAAAACACAAGAATTCGACCTCCATCCGGAGAAACTTTGACTTATCAAAATTTACAATAAGATTGTGGTTCAATAACCTTTCTAACACCTGTTTTAAAACATGAATATGAGAAGCCATATCTGGAGTTCCCACTATAATATCATCCATATAATGGAAACTGCAGGGCTCGATAGAAGGATCTAATACTTGATCTATTATGGATTGGAATACTTGTGCTCCATTGCGTACTCCAAAAGGAAGTACTTGAAAAGCGTAGGTTCCTAAACCCGGCACTGCAAACGCAGTCTTTTCACAAGAGTCCTCATCAAGGCGAACCTGCCAATAAGCCGATTTTAATTCCAGAATGGTAAAAATTTTTGCATTGGACAATTTATGTAAAATTTGCTCCATGGGAAACGGGTAATATGCCATGGGTTTTGCAATCTCATTCAATTTTCTGGCATCTAGAACAAAACGAAATTCTCCTTTACTTTTTTTCTCGATCAAAAAATACGGCAGTGACCACGAGCTTTCAACCCGACGCACCACCCCTTGCTTTTCCATATCTAATACCAACCCTCTTAATATTTGTAACCGTCGCGGAGACACTGGATAAGGCCTCATTTTAATAGAATTTTTCCCAGTATCTATGCAATGCTTATAATGCGGGTATTTTCCTGTGACTTTTGTCATCTTTTCCTGCATTTCTCTAACTAGTTTCTCAGTTTCAGCTCTAATTTCTTCATCCAATTTAAGCCCCCCTTTTATTTCCCAGGGTCTCAAGGGTACGTTCAAAACTACCTTAGCCTGCAAACGACCCAGAATATTTAAAGCCAAAATACCCTTACAAGGCAGGTCTTCCATTACCCATAGTCTTACCTTGAACTGACAACATTCGATCCCCTGTACTCGCTGGACTTCAGCTCTTAAATACTTGGTAACCGTTTTTTCCTGACCATTTGCCACCTGAATCTGTATATTACCCGTCTCAAATTCAACTACGTGCTGTAAGGTCACGGCACCTTCTAGGTTCAACAAAGAAACGCTGGGCCTAGTATCTATTACAAATTCCAGCGCAATTCCTTCTATCTCTATCACTAATAGCCCCAGTCCATTTACAGTAAATCTTTTAGTGATTTCTCGTTTATTTATAAAAGGTGATTCCCACTGTGCCTCTGTATCTCGATCTGATACATTAATCGACGAAAGTTCTTCGCTTTTTTTCTGTAACCCCTTCCCCACCCAAGAGCATCGTTTAGCCTCTTGCTCACGTTCTTGCTCCTCTCTCCTGATTACCCTTGACAAGAGCTGATGTTCTTCCGTCATAATTGAATGTGCAATAGAGGTCTTTAAGTAGCTAGCCATATTTTCGCAAGCTAATTGAGTAAGTTCGTTTTTAGGCAAAGGAGCTGCTAATGCGCGATTCAGGGATTTCAGATCCAAGTAAAATTTCAGAAATGCTTCACCTTTACCCTGTGTCCTACCATATAATAATTTTCGTCTTTTTCTTCCCAAACTTTTGGATCAATAAAACGCAGGCTGCCTCCCAATCTTTAGTCGGAGTAAGAAATTCCCAAACCCATTTTGCTAAGTGGTCAATCACAAAATTCGGAAAAATCCTTTTAAGGAGATGTAGAGGTACCTCCCGTACATGCGCTTGATTCTCAAAATCCAATATATATTCTTCGATATCCATATATCCATCATACTTAGGTAAGGAGAAACGCCTAACGAACCTCTCTAAATCATCCGTTTTCTCACGTAAAAGCTCTTGGGCTATATGCTGTTGAACTATGAGGTTTTGATTTACATTCTCCAATAGCAACTGATCCGACGATAAAGTAAACCGACCCAGACCACTTATACAAAATTCATCCACATTCATATCTCGCCAAACAATTACATCAGGAGTGGGCTCTAGCTCGTGAATTTCTCTTAATTAAGTCTCAATGGCTCTAGGCAAAGTTACCCCAGCCGGAATTACCAGGAGGCCAATTCGGTTTTTTATTTCATTTAATATCCAATTCTGCAATAAATTGGCAGGGCATCGATGCTGAAACAACACCGCAACCAAGGTATTCAATTCATTCGGATCCTTGGGAACCTGATAAAAGAAAAGCACCAGAAAGAGAGAAAAGGTAACAAAATTAACAAATAATGATATCAAATTAGATGTCAAACCACACCTAAAATACTCCAAACAAGAGCCAAACATATAATTTAAACTAGATTGATAATAATCAGTGCTATAAACCAAATCAGAACTAATAAAGCAAGACTTGATCAGTGAAAGGTCTCTTAAACGTGAAAAAACTTGTAACATACCATTAAAAAAAATGGAAAGGACAATAAACGTAAAAAACTCTATGGGACCATAACATAAAAAAAACTTGTAACGCTCCCCCCCCCCCTTTAGGTAACTATTAAACAGGCTGGAACATAGCAAAACAAAAAAAAATACTTAAAACTAAGTGTGAAAGTTGTATTAAATATATCCCCGCTTAAAGGCTTTCTTAAATAAAAAATGGAAAACTCTACCCCCCCCCCCGAAAGAGGGAATGGTAAATTTATAGTAGAACAACAAGAATAAATAGCACAGTAAATACGTTTAGCCCCTATCAGGCAAAGATAGATTTATTTACAAGTTAACAAACTCAATCAAAACAATTATTACAATATACGAGCTGCCGAGATCAATAAGATAAATACACAAGGCAAACAAATATTTCTTCTTCGTTTCCTCTTGGATTCAGAATAAGGAGCAGTTCAATGGCCCGATTTCTAAATGGTACAAATCAAAGTGACGTTTTTCCGCACCACAGCTTTAGTCTCTGGAATCTTCCGCCGACAAGAGTAAAGTAAAAAAAAAACATGACAAGCACAAGAGGTATCAAAGAAAAAAAAAGGACATAATCAGACACTAAGGCAATATACTAAATTCAAGAGAGACACACGGAATTGACTCAGATAAAATTAAACGAAATTACGTTAACTCTAGAACGGCTAATTATCCTTTACCTTTAATGTAGCTCATCAGTTACTCAAGACGCCAATTTTAACAGGCCGGCTAATCCAAATCAAACATCTGACCTTAACCAGGGATAAGAAGAATTCTCTGAGCTCAAATCCGACAGGCCACTCCTAAGTCAGCTTCGGGGCTGCGTACGGTGCATAAAGTTCGTTCCTATTGCCAGCAAAAAAAAAAACTACACTAATATGAATAACATTTCATATGAAATAATCCCACAATTATACAAAATCATGCGCAAAATAACAAGCTACCAATATTCAAGTTTAACTCAAAATCCAAAAATAAATAAACCAATGATTATTTTATTAAACACGGATTTTCTTCATGAAGAAAGGCGGAGTCATCCTTCAGTCCTATCACGGAGAGTCGACAATCAAAACTCCTGAGCCGAATTCTATTGCGGAAGCATGTGCGGGTTCCGGAATCTTCTATTGCAATTATAATCGAATGCTACATAGGAAGGCGTCATGTAGACCTTTTGTTTGGGAGGTCTACTGTAACCCTGTTTGGATAGGAAAAAGTTACATAATTAAAATGAAGCAACTCCGAAATTACTGGTCATAGTCTTCGAGGAGTCTTCGGGTCGTTATTGAACATAAGCAAACTATGTCCTCTGCAATAGCTAATAATGGTCCATATTCCATATGATCAATCAGTCATCAGGGTCGGAGCACTCAGCAGAGCAGGTCGGAGGTGATCCTTCCATCTTCTCAGAGCTGGTAGAAGTAACTGCTGTTTCTGGTTCCCTTGCCTCACCAACTCAGTTGGGTAAACAATACCTCTAGCCTCATGCAAAGCGTGCCACGTCTCACGCTCAATCTCGCACGGCTTTCAACGAAGTAATTGACCAAATCAGTTACGGTAGAAACATTTTTAAAAAAATTAACCTCAGATAATAAAATAAATGCACATGGTTCGTGAACAGCTTCGAAATAATAAAATAAAAAAATGATAATTAACTAAAATAACCGAATAAGGCCTCAATACAAAAAAATACAGATAACAAAACTCAAAACAAATAGATAGAAGAAAAAAAAAACAGCGACTTAAAATAAAATAAAATTACAAATAAATAAAAAAAATGACAAAATTCCGTGAGAAAAAATTAATAAAGAACAAGAGTTTAAAGAATCTATAATTTGATTTCTCTCCTTTTAGTGAAATTCCGATAGAGCAAAAATTCTAAACAGACAGTAACTTATTACCTTAAGCCATTACCACAAATTAAGGAACCAACCCCATCATACTCATTTTTATAATTTTTTACCAACTATATCGAACCCCGTGAACCTTTAATTCAGGGACAAGATTCCGCTTAAAAAACTTGGGGTGTTACAACACACACACTGCCGGAAAGTCCTCATGTTTCTCTCCTTCGCCGATGTAGATAGTATTTTAATTTTTTTACTTGTAAAAAAAATATATACCAATGTAATTTTCAACCTATTCATTTCTTTTTTGTATAATGTTTAATATAGTTTGAAGATTGTTTAACATTAAATGTATGTTTTGTAAAAAATGGATTTTTTTAAACTATATGTATTCTGATTTTAAAAAATTATATGCAATGTGAAATTCCAACATGTTTATTTATAAGTTTTTTATTGTATAACATTTAAAATTGTACTGTATTAAAATTATCATAATAAGCTATTTTTAGTTATTAAAAAAAAGATTGAATATTGGATTGTAAAAAAAAAATATGTTAATAATTTTAAGTATCATTTCCAAAGATAAATTTTGTATTGTAATAAAAATGTGTTAATAAATTTAAGTATCATTTTCCAAAGATAAATTTTGTTTTGTAATAAAATGTGTTATTACATTTAAGTATCATTCTCCAAAGATAAATTTTGTATTGTAATATAAATATGTTAATAAATTTAAGTATCATTTTCCAAAGATAAGTGAAATTTGTTCTTTTTGGGATTATTTCTTTTTTTAAAAAAAAAAAAAATTAAGATGATTTGAAAAATATAGAATTAAACTTTATTTTTTTTTTGAATGGAAAGTTAAAAAAAATAAAAAAATAAATAAAATTAAATAAATAATCAAATAAAAAATTAAAAATAAATAAATAATCAAAAAAAAATAAAAAATCAAATAAAAATTAAAATATATAATAATAATATAAAAAATGAGGAATACATTCACTTCAAGAAGAAATGTTTTGCCATTTTACAAACACCACACCAATTGTTAACATGGAATTAATGGCCTCTGTGAAATTTACTCAATCTTTTTCAGCACTTATAGCTGGCAGTAGTGGAAGTGGTAAGTCAACACTTGTTGCTGAATTGTTGAAGTATCAACACCAGTTGATTGAGCCATCACGTACAGAAATAATCTATTCTTATTGTTGATTGAGCCATCACCTACAGAAATAATAATTTTATACCCCCAATTGTAAAAAATTTAACCCTACCTAACATCAACATTTCATGCGGGATTACCTGATGAAAAGATGGTGCATGAACATGTTCTGGAGCATGCACTCTTGATTTTGGATGATTTGATGAATGAAGTTAAAGAAGCTGAAATCATCGTAAAGATATATACACGTTACAGCCATCATAGAGGTTGTTTTGATCACTCAGAACCTCTTTGCACATTCAAAAATTATTCGTACGATAAGCTTGAACACACAGTTCATTATTCTCTTAAAATCACCTCGAGATGTCGGTCAGATACGAACCCTTGCAACGCAGACTGGATATGGTCGTCTTTTAGTTGAAGCTTTCAGTGATGCAACACGTGAGCCATATAGTTATCTACTCTTAGACTTGACACAGACATGTCCTGACATCATCAGACTTCATAGTAAGATCTCACAAAAGGCTGATTATTGTCTATACAGATAAAACCCGCATTTAACAACATATCAATTCATTTACCCGTTCGTACGCAGAGTGTACATATTACAATGATTCCACTGGTAGTGAAACTCTGACATTTTCTCGGGACCTTGAAACATGCTGAACCCAGACGTCAGAAGGTTTTAATGCAACATGCCACTTTAAATCAAGTGAAAGCCTTGTGCGAAATTTGTCATAACATTTTACATAACAAGGTCACATGGACACCGCGAATAAGAAAGCACATGAAGAAGATAAAAAGTTTGGCACATAAGAAGATTTCATTACGTGTAAAGAAGTCTTTTCTAAACCAACGTGAAAATGGGTTCCTTCTCCCTCTGCTCCTCGGTACCAGTGCTTAACAAACTCCTTCGCTGAAACATTAAAGATGCTGAAGTACATGTTACTCCTATCTCATGAATATAATAGACTCATTAATACGCAACTACAGCATCTGCCCGATGCAATACCTTCCAATTCAAAAGTCAAAGAGGAAGACGAGATAGTTGGATCTCTTAAAAAACGTGAAAAGCAATTGGATAGACAGATCAATGAGATTTTAAAAACTCAAAATTTGAACATTCATCAGAAATTAGAACACTATTTAGATATGTTGCAGAAATATCTTAATGTAAAGAGACGTAAAACAAGTGAACCTATACAACAGAGTCTACCTCCGCCTCAACCATTAACCCCTCAAACTCACCGGTCATCAATACAGTCGCCATTACCACCTCTTGAAATGTCTCCAAATATTATACCACAGCAAATCGTCTTTACTCCTGAATTTCATGTGTATTCAAGTAAAAAAGAAAACCTTGAAAATGCTGTTGATGATGATGATGATGATGATGATGATGATGATAAGCCAATAAGTCTCCTCATTGCACAGAGCACGAGACAAAAACGTTTATTCAAATATTTGCAGAAGTATCCTGAAATTATCAAGTGGAATGAGTGGGGAACTGTCTCCATTAAAGACAAATCGGTACGGGGTTCACAGATCACCAGCCCGATCAATGACGTATTATCCCCCTCTATCAATCGGAAAAACCCTCCTGCAGGGCAGAAAAGATTCATAAAAGCACTTCAAGAACTGGAAATAACTAAAGAATTGATCGTAAATCCCTTGTATCAGTCAGACATACAAAAAGGGAAGGGAAATTACAACTCTCTGTCTAAACAAAGAAGTAACAGCGCACCAGGCATCCGATGGCTAACTTAAACAAATGAGTGTAAAACTCTATTTATGAAAATTAAATTTGTAATACTTTCATTTTATTAAAAAATGAATAAAATGTTTTTAAATGAAAGAATTCTTTTGTCTCTGAAATTCATTTATTTAATTTAAAGATTGGATTGGAAATTTAATAAGTAAATCTTTTTTTTCTTATTAAAACAAAATTTATATAAAATGTTTTTAAATAAAATAAGTGACAAACAAACATTGACTCAGTTTACTAAATATTTATTCGGTTAAAATGAATACAGAATATTGATTAAACATCGATTACAAAAAAGACTGATTAAATATTACAATTTAATTTAAGGGAGGGCGACAGCACTGAATCTATTTGGATTTTTGACAAGTTTAATTTTCGGTCCTGTGAGCCAATTCATCTGAAATAAATTCATATTTCACGATGAGGTCATTTAGATAAGTTCCGTAAATGATATCCTCCATCGAATGACCTCTAGCTGCAAACTTTAGAAAATGTAGGCAATGGTGTCCACATGTATCCTGTGTAGGGTGCTGTACTTTTCTTATATTATCTATCCATTTTTCAGATTGTCGATACATGAACGTATGGAATTCTTTTAACGGTGCAAGACCAAATGAATCAAAGTAAAATGCTTGGGAGGGGGGTGGGTATGTAAAAAGCAATCCAATGTGTTTCAGGTTTACTTGAATCATCTGTATTCGTTACGAGCAAAGATGGGTAGGTTGGTTTGAGACAGGTGACCACATCTACAGGGTGAATGCCTCTTGAGAGCAGACAAGTGTAGGAATCTCACTCTAGAGCTTGCCAGATTTGTTGTGTATCCATTGAACTTAATTTGTGTAATCAAATGTGACAACACGATCTTTATTGATTTCTAATAAGTTCTGATACTGGCAATATGCAATCAGGTTAACAGATTCGGGTAGAGGATCTGTGAATTGAACTTCCACACTAAGCATACCGTTATGAATCAGATAAAAACGGTCTATATAATAATTTCTATCACCAGAAAGATCAAAAGCTATTTATTGTATATCCACCTGCAAAATCTGCTTGAGTTAGTCCATTGCTCTATCTTCACACCAGATTCCAATTGCCTTCAGGGTATGAACAAACTCACATAGGTAAGAACCATTTGCAAAATTCGGGGTCAAAGGGAATAGCGGTATTGCTTGTGTATCCAAAGACAGCGAGAAAAATGAGAGTTTGAAATGTTGGAAGTTGAATGGGTTTGATTTAAAGGCTCCATTCTGTGCTTCACTTGTGACAAATGCAAAGATCAATCGTGTAGGAATCTGACCTGTAATTAAATTTTGTATGACATGATTTCTGGTACCTGTAGAGATATCTGATGAGCGCATTTCAACACGTCCAATTGGGTAAAATGCATTCGGGGTTTGCAAAGTTTTAGCATGGGCCAATTAAGTAGCAACATTAACTTTAACTCGTTCTATATTTAGTGTGGCTTTCGAATTGTAATCTGATAATTAAGATTGACAGCATTATCTGACATCAGAGCAAATGTGGGTTTACTTCTGTATAGTCTCAGACGAAGATCAAGAGAGTTTAGCATCAATGGACTTTGACGGAAAATGTGTAAATGGAGAGGGCCTTCTAGATAGTAACTTTAACACCGTATCGAGCGAGACTTTTTTGTAACTTTAAACCATTGTTCAGATCATCGACATTATCCATTTTTCCACTCATATCTTTACTATACCCAGCCTTTGTGAGCTGAGTGCTTTTAGAGGCCTGCCCATAGTTCAAAAGAGTTTCGAAATAAGCCCTGTTAGGGTATAAATTGTTGCTATGGCTGACGAGTGTGTAACCTAGATAGCAATCAATCTGTGATAAAAGGTAGTTTAAGAATAAGTTCACAGGACCAGTTTTATCACCAGGTGGTAAAGGTATATCTCCTTTATTAATGATGACTTCTAAACTTAATGTAGATTGATCGAGGTCAATGTAAAAATCAGCCAAACCTGGTACAAAGATTTCAATTGGGCTATCTTGGTTAATGATGGAAGTTGGTTGGTAACCGATGACATGACGTTTTTCCTGCTGGCCACTTGTTTGGGGTATAGAGAAAATATCTAAATCACTGTTCAGGCATTCTGTGCTCAACTAATGTTTCATTGAAGCCATGGTTGTGTTAGGCAAACACAGAGGATATAGAACGAATGTTTAAAAATCGCTTAGAATGGTTATTCACTCTCTTCGTATTCACTCCTTTGTAACACGATGCACCTTGTCTCTTCTTTTCCTATTCAACCGGAGCGCTTCGAGGCTGTTTATTCTCGGTCTTTTAGCTAAGGAATGAGTTGATGTTAAGGAAATTCGTCTGTTAACATGGCCTTTTCTCTTTGGATTCTGGAACTCATTTCCTGTAAAGCACTACCTCCTGCCTCTCTCAAACGAGATGCTAAAGGTTGTTTAAGATCCTGACCATGCATCACATCATTAAAAACCGAAACACCACCTTTTAGAGCATGCCGACCAAGAATTTTACCCACTGACTTGAGTAGTGGAGTTGCAAAATGAAACAGATTTGCAAAAACAGAAGCTAAACCACTACCTCTTTGAAAAGGAGTGCCTTTGAAAACTGGGAGTCCTTGACCTCGCTGAATTAAAAAATAACGTAAAATCGCCTCTTGACTCGGATGATATGGAACATGCATTTTGAAGGTAGGTAGTATTCAACGTCAAATCATAACAGTGGAGACAAATACTTAGGCGTCCGTACCCTATAGCTGTCTCTTACGGAAATGTAATTTGACAACCGTCTTACCAGTTAAAAATCATAACAAATCACCATGATCTGAATGTACAGCAATTAAAATTGTGTCAAAGACTTTTTTGCTCAATGGGTAGTAATCAGGTGTAGGGAAAGTTTGATAAATCACTTCGCGCCTAGCATGTGATATAGGAATAATGTGCATGAGTGGTGCAAAGGTGTTACCAACAACTTGCTGTTGTATGATATCAGTGTATGATAACTATGGATCCCATGTGTAAGATCGATTGAGATCAAACCTTCGCCTTGTCCGAGTTCCTTATTGAAATCATCAGGCTTTAAGCCCAATGTGTAACAGAACTCCTCGCTAAAACTAATGAAGCACCCCTGTTTACATCGGAAATAAAAGCAGTGGTTAGGCGTGAGACTGTTGTTGTAAAAGGACTTTTCTGCTTGTGGTATCAATTTCACCAGTGCATCAACAATGTCGCTGTGATTATCATAATAGCCCTCAAGAAATTTTTAACCGAATGGTCCTGGAAAATCAACTGGATCATAAACAGAGACAGTAATGTAACCATTATCCACATCATATAAAGGTATTTCAATTGGGGTTTTCAATTCTTATTCAGGAACTGTTGAGGAATTGAACCAACGTTCAGATTTATTTATTTATTTATTTATTTATTTATTTATTTATTTATTTATTTGTTAATTAAAGATACAATAGCACCCAACAGGGACCGGTATGGTCAAGGACCGACAAGTTAAGCCCCTGTGGGTACAAAAAATTAAATATAATGCAAACAATGCAATTAGTAAGAAAAGGGAAAAAGGGAAGGGGAAAGGACAAAAGAACAAAAAACACAATAAAATAATATAATGACGACAGAAGAATAAGTTCAATATGAGATAATATAACATTGTAAACATTAGAATATTTATAATAGAAAATATACATTGAGTGTAGACATTTGAAATTAATTAACACATGGTTGTAAATCAATAAGATCATAAACTTGGTCAAACTTAACTTACACTGCAGTTATAATCAGAAAAAAATTTACAAAAACTTAAATCGTTCCGTAAAAAATGCTGTTTAAATATCCGTAATTAATAATCAAAAAAGAAGCATTAGACCAAAATTGTAGCTAAAATTTGTTTTTGGTGAAGTATGCTAACTTAATATAGAGGAGGTATCTGAAATTACAAATTTCTTTAAGGCTTTACGAAATACATTGTAAGGCGATAACAGACGAATTCCAATGGGTAAACAAGACCAGTATCTTACCCCAATGATAGAAATACATCTAGCACGATAACCGTGTTTAGCTAATGGGAGGCATATATCACTCGCATTACGGGTTCCTTAGTTATGCCTATCTTTATGGGACTGAACGATTATAGGAGATAAGAATAAATGGGAGTTAATACTTTTATACATAAATGCACACATTTGAATATAATAGATCTGAAATATAGTAGGAATGGATGTAAGTGAAAAGTAATTCGATACCGATTGTGGTTTAGGGATTCTAAATAAAACACGCAAAAACCATTTCTGAAGTTTTAAAAGTCGGGATAAATTATACGATACAGAATATGATACAGTAACATAATGAGGAGTGTATCCAAGGAAACAACCTGTGTAACCAGAAAATATTAAAAACTCATTGACCAACTCTATCTTAATACCGTAGAGCCCTAAATAATTTTGAAAAAAATCAACTGCTTCCTTTGGTTTTGAATTTTGGTGCTCTTAAATTTAGCAACATGCTGGAATGAAGGTGGCATCTTCAAATACCTAAACGCAACAGAAATTTCTGAAATCCACTTGAATGGTTTAGTAAAATCAGGTTTAAGAAAAACTCGTCCTTCCAAGAATACATCAGGGCTTAAATTAAACATCTCACAGAATGCATCTGTGGCAAATAGAACACTCACATTTGGAGATAAATTAAAGATGACATACCTGATAATATTCGGATCATGAAAAAAAAACAATGTCCTTCAAATATGTTTGTAAGGCTGACTCCACTTGAAATGCATATTTGGTAAGATTTGTTAGTGCTTCCGGTTTAGCAATGTTAAACTTGGCCTGTGTCTCAATCAAAACATCCTTAAAACCAATTTTAAATGAGTTGTTCACATTTGTAACATTCTTGAAAAGTGCAGGGAAAAGTGCAGTTAAGCCGACCTCCCATTTACCTTGGAATTGTAATGTACATGGTAACCGTGTGATAAAATGTGACATTGTGTTTACACGTTTTGTATCAGTAGGCGTGTTTGAAGGTAGTGTCACATAGAAATCAGAGCCCTCATACATGATGGCTTATCACATTCACAACTGATGAACTGTGCAACTCGTCAAACATTAAAAAGGTCAGAATCTGCGACCCAGCTGTTCATGCTGTCAGGGTAATGCAACCATTTGACAAAAGCTTCTCGTACTCCTCTTCATGTATGCCAATGTAAAATTTTTTCAATGGCAAACACTTCTGGTTTTTTAACCCGTTGTAATTCAGCTTCTCCTCGCCATTCAAATCGGTAATTTTATATACAACTGGTTTTCTATGAATGATTTTTGACACTTCGAAAATTTCGTAAGTCCAATTTTCCAAATAACCCTTTTCAAAAAAATTTTTAACACGTGAAATACGAACATAATCACCAATTTCTAGTTTTGGTGTCATACATGGTGCAGCATTGTAATAATGATGAAGTGTCAACCACACATTAGATTCATTCTTAAAGTTCACATCGGCAGGTGCCAAACCTATCGAATAGTGAAAACGTGTGTTGTAACTCTTTACGAGTTCAGATAAAACACCAATGTATCTGTGATTATTGGAAAAAGTAAAATAATTAAACACTCGCATCTTTGATGTCCGGTTGAACCGTTCAACCACTGCAGCTTTGACATCACTTTCTGTTGCAAAGAAAATGATGTTGAGATGTTTAAAGTAATTTTGAACGTGTTTATTTAAAAACACACTATCACTATTCACTTTAAAAACACCTTTATCACACCTTTATCACTATTCACTTTTAGAGGAACGCTACCATGTGTGAAAATTTTTTGAAGAGCAGATTGGAGTTCGAGACCAGTCTTTGTTCTTAAAGGAACAACCTATGCAAAACGAGAGAACACATCAATGCAGGTAATTAGAAACTTAATGCCATCATTCTCTTTTGACAAACTGCTCAAGTCCAGTAAATCCACTTGAAACTGCTCGAATGGAGCATAAACACGCATTCGGTTTCTTGGGTAATGGTGTAGTATCGGTTTATGTAGTGTGTAACTAGGAACACCGCGATGCCATTCATGAGTGTCTTTCTTTGAAAGATTTGTCTGCATTGCTAATCCTGAAATACCACCGAACCCTGCTGGGTTTTTTGGATTTAAAAAGGCTTGCTCCATGGTCTTCAAACAAATTAAAAAACTCGATGTGAACATTCGTTTATAAAAAAGACCTGAAAATTAAAAGAACCAATCACATAAGCACCTTGAAAAGATGATGCAAAACCACACATCTGAAACAATATAGAATAGACTTCAGGTGACAAGAAAAGTAATTCCCCCCCATCCCACTCTGGTTCTTTTACCATGAGCTTGTGGCACCATCTAGTGACAAGAAATGTAATTCCTTCACTCCCCACTATGGTACTTTTTACCATGAGCTTGTGGTGCCATCTAGTGACAAGAAATGTAACCGCATCTGTCAAATAACCTCTTTGAGTACAGAAATTTAAGGGAAAGGGTTAAAAATAAATTTAAAAGGGTTAAATAACCCTTCACTGACATTATTGACAGGCCATCAATCAATCGATCAATTAATCTCTCAATTAATTAGAGTAATTAACCACTTAATTAGTGTAATTAACCAATTCATTAAAAAAACAATAGAAAAAATTAATTAGGAAATTATGCAAATTAGCTCCTTTGTGTACCCTAGAGTGGGACCTATAACTACTGACGTCTTGGGAAAAAATGCAATTGAATATACTCTATTTTAATGCACTTCTGAATGCATAAACATTTGTTTCTTTGTATACATAGTGTCCAAATTTGATGTATACACTCTGTAAGACGGGGAAGCAAAATAAATAGAACAGGATTTACTGGGTGTTACTTGAAAGAACCCCAGAACCCCAAACATAAGAATAGATGTGGCTTGTTAAAAAAAGGGACTCTTAGTTAAGAAATAAGATATTTATTATGAAGTACAAAAACAAAATTGTACAAAAGAATATTCTATACAATAAGGTTTAATTGAGGAATTGGCATTGTGATCTCAATTACAAAAAAATATTTCTCGAAATAAATAAAAGAATATTTAATCATATGCAAATACAGCAAAAGACTATGGTGAGAAACATTAATTGCTACATTGTGCAAATTGTGTTTAAATATTTAAAGATACATCGAGACTGACTAATTCCTTATAATGAATAAGAAAGAAATTTCAACTTTCCGTTATTCCTAAAAGGAGACTACGAAATAATATACAGTTATTAATGGGGAAAAAATTGAAAATTAGCAGCAAAGCTCTCCGTCTTCAAATCTATCTTTGTCCCCATTCTCACCTATGGTCATGAGGCTTGGGTAATGACCGAAAGAGTGCGATCGCGGGTACAAGCGGCCGAAATGAGATTCCTGAGAGGTGTGGCAGGTGTTACCCTACTAGATAGAGTGTTCAGCAGCACAATAAGGGAATCTTTAGGTGTTGAGCCGCTACTTCTCCGCATTGAGAGATCTCAGTTGTGCTGGTATGGCCACGTGATACGGATGCCGCAAACTAGTCTTCCTAGGCAGTTGAGATTTTCCAAGCCGGTGGGTAAGAGACTAAGGGGTCGGCCTAGAACCAGATGGCTAGACTACATGGAGAATCTGGGTTCGAGTCGCTTGGATATTACCAGGGATGACATGCGCCTGATGGCGGAAGATCGCGATCGCTGGAGATCCTCCATAGGGCTGCTGCCCCCGCGACCCTAACGGATAAGTGGGTTTGAAAAGTAAGTAAGTAAGTAAGCAGCAAAGCATCCCTTATATGCGTTATTGTTGAAATAGAATCAAAGAAAAATTCATTATTACCTTATGAATAAACCCATAAACAAAATGCTGCAGGATAAAAAAAAAATCATGGTTGCTGAGAGAAACTGAGAATTTCACCTTTCTGTGTCAGTAGTAAGATACTAAACATTGAGCAGCAGGGTAGAAGCTATTTACAGGGCATTGGACTCTTTCACCAGTTATCCAATTTCATGAAGAAAAAAACAGTAGTGAAGAAAGCATGGTCGATTCCCATATTTGAAGAATCAACTGAAGGCCTATGGAATGAGATGAAGGTTGAACGCCATGGCTGCACTAGTAAAGGCGTGGAGGACCAGAAGGAAGAAGGACTGGTCAAGCCAGAAGTTGGAAGTAGTCTGTCAAAAAAACGGTCAGAACAGCAACAATAGTGCGATTCAACATCCTCGTGGTCACGAAAATTATTCGCGAGGGACAACTACTGTCTGCTTCCCATGAAAATGCCCCTGCATTGTTGAAAGTGCTCACTGCACGTGCTGCAGTCATGGATGCGTACACAGCACTGATAGGGAACACATATACGAAAATGCATGGAGGGTAAGCAGGGAAGGCAGCATCTCGAGCCTGCTGTTAACTTGCACATGGTTAAGGTTCCCTCCTATCATTTAAAATTTCCTTTCATTTTCATGTGCACATGCAGTATGTTTTGCTTTTTAGCAAAAAAATACAAAAAAATATGCATTTTGGATATCAAAATTAAAATATATATTAAAGTAAAAAATATATAACACGTAGTAAAAAAATTATGGTTACTGCATTCTCGTAAGGTAAGAACAAGCCCAAAAAACCATTTTGTAATTTTAATGCTAAAGTCATTTAAAAAAAATATTGCGTTTAGAACCCTTCTCATCCCACGAAGCAAATAACTTTGCAATCATGAAGTTTAAAGGAATAAGATGAATTTTGTAAACAATGAATCAAATAAATAAAAAAAACAATTACTTATCCTGCTCAGTTTAGGATAAAAATCCAGAAATCTGCGTAAAGCAGAGGCAGGTAAAGGTTTAGTTAGCACGTCTGCCGGCATGTTGGGGGAAGAACAGTAGGTAAGAATAATATTCTGTAGATTAATTTCTCGCGCGATGAAATTATGCAATCTCAAGATGTGTCTTGTCCTACTCTGCGATTCTAATGCTGCCAGACATGCTACACCTCCTTGCCAAAAAAATAGAATCATCTGGTTTTCAGTAATATCAGCACTGGTTAAAAATTATTTTCACTTCAAATTTTAATTTTTTAAAGTTTTTTTTTCATATCTTGTTGACTTGACCCTATATTAATAAAAATTATTTAACAAGAGATTATTTTTTTTTAAAAAATTATAAAAATCTAATAACTACTAAATGACAAATTAATAGAATATCACTGGAATAGAGACAAAAAAATAGAATATTTTTATTTTGTTGAAATTTTACAACTATTTTAAACTTAATACTTGGTTGCTTCACCTTTATTTTCGATAACAGCTTGTAACCTTTGCGGCATAGTATCAACCAGTTTTTTACATTCTTCCTTTGTTATTGTTTTCCATATTTCTTTAATCGCACAAATCAATTCTTCTTTATTTTGCGGTACAATGGTTTTTAATTGTTTTTTCATAATGTTCCACACGTTTTCGATTGGGCTTAAATCAGGGGAGTTACTAGGCCAAGATAAAAGAGGAATGTCCCGATTTTGAAGCCACTGTTTAGTCTTTTTTGCGGTATGGGGCGAAGCACCATCTTGCTGAAAAATAAAATTATCGCCACAAACATTCTCTGATGATGGAATCATGTAGTACTCTAATATTTTTTGATAAACATCAGCATTAACACGACTTTTCAAAATGCATAGCTCTCCAACTCCTCCAGCGGACATGCATCCCCAGATCATAACGGATGCTATGAACTTCACAGATCTCTTTAAACATGCACGGTGAAAGGATTCACTTGATAAACGCCAAACTCTCACACCCTGGTCACCGTACGATAAGCAAAATATTGATTCGTCACTAAATAACACATTTTTCCAGTCATCTTCACCCCATAAAATGTGTTCTTTGCACCATCTTACACGATTCTGCTGCTGCTTCTTCGTCATGTGTGGCTTTATCTTAGGAACTGTCGGTTTAAAGTTCATTTCATGCAGTCTTCGATTTGTTGTTCGACTCGACACTGATGCTCCCCAATTCTTCCACTCAAGATGCATATATTTAACACTTTTGAAACGATTCTGTCTTACAATCTGTTTCAATTTTCGGTCTTCTCTTGGAGTGGTAGCACGTTTACGTCCACAATTCTTTCGTTTGGATTTACTTCTACTGCCCTTATGGCGAATAACTTTGGACACAGTAGATTGTGAACAATTCACATATTCATCAATCTCACGTTGAGTTCGTCCAACGGAGTATAAAGCAACAATCACATCTCTCTGAGCGTTACTGACATCTGGTTTACGTCCCATGGCAAAATGAAATATATTTCAGAAATAAAAATTTTTGGCTTTTTATAACTTTGCTAGTTAATGTGAGAATGGATAATTTGCATATTCTGAAGAAATTGCCCAATAGTATAGGTTAGAACTCATGAAATGTAAAAATATTCTAATTTTTTGTCCCTCTTCCAATAATATTCTATTAATTTGTCATTTAGTAGTTATTAGATTTTGCTAATTTTTTTAAAAAAAATAATCTCTTGGTGAATAATTTTTATTAATATAGGGTCAAGTGAACAAGATATGAAAAAAAAAATTTAAAAAATTAAAATTTGAAGTGAAAATAATTTTAACCAGTGCTGATATTACTGAAAACCAGATGATTCTATTTTTTTGGCAAGGAGGTGTATGACAGACGTCGATTCTGTCTGTGGGGTAAGAAACAAACTCCCCTTGTACTAACTCAGTTATGAGGTCCCAAAAAGATTTTAGTGACTTCACGCATTCGTTTATAGCGATTATTTCTTCTTCGCAGCTGCTCAGGGTGACTAAACGTTGCTTCTAAGAAGACCAGGTTATGGTAATTTTCACCATTTTGATCAAAATTCTAGAGTTTCCTTTCCTCTGTGGGGTGACACACCAGCTAGCCTCAGCGAATGCGCACAAAGGACCCATAGATGGTTTACCACTCCCAACTCCACGAGATCGATCTCTTGCTTCACTTTGTCCATGAGGGAGGTTAGTATGGAGACATTTGTTGTTGCTGCCACGATGTCATCCATGTAGACTGTTAAGAGAATGGTGCACCAGCATTAGCGAAGTTAAAAACAATCGTCTGCTCTTGATAGAATAAATTTTAATCGGGTAAGAAGCTGGCACAATTTTATGTACCAGCATCTTCCACTTTGTTTGAGACCGTAAAGTGATTTATGCGATCTGCAGACGTGATTAACTGGCGTTGATAATTCCTTGTGTGGCGATAGATATATGGTGTGGTCTATCGGTGCGTGAAGATATGCACATTTGACATCATACTGGCGCAGTGACATCCCTGTATTTGCAGCTATGGGCAAATAGTAAGCGAAGGGATTCCATTCTGATGACAGGTGAGGATATTAACTCTTACTGGCTCCCATAGACTTGTGACGAGCCGACAGCCACCAACGTTGTTTTGAATCTGGACACCGAACCATCAGGATTATATTTGATGTGGTAGATCCATTTCCTTTTTAAAATTTTTACATTTGGTGGTGGAAGCTTTAATTCCCAGACGTGATGAAGTATGAGTGAATTCAATTCATCTTGCATGGCCTCTTCCCATTTATGTTGTTGGGGAGAGGCGAGTGCTTGTTCATAAGACTGGGGTGTCATTGGCGGAATGATTAGTAAATCGGAGTCAGTAAAGTCTGGATGACATAAGGCGGCACGTTGTTTTTTCGTCTTCTCTTTTAACCTTAGTGAACGTCATAACAGAAGTTGTGGGACTTCAACAGGTGGTTGGTTCACTGGTGATTTAGACAAACAAACTAGAGCATCTTCCATTGATGTGGTTTCTGATGGAGGTGTGATCACTAGCCTGCCCTCAGTATCAGATACGACCTGCATTCTCGTCTCATCTAATGTTAGAGTGGGTGAGATTGGCAATATGCTCTGAATGAGATGTGGTTCATCAGGCTGTGTTGCTTCAAAAATTTGAGGTTTCATGTGAATTGGAATTACCAGAGGAACAGATAATGATGGATCTGATTTTCTTGTGAACTCTGGAAAAATCTTAGGAAGAAACGAATAGTACTGCTCGTAAAAACTTGCTCTCATCGAGTGTATAAATAAAGTACCCAGGAGATGAGGCAGAGTATCCCATAAAAACACCATTTTAGGCGCGGGCATCAAACTTTGATCAGTGCGACTTGGGTATATGATAGTATACCAGGCAACCGAAAGGAGCTCGATATTTGATGGTCGGTTTCATTTTGGACCATATCTCCTCAGGGAACTTAAGTCTGACCTCTCCTGGGTAAAGAATATAGATTAAATGCTGCTGTAGTCGCAGCATGGTCATAGAATCGATGCAAAACTTTTGACTATGTAAGAAGAACTCGAATTCCACCGCAAATGGAGCGAACGGTTCTCTCAGCTGTGTTTCGCCATTTGACTGGGGGTTCTCAGTAACAGAGAATTGTTGAGATATACCTTGCTTCGTACGGAACTCACTTAGCTCCGCGTCACACCAGATTTTGACGTGTAGAGCATTGTAGTTTTAGTATAAAGTCCAATAATGCTTTTGGCACTTCATTTTTTATCGGTGTAGCATAAACGAAAGTTTTTCTTGAGAAATCATCAATGACTACTAACAGGAATTTCTTTCCATGAATAGAAGTGGTAGGCATTGGTCCCACTGTATCCACGTGAGGTAGCTGTAAAGGACGCGTTGACTGTTGACCTTGTACAATATGGTGAGGGGCATTGCACAATCGTGCTGGAAGGCATGCAACACATGTTTGGTCATCAATTAATGGGGGCAAAATTTCAAGACCGCTCATGCTGTGGTGTTTCACTGCTGCAGTGAGTTTTTTTGATGACAGATGGCCCAATGCATTGTGAATGTCACTATAAGTGACAGCCATTGAAAGTAATGGGGGGGGGGGGCATTCGGAAAACTGAAAGGACATTTGAGAGCACTGGAAGGAATGGGAGGTCCTCATTGCCCTCCTGTGCAGCGATGGGGCATAAAGCGCATCATGGAGTTTTAAAACTTCTCCTGAATCTAATAACACACTAGCTGCACCAGTACTGATTGTAGCAATAGTTTTTATAGGGTGTGCAGTATGTATTCGCTTATGACAGCTTTGAAAAGAATCAAAGAACTGTTTTTCTTTAATTACATGAAATGAGATCCCCATCCACTATTGAATCCTTGTTTGGAACACCAACACAATTGGCTGCAGGTTTCTTGCTTTGCCCTTTTGTACCCGATTTACGAGGCTTAAGCTTAGGACGTGAAGCTGATGCATGAGGCATGCGCTTTGTTGATGCAGGATCTTGCAATCGGGGGGTATCATTGTGCGTGAAGTAGCTGGACCTAGAGTAGTGGGATAAATTTGGGATGGACAAACTGTTTTTACGTGTTCCTGGCCTTCACAATTATAGCATGTTACGTCATTTTTTTCGAAGGGCATTGGATGTGGATGCGGGGAAGTAACAGAGGTGGCACACGAGGCTACACCTATTGAGGAATTTTGTGTGGTGTGGTCCTTAAAAACCACATTTAGTTGACTCAGAAAGGTTTCAATTGTCATTAATGGATTTGATTTGACTGCTTTTCTCAATGGAGTATAGGTCGAGAGTAGACCTGCGACCATATGGTGAATCAAAATTTTATCATCCAGAACCATGGACACGGCTCCAGCCAGAGCACGGATTTGTAGTGCTGTTGCTACATAGGCATTCGGATCATGAGCGTCTAAGAAACACAAAGCTGAGAGATGCCGCATTATTTCAGCCTGTGACACTGAATCCGTCCTTCCATATTGATGCTTAATTGCTTCCCACAATGTAAAGGGATTGTCATCTTGAAGCATGACGACAATATCATCATTCACCATACTCACCATGCTGTACTCGCATGCATGAGCTGGCTGAAGCTTTTGCGGGGAGAGAGATCTCTTGTTGGACGTAATTGGCTAGCCCTTTCGAGAAAGGCTAAAATTCAGCACGTCTATTGAATATAATTGGCACTCATAGGCCTAGGGAGGGAACGACCATCTTCAAACTATGATTCCTCTATATTTTTTTAATTGAGAAACCATGCTCCATTACCAATATGTTAGAGGGGGAAGCAAACAAAAGATAGAACAGGATTTAAGGGGTGTTACTTAAAAGAACCCCAAACTGAAAAATGCTGCACGATAAAAAAAAATCACGGTTGCCACGAGAAAGTGAGAATTTCACCTTTCTGAGTCAATAGTAAGGAACTAAACATCGAGTGGCAGGGTAGAAGACATTTACAGGGAATTGGATTCTTTCGCCAGTTATCCAATGTCATGAAGAAAAAAACAGTAGCGAAGAAAGCATGGTCGATTCCCATATTTGAACAATCAACTAGTAAAGTTGTGGAGGACCAGAAGGAAGAAGGAGTGGTCAGGCCAGAAGCTGGAAGAAGTCTGTCTAAAAAAACGGAAAGAACACCAACAATAGTGCGATTCAACATCCTCGTGGTCACGAAAATTATTCGTGAGGGGCACTGCAGCAAACAGCGGCTATGACGTGGAGATTTTTTAATTAACATTTATTTAAACAGTACAAACTCAACAATCACTGTCTGCAAACAGTTAAAAAAAATTAAAATAAGAATAGAGTAATCATTTACAAATAACTATTATTATATCTATTTTTTTAATTTTTTCGCGAATACACTGTTTGAAACGTTATAACTCAGCAACAAAACGAGATAGAAGTATAAGGTTTGTTGTGCATGATCCTGATGGCACTGAAAAAGCATAGCAACATGCTCATTGCTGTTCATTTGTTTCTAAACCATAATGGCGATGAGACTTTCATTCAATGAATGTGGAAAGTGGAGAATGTTGTTGAGGTTCAATGATGCTAGAGGGTTGAATTTGGTACACCTCTGCCAAGAAGGTTAACAAAAACAAAACTGCGAGACAAGTTTGAAGCCGAAGGAATGGTGAAAGATGGTTGAAAGTTTGGTGAGGAAGAAAGAGAAACTCCACTTATAACGAGAGTGTTGATGCCGTCATGGGGGTTTTTGCATGATCCCCAAAGAAGTCAGTAAGACAATGCTCTCGTGAAATTGGCATCACCAAATCCATTATACATTTGTAGGGCTATTTAACCTATGGCCGTTTCTGAGGCGTCACATAGTACATGCAGCCATTTCACTGTGTTGAACACTCTTAATACCGGGGGCTTGGCCAACACTGCTTTTATGTCCAAGAGCACTTTTTTTCTCTTCACAGTCCACACAAATCGTTTTTCCTTCTGTAGTAGTTGAAAGATGAGGGCTGCCAGCTGCGAATAATTGTGTATAAAGTTCCTATAAAACTGGACAGACCCCATAAAAGAACGAACTTTCCTAACGTTCTTGGGTAATGGCTAATTTTGAACCGCTTTTCCCAAAAATTGATATCCAAAATAATCGACCTTCGAACTCCAAATTCACCCCACTTTAATATTTTTAAAAGAAAGTGATTTTTTTCTAACTGTTCCCACACTCATTCAGTTCTTTTTCCACTTCCTCTAAGGTCTCGCCAGAAATCAGGATATCGTCAAGATAAGAAATGTTGCCGTCGTCTTGCAAATCAAATAATGCTTCTTTCATAGTTTTAGACAATGTAGATGATGCACTCTTTAACCCGAAAGGCATAACTAAAAATTCATAGAGCCCATATCGAGTTTTAAATGCAGTGAGGGGTATATCAGTCTCCTTGATCCAGATCTGATGGTACACATCCATCACATCTAATTTAGTAAAAAATTTGGCTTTTGATAAATTATCAATTAAGCTGTTAATATGCGGCATTGGATATATGTTATCATGTGTATTCGATTCTGCTTGCGAAAATCTACGCACATTCGTAATCCCCCATCTTTTTATTGTTACATACAGTATCGGTAATTCATATTCGGAAATAGAAGGTCGGATTAACTAATTACTTTGTGACATTCCATATCTGTTGGGTCTGTTACGGAGTCAAGAGCCAGGGGGCATTGTTTCCTGTGTTAATAGTGTTTGTTCTTTAGTTTCAGAGTGAAGTGGAGTGGCTGCTTGTTTTGTTGCGTTTTGTGGTTTTGGAATATTGGTGGTAAGATTGATGAGTGAATGGCGTCAGCCCATTGTTTAGTCAGGTGGGCTTATGTGCGTGCGTGAATGGGGATAGTGTGAGTGTTACGGATGTTTGGTTGCATTTATAAAAGTTTCCGTAGAGGTAGTGTTTTTGTTTCAGTCGTCGTTTTCGAGTTTTGTTTAAGTGCGGGTGTGTTATTTTGTTTTACTCTGTTGTGAATGTTGTTGGTTGATGTGCGAGTGCGCGTTTGCGTTTTCGTGGGTTCGTGTGGGGGTGGCGTTGGGTCTTGCTGGTGTTGTTTTTTTTTTTTTTTACGAAAAATCCGTGGAGCAAGGACGTGAAAAACGGTAGTGCTGGAGTTTTCAAATGGCGGCAGCCATGACTGCATATCAGCAATTTACTGTTGTTATTGATGCTCACTTGTCCTTTTATGTGCTGAACTGAAGTAGGTTAATTTTCTTATTGCTTGGTGGAGCATTTTTACTCTTTTGAGTTTAGGTTTGGTGACTTTATAAGCCTGAAGTTGTGGCAGACATTCGAGAGCCATGAGCCTTGGCAGTAGTGTCGGTGTTTGGAAGTCCATGACTGTGGGCAAGGTAAAGAGTTGGGCAGTCCCTATTAGATGAAAACAAAAAGGGTTAGTGACTTTGTTTTATTTTATTTCCCAAGAGGAGGAGGGCATCTCGACCTAGTGTATCGTTCGCCGATGAACGTTTTAGCGAAAAACCCTTTTCAGAAAACGCCAGGTCCGCAAGCATTGAATTACTTTGTTTTCTTCTGAAAGTCACTTGTGCCATGAACAGTGATTAACAGTTTTTCTGTTTTCTGAAGAACTGTCGATCTGTAGTTTTTTGAGTAACAATATTTTCTTTATGAAATGATAAATGTTAAAGTAGTATGTTGGCCCAGAGTAAATTCTGTGAATAATGGCTGTAGAAATTGTGGATGTATGTTGAGGTGTGCGGTATTTTAAATAAGAGGGGTGGTAACTGTTGACAACGTGTGCAGCCGTGCTGTGCACCCTGGATGGAAAGGCCACAAATAATGTTGTGGTTGCGCTGACCTGTTTGTTGGTCGTGCCAAGTGAGCTTGGAGGGCCTGCATCTGGGCATACCTCACCTGGGACCGGAACCAGTGATATGTGTTCTTATGTAAGAGTTTTTTTATGGTACAGTAAATAATTTGTTTTTCAGAACCAACGTATGTGCCCTGTAGATGATGCCCGACACCCTGATGAACCTTGTCCCTGTTGAACCCCTAGAGTAGTTTGAATACATTGGGCGTTTAGGAGAGGGTGTTCAACTTAAAAGTTTCTTCTCCTCTTCACTTCCTTTTCCTGATGAAAGGACAGTTAATAAAGGTTAGCATCAAATGGTGCCACATTTAGCGTAGTCCAAATTTTGTGCTTGGTCGACCTCTTCGGCGGAAGACCTGCTGGCAGCTCATCTAGAAACAAGTGTTTGTACTTAATTAAAATTTTAAACTTAGATGGCACTGTTTTAATTATGGAATCAAATGTGTTAAACTCTTCTTACTTGTCTTTTCTTTTTTTGCAAAGACTGCGTACACAGATGATTCCGGCTCCTTCACGACGATATTTCTTCAATTTCGTCATTTTGAAGCTTCCATTTCGGTAACACTACTTCTTTAACTCTTTGCTGCACTTTTCCAGTCCATTCTGGGATGCGATTGTTGAAACCGGTTTCTGTCTAGAACTATCTGATAATTGGCTACCCAATCTGCAGTGTCACTTGCTTGGACTCTCTTTGAATATCTAAATACTATCTGTCAATAAAATTGGCTCCACTACCTTGTTTAGCACTGGCTCTGTTGCCAATATAACATCCATAAAATTATCACGTGGATAATAACACCTTAATCTTCCAGTTTTCTAAGTATCCTTATAAGACGCAGAGGCTACTCTTATTCGTCCACAAAATTTATCTCGGTATTTTTGTCATAACAATTTTTCCCATATGCCTTTTTTGCCTCAGCGGATCCATTTAATTTTCTTTTTTTTTCACCTGCCAATTTTTTCTTCCTGGCCCGGATTTAACTTCTACTGCCTCTACTTCCATCGCTTCTTCTGTAAATTCCTGCAGAATTACACTGTCCTCTTCTTAAGCCTGTTTCCAAGTTTCCAGATATGCAAGAGCCTCTTCTAGCATTAAAAACTGCATCATACGTAATTCTATATTCAACCCTTGAGGTAATCCCTCTATTAACCAGAGGAACTGTCAAACTCTGATACATTTTGTATCCCTGCCATAATTCTGTGAAACTGCAATAAATAACCTTGTACATTACTTCCTGTCAGCCTTGGTGGCTCAGTGTTTGCGTGATCGCCGAGGACGACGAGGATTTTTTCAGGGGGAATATCCTGAGATGGCGCACTTCCTTCAGAAGTGAAGTAAAGCCTTTAGTCCAGTGCAGTCGTTTGCTGTCTGCATGTTAATGAACCCTTGCGAGGCAAAATTTGCGGCCCTATAATGCCGTCCTGAAATGATCATAGCAGTTGAAAAGGACGTTAATAACAAACAAACCTACCAAACAACATTAAGTCCTTTCATTTTTAACTTCAAAATATCTCATCGTAGAGTTACTTGCGTTTGTCCTCTGGAGAAAGCCATCTTAAATGTAACAGCAAGTAGTGGTTGTAATGTAACATACTCTGTAAATAAGACAAACGCTTCATCTTATAATGATCCGGGCACATATTAATACAATCAATACGGGGGATGCCCTTGCACTTGGCAATGACCTGAAATTGCTTCAGAAACAGACTGGAATCTTCGTCTTCTTTTCCATAAAAGACTTGAAATGCTACATTTTCTATTGTTTTTTGTCCCATTGCTCACAAAGCTTGTCAAAATAAATTTAATTTTAAATTTAGTCACTTGAAAATATACTGAGCAGCCACTCTTCACAAATGGTCACTAATATTCATTTAAAAATACCACATAGCACAGTAAAAAGTCCTCAATCGCGCCACCTTTCCTTATATCACGCAGTAGCCTAATCAAAAAAGTTCAATCTTACACAGTGCAAAAGTTCACAAAAATTTTTTTTTCTTTCATAAATTTGCCCATTTGTCGATTGGTGCACTCTGCCCCAAGCTGCCCCTCCTCTGTAAAGGGTTTTCTATGTACAGAGTGGGAAACACTAATTAGTGCAAAATATATATATAATTTAATTGAACTTAGTTAGGCTAACAAACTTTTCAGATAATATAATTAAATACGAATGTTGGGGCAAAAGTCATGGCAACGATTTTTTTTTCTTGAAGATACCAGTCTGGTTGGAATATGTGGGATATAGAGACGAAAGGACAAGATGTTAACTACATGTGTGGACAATGAATAGCACTGAAATATCGTAACAGACTAATTTATTACGGTAGTGTACAGGGCAATATGGCCTTCATGGTGCAAAATGACAACACAGTATACATAAAGTTGACATGACAAACCTGGGCCTAAAGACCCTCAAAGTAGTCCCTTGCTACTGTCACCACACGCTGATGTGGGAGGCGCTGAATACCATCAGCCTCAGCATTTGCTGCATCTTGGTCATTCCGAACGTTGTTCATCACTGGTTGACACACGTCCTCGCTGAAACTTTCCTAACCACCGTGCTACTGTATGGTATGGTAGGGCATTATTCCCAAGGGTTTCCACTAATTCACAATGACATTCCATCGCATTTCTCCCTCAGAGAACGGCTATTTTGATGTAAGCGCGCTGCTCAACACGGGTTACTTCCATCTCGCACGACACTTACCAACTGACTGATTTCACAGCCCTCACTGCGCTACTATCAGCTATCACAGAGCCATCTGTTGTTCTGCATACACACTATGCCTGCAGAACTTCCACACAACACATATACGTTTGTGATCCGTTCACATATCTACAAAACAAAATATAGTTGCCATGACTTATGCCCCAACCCTCGTATAAATAATATATTGGCAAAACCCTACTTTGTAAATAAATGTCACAAGTTCATTTTGGTATATCATGAACGTGGGTAGAAAATATGGGCATTGGTGGCAATATCGATATTCGTTGAAGCACTTAGGCAACCCATCAGTTATCATAAAAGAGGTGTGCTCTGGCAATGATATCAGGAATAGAAATATAAAACAAAAAACGCCATTGGTATGGAGAAGTTCTGGAGCCAAACTTAGTCAATCTAAACCTCACTATCACTAAGTTACAGTCTAGTTCTTACACTACTTATGCTTTCAGATATAATTTTCCCGCTCATGCCAGGAATTGAGCAGCTGCAAATCACGTGACCACAAAAGCCCTCTGTTACTTGCAAGTCGATGCGGATAGCTGCTGTTCCTCTGATATAGAACTCATCAGGGCTTGCTTCGATTCTGGATTCTCCAATATTCCATATGGTGGCGAAAAATGTCTTTGAACGATACATGGCCGATGACAATGGATAGATGAGTTCAGCGAACTCAGCTGAGTTTTCCGACTCGTGTCTCGGTAGTCATACCGTGAGGTCTCGGCTCTACTTTCCACTCAGAAACTCGTTGCTCGCTTTCATCTTCCGACGTTATTTCGATCCTGTTTAGCGGTATCATCTTGACTCCAACTCGCTTGGACGTTTCAAACGATGTTTTCCCCCATCCTATGAAAACGTGGCTATGTGGCGGGAGTGGAGCCCAGAAGTCACTTGCCAGCTTCTCGCTTCGTTAATCGCTCCCGAGAAGAAGCTTTAAATTTTTTTGGCAAGTAAATACATCGTTCCACAACTTCTTTTCCGCCTCCATCTTAATGCACAGTTGAAACTCCTCTATCCTTCCTGAAAAACGGTGACGCTCCGCGTTTTTTCTTATTGCTCATTGGATGACATCTTCTGTGCTCAAGCAATGAGCAATCGGCAGAACCACAGCCTCCAACGGGGAGGCTGATCGCTGTGCAATATCTTGCTTGTTTTCGATCACCTCTGAAAACGTATACATACAACAAAGATTGCAGTTTTACACTTTTGTGGTAATTGTTCTTGGTGTTATCATCAATTAGAAATAAATAAATAATTTGCAATTGTGACCTGTGGGTCTGTATAATTTGTTTATTAATAATTTGTTAGGTTTTATTTTCATAAGTGTTGGGTTTTCCCGCGACAACCAAAGAATAGTAATTCTTTAATTAGCTGTAATTGAATTTTCTTTAAAAATTATTACATTTAATTATTTTTTGTTTTAAGTTTATCATAAATATTATTTTTTCGGTTTGTTAAGCGTCAGTTTGCTAGCTCGGCAATAATAAGTTGGAAGCAGAGTGTTGCATTGATGCCATGAGTAATGCACAGGAGGGATGCAAGAGTTCTGCATATATTATTTTTTTATTTACTTCCGTTGTACATATTGTTAAGCAGTGTTGAACAGCGGCTTGGCTTGACTGGAAGTGTTTTTTCGTACCTAAAATGAATGCGCAACTTTTTGCGCGAAACCAAGTATGCTGCCCATTCGTCATAAAATGTGTTTCTGTTATGAGACATGTAGGAATTTGTGAATTTTTTTGTGTTTTCTTGGAACCCTGTACAGTTTTGTGCAGTTTGCCTGTTCACTCCGATGATAATCCGTTTTTTTTATGGTCGATCAAGATAAAAATATATAGCTTGTCGTCAGATGTTCCCTGTGAGCGTTGCGCTTGTCTTTGAAGCATTGGCGCCTTAGGATTTTAGATTTTAATTTTGGTGAGGTGAAACCTTACTATTGTTTTTGTGAATCCCTCGCCCAAACGTCGCAGAATTCTTCACCCACTGCTCACCCTGGCCATCATAGAGCAGTCATTAATCCAGGGACCCAATTCATCAGCCTCAGGCCATACAGGCTGTGGATTGACGTACTGGAGTATAATAAATAAATAGATAAATAAATAAATAAATATTCTAAAGTTTTTTAGGTTTCCACCGAGGCACTGATGTGCATATATTGCGTTGAATTTATTAATATCAGCCCTGTTTTTAAAAGGGCAATATCTCATGTCATATCTGTCGTAGATAGGCGTTTGTAACTGATGTTGTATGTATTGTGCATAAGGTATTTGGTCACACTGGATTAACTAATGTGTGTTGTGAAAGTGTTTTGTAGAATAATCTGCCAGTATTTGGGAGCGCTAAGCTGGGTGCAGGCAAATGCTTGCCCTATGTAGTCAGGGTGAGCATGGTATCTCATGCACCGTAACTGTGATTTGATTCCTTGAGTCTGGAGGATGGAATGTGGTAGAGCCGCCTTGTGATGTGTTTTGTGGGTTATATGATGGATGTTTGTCAGCCTGTGTCGTTATAGAGCCGCAGTGAGGGAGTTAAAAGAGACAACCTCTGGCTCGGTAATCTATTAACGAAGAGGAAAATTAGCACATGGGGTGCGGTTCGGAGTTAATACTCAATTAACTGTAGTGTAGTAAACGTCAGGGAGGTTACAGAGATCTCCTCTGGGAATTAAAAGGGTCATGTGACATCACAGTGTAGTAGAGAATTACGGTTTTCAAGCCAGCGTGGAAACTCGGGGTTTTGAGTTGCCTGGGGTAACAATTTTTGTTATATGATGATTTGGAGGTTGGCTGTTATTGGCAGTTCAGGGATGAGTATCTACGTATATGCGAAGGCCATAATTGTAATGTAAGTACAGTTGTTCACTTAGTGTTATAAGTTATATTTAATATTTTTTGTTTCTTGTTCTGATGTTGAGGAGTAGCTAATTATACAAAGAATCCGTAATTTGCTGCTTAATTTAGACTTTAATTTTATTATAATTACTTGGGACCCCCATAATCTCATGTAAATCTTTATTATGTTTAGATCATTACATGTTTTTATTTGCAACTCATAATTTTTGGTGTATGCCTCGTTCTCTCATTATGATCTAAGCAGTCCACCTTACTCTGGGACTAACATGGCGCAGGCAGCCCATATGTCGGCTGAATTCTTCGTAGGGGCTTGCACGGCGTTTGGTACACAATTTTATAGGTGTTTTCTTGGACAATTGTATATATTAAAGGGTTATGTGCTCTCAGTAAAACATCCAAGTGTAACAGAGATGTACGCAAGCCCAAACATAGATATTTTATTTTATTTTATTTTATTTATTTAATGCGCTCACAGGGAGTAAAAATAATTTATACAGTTAGAGAGGGCTAATCAAGTTCAACAGTATATGACAACTTGTGTCAGGTATACGACTCAAAACAAACATACAAAGAAAATCAATTGAAAAATTTAAAACAGTAAAAGACTAAATATCTAAGGTTGTACAAAATATGATTTTAAATTGCGTTTGAAATGTATACAGGAAGAAATACAGTAGGATAGTGTACAATGAACAGCCGAACTGCATAAATGAAAAGGGTGTTGATTTCATAGTAGTATTGCATTAGAGGGAAAGGTTTTCATTATGAACAGGGGAGCTGAAATAGGTAACATCGAGTTTGACGTACATTGTCACTTGTTTTGAACCAATCCCTCACAAAGTTCGCAGGGTGGCAATCGTCATGTAAGGCACTCTCGAGTTCTGAGAGCACAGCCACTGTATAAATGCTATCTAGTGTCGGTAGCTTGTGACGAACACAAGCATGAGTTACAGAGTCTAATCTGTCTAATTTAAAAGCTATACAATTGACTTTATTATATGCTACTTTTAAGCTTCTTATATTGGCCTTGGAAGTTGATGACCCGAAAAGAGCTCCATAGGCTCCATAGAGTTGGGACGATGGTCGCAGTAATATATTGGCTTAATTGAGCGGCTGTAGTAAAGGATCTCAACCTTTTTGGAAGGTAGTTTTTCCGGTGCAAAAAACTAATAAGATGATCGATCATATCATTAAATAGGAGGTTAGTGTCGAAAGTAATACCAAGAATCTTCATGGTTTTTTTTGTATCTCTTTTTTTGTGCAGATAATGATGTTGGTTTTTGCACTGTTGAGGGTTAAACCGCTTTTTGGTATCATTCGGATAAACAGTCCAGATCTTGGTTGAGCAAGTAGATGGCACTAGGATAATTGCAATTTGAAAAAGAAGCAAACAAAAAATTGTCATCAACGTAAGTTAAGATTTGGTTATTAAAATTATAATTAAACAGTGAGGCAGTGGCAAACGGCGTAAAGGAGTGGGCCAAGGCTGGAACCCTGTATAATCCCTCTAGTTGTGGGTTTCGAAATTAGTGGGTCATATGAAATGATATTAGTTCTTTCATGAAAGTAATCATTGAAAAGTTCTAAATAGGCCTTGGATACGCCTAAATTTTGGAGGTCTACCAGCAGTTACAGCGTAGATATCGAGTCAAAGGCCTTTGAAACATCTGTTTGTGCTATTAGGAATCTATCACCACGATCACATGCCTTTATTGCTTTTATGTGGATGTGGATTGGCACCCAGGTCACTCTATGTCCTGGCCGACCTCCTCTTTGGGAATGTGGTATGGTTGGCCAGAGGTAATCTGTAACAGCATTAAAAACAGCTTTCACCACGATTTTGGTAACGGGAGACAATACTGATATTTGACGAAAATTAACAATGTCATGAGGATCACCTTCTTTGTAGATAGGATTTATCTTGCTATCTTTCAGCAGGAAATATTTTATGTTTAATTATATCGGTACAAAGAGTATAAATCATAAATATTCCATTACCATTTAAAATTTGAATTAAATGATCATAAATTGTAAGAGGGTAACTCGGCCCCTTTATTTTTACAGTTCGGATTAGTTGAAGAAATTTTTGTCTATATGGGATAGATAGATCTGGTGAGCTTTCAAGTCGTTTCTCTAGGGGTTTTATTGTTTCAGGAGGTTCAAGAAGTTGTGTTGGGTTATTAAGCCATTCAAGTTACTGTAATTATCCGTTGACAAAGTAGGCTCTCTGGACAGATTTGGCATGCTGCATCACTAATTCCCTTTTCGCATTTCGGATTTCATTCTTAAACTTTGTGCTGGCCTGTTTATATTGAAGATAAGAATTTGAATCATTAAGGGATATAAAAGTACGATAGGACTCTAATTTGGTTTTCCACACTGTAGTTACTTTTTAATTCAACCAAGCTTTACGTCGCCTCGTAGGGGTCTTGTAACTTTTAAATTCCATCCCTGCTGATATTGCTCCAGAAGTTACAAATACATTTAAATACTCAAGCTTATCATTGATTTCAGCTCTGCTTAAATATTCATCATAATTAGTGTTTGTCAAGCTCCTGATGGAAAATTTCACGTTTAAAGCCGACATAATTAGGTTTGGTCAGAGTCTCTCTCACTTTTTGTAGATTACGGGAGACGGTTAACATGAGCGACACTTTAATGACCCTGTGGTCAAGCTTAGGTAGGTTAGTGTAAGTTAACCATTTATACTGTATATGCTCGGATATATATATGTGGTCTATTAGTGATTCTGTAGATAGGGGTAACTCTATTAGGGAAGGTAATAATCTGTCTAAGGCGAAGAGCTTTGGTGCAAGCAGTTAATGTCCTCATGTCTAGAGTATGAATAAGTTAAAGTCTAGACTATTGCAGTTAAAGTCTCCAAAGATAAAGTTTGCATTCTGATGGTCGAGATTGTCTATAACATTTACACATTTTTCGATAGGGACATATGAGGGTAGGTAGATAACAGTAAAAGAATCCCAACTGGGAGGGAAGAAGCACTTAAAAGTTAAGTATTCCATACCTCCCACTGATCGTAAGGAGAGTAATGTTGTCTCAAATCTAGTGGCCACTAGGGATAAGATTCCACCTCCTCTAGTGGTACGGTCGGCCCTGTAGATTTTGAAGCCAGGAAAAGAAATGGTATCATTTGTACACTCCATTGTTAGCCAGGTTTCAGTAATGAGGCAAATGTCTATTGAATTTGTTTGCATAAGTAGTTGTAGATCATTTTGTTTAATAAAGATTTATCGTGCGTTTAAGTAAATTAAATTTACTTGTATATCGGCGGAGTTCAGCTTGACTTGCTCTGCTCTATTTTCTAGTGGTGGGCGTGGCATGCCTCCCATCTAGGAACTTGATTTTCCAGTAATCTGCACTAAATTGCGGGTTTGGGCCATGAAAAAAACGGATAGACACTCCTGTTGGCCATAAAGTTTTATTTAGGCTTTCTTCTGGTGTCATGTCCTGGATCCTTATAAACACAAAAAGGGAAATTTCTCCAGACAGGGTTGTCCATCTTCCGCATTCTATTGCCTTTAATCGATGTTCTCGAAACAGCATTGCTAGTATGGCACAATCATATGAGTCGCATATATTTCCCAGTCTTAGTCGAATGGTTCGTGTCTTCTTAGTAGGGACCGACCATGTTCCAGATCCCCACCGTTGTTCAGATCTGCGGTTTGGAACTGGTATGGTGGATGAACGTTACTATCGTGGCTGTACCTCAGTGATTGATTGGAGAACATCACTATCCATTGTTGGTTGAGGTTTGGTTTCAGTTGTTTTTAGTTTGGTTGTTTCTGTTAACAATTTTTGGTTAATTTGGATCTCAGGTTTTTGGTTGATTAGCAGATTTGATATTGTTCTGGTATTCTCTGTTTAGCTTGTGAGTAGTTTGCAATGGACGTGGGGGAAAAGCTTTTTGGTCATTGGTGTAAATCATTAGTCGAGTAGGTGAGAGAAGAGTTTGCTTAAGATTAACCTGGCGTCACTCGCGCCAAATTTTATAACAGCACCACCCGCGCAGCATTTTTAAAAGTGATTTTATTTGATAAAAAAAAGAACTTAGTGAGATAAAATAACCTATAATATTATTTATTATACTTTTATAAATTTCTTTATGCCAAAATTCTTCATTCATCATCATAAATCATCATTACTGATTCATCATCGCGGAGAATGCATCAATCGCGCCAAATTTTATAACAGCACTACCCGCGCTGCGGTGTTTACACCGCACTTTTTAAAAGTGATTTTATTTGATAAAAAAAGACCTCAGTGCAATTTTATTTGATAACTCAAGATATTGCAATTTATGACCACATATACAAATTAGAAGAAAATAATAAAATTAAGTAATTTTAAAGTGATTTTTAAGAAATCATGTTTATTGTCAAAGATTTACTTACATGACTGCTCGCGCAGCGGTGTTTGCACCGCAGAGTGAGACCATGCGTAGAAAACATAGCTTTAATCTTCACTTTCGATAAAATGAATGAGATCAACACCGGCGCTATCTGTTGCCAATAAGTTGTACTTGAAATACATGGAAGTCATCACAAGGTAGCGCCTCTGTATGATGAGCTATATCAAAAAAATCAAAAAGTGCGGTGTAAACACCGCTCGCACGAGTGACGCCGGGTTAACAATATCCAGTTTGTCTTCAGTAAGCTCTTGTGTTCGAGGGGTGTTATGAACCATATGATTTTTTAGGATTTCGTTAGTCATGTTAATCAGTACACTAAATTTGTCCAGCATTGCGTCCATCATCTCTTGAAGCAATGTTCGAGTGGATCGATTACTCCATCTATTATCGTTTTAAATCTTCTAGTGGGCTAGCTAATGAACATTCAACATCTTTCTCAGCTAGGCTTTTCATTGTCTGATTTAATGCGCTGAACTGGTGCAAAATTTCATTGTTATGAACTGTTATTTGATTTTTAATACTATTTTCTAATAAGTTACATTGAGATTCCTCGTCTACTATACCTTTATCTGCGGGCTCTTGTATCTTTTTTGTATCATTTAATCTCTCGTTTTGCAGAAATGCTATAGATAAGTCCTCTAATTTATTAAGCAAGGCCTCTTTGTTACTCACATTTTTTCTTCCTGTATTGTTGCCCATCTTCTCATTTATCATTGCTTTCAGTTCCATCATTTTATCAGTCCAATTTTGGTTATTTTTAGCTTGATCTTTGGAGCAGATGTATACTTGGTCTGTGACTGTCGCCTTTTTTATGGCGGTCATCTTTTTATAAAATGACAAGAGGAGGCAGTTAGTTAAGAGATAAGATTATAACAGCAAATAAGGAATAGAAGAATTAAAATAGAGAGGGGAAAAAAGTTATTAGTGCAAGGAGGGGCAGGAAGAAAAAAAGAATACCAGCAGAAATGGGGTCAAGGTCAAAGATTGGGTGACAAACACAAAGAGTCAAAGAGGGTGAAAAGGAGGGGGAAATTAAAGAATAAGAAGAAGGGGAAGAAGGCCAGATAGTTCCAGATAAGAATTAAAAAGGAACTCGGGAGAAGTAAGTAAATAGGGTAAATACACTAAGGAAACAAAAATTTAGAAGAAAAAAAAAGATTAAAAAGGAAAAGAAAGAGAAAACGACAGTAACAAATCTAAAAATAAAAACTAAATGAAGGTTAGGAAGATAATGAAGACAGGGAGATATAACAGAAAGCAAACTAAGGTCAACGGTTGGATCCCACACTGGAGAGGCAAGGAGGGTGAAAAGAAGGGGGGGGGGGAAAGAAGAGTAAAAAGGGATAGTAAGAAGGCGAATAACTAAGAGAACTTGGAAATTAATGAAAACAGGAAAGAAATAAAAAAAGGAACTAAAAGATTAAGCTGAAAGACTGAAAAAGATAGGGAGGACCTACTGAAGAGATGAGTAGGATGAGCTCAAAGACATATAGCTCAAAGAAAGGATATGTGACATTACATGTCAGTTTGTGCATATAGCTCGGCAGAAGGCAAACATAACTCCCACTTGTCGTTGTAATTGTGGTGCTTTATTTTATTGAATAAAAATGTAGTGTTTTTGAATTCTGTTTTTTCTTAAATTACAGTTTTGATATTAAAAATATTAGTTTAGATCTTTTGTTTAAGCCTCCTGTTTATAGCGTATTTTATTTTATTTTTTGGCACGATTGTTGTGTTATAAGTTTGAGTGTTTGAGTCTTGGGGAGGTATTCTCTTCCAAAAGACAATGTCAGTTCTTACAGATTATTATTATTATTTTTAAGTTGGTGCGGAGGTAGCTTTCGTAAAGAAAGGTTGTGTTCTTCTGTTGTGAGAAAAAATAAGCAAAGATGCCGTGGTCTAATGTATATCGTATGATGGGATGGAATGGAATCTGGATGAAGACGGGCATGATAATTTGCTATTTTGTTTATCACTCGACATAAAAAGTTTGTGTTGTGGCTCCATGACCTTATTGGAAAGCATCTTCAGTATCATAAATATCTAACCAGTATTGGTAACAAATTTGCTTTTGATGTTGTGGAGAAAGCTCGGCGTTCTGGATTCAACGTTGCTGCACCCCACGGGTAGATGATCGTTGCTGCTGACAGGCAATTGGTGTGGTTGTAAGCCACTGAAGGCGAGGACAAAAAACCAGTAGTGCAATTGTGTCAACAACTTTGGTACTTACTTACTTACTTACTTTTCAAACCCGCTTATCCGTTCTGGTCGCGGGGGCAGCAGCCCTATGGAGGATCTCCAGCAATCGCGATCTTCCGCAATCAGGCGCATGTCCTCCCTGGTAATATCCAAGCGACTCGAACCCAGATTCTTCATGTAGTCTAGCCACTTGGTTCTAGGCCGACCCCTTGGTCTCTTACCCACCGGCTTGGAAAATAACAACTGCCTAGGAAGACTAGTTTGCGGCATCCGTATCACGTGGCCATACCAGCGCAACTGAGATATCTCAATGCAGAGAAGTAGCGGCTCAACACCTAAAGATTCCCTTATTGTGCTGCTGTACACTCTATCTAGTAGGGTAATACCTGCCACACCTCTCAGGAATCTCATTTCGGCCGCTTGTACCCGCGATCGCACTCTTTCGGTCATTACCCAAGCCTCATGACCATAGGTGAGAATGGGGACAAAGATAGATTTGAAGACGGAGAGCTTGGCTTTGTTACCCAGCTCTCGTTTCGTTACCACGGATCGCCACAGTTCACGTCTGACACAGCTTGCTGCACCGATCCGAGCATTCTATTCTTTCTCCTGCCGTCCATAACTCGTGAATGCAATCCCGAGATACTTGAACTTCTCCACCTGTCTCAATGAGGCTCCCCTAACATGGAGAGCGCACTGAGCAGGCTGTCTTAAAAGAACCAGAACTTCGGTTTTAGCCACACTGATCTTCATCCCAGCTTCTTCACATTTGGCTGTAAACCGGTCTAGTGCATGCTGAAGGTTCGCGCGAGAAGACCCAAGCAGGACAAGGTCGTCCGCAAAGAGCAACCTCTCCACCAGGCAGTCGCCCACACAAACACGCTCATCGCCTCGGCTGCCCCTGTCTATCCAGTCCATAAAGATAATGAACAAGATGGGCGACAGTACGCACCCTTGGTGGAGTCCAACACCCACGGTGAACGGTCTTGACTTAATGCCATTTATCCGGACACACATCTCAGAGCTTTCGTACAGAGACATGATAGCAACCAGTAATTGCCCATCCACTCCATACTCTTGCAACACTTGCCAGAGCTTCTCCCGAGGAACCCTGTCATATGCTTTTTCGAGGTCCACAAAGCAAGTGTAGACGTCTTTTGCATACTCCCAGGATTTCTCAAAGAGTTGCCTTAGAGCAAAGATGTGATCCGTCGTGCTTCGGCCAGGTCGGAAACCACACTGCTCCCCCGACAGTTTGGAGTCGACTATTTCCCGACTTCTCTTCTCCAGACACTTAGCGTACACTTTCCCAGGAATGCTGAGCAAAGAGATGCCTCGTAGTTGTTGCAATCTCTCTGATCTCCCTTTTTGAAGATAGGGATCACAATTCCTGTCTGCCATTGCTTAGGGGCCTGTCCAGATATCCAAGCAACCTGACACACTCGAGTCAACCACAGGATACCATCCTGATTTAAGGCCTTTAACATCTCGGACCGGATTTCATCATCACCTGCAGCTTTGCCAGTCTTCAGGGACTTAATTGCCCATCTGACTTCTGTTTCAGTGATACTACCGTGACTATTCTCCGCTCCAAGGTGCACCTCGTATGCCTCAGTTGTTGTTGTCACCGGATTAAGAAGAGATGCAAACGGTATTATGCAACTTTGGTGAGTGATATTTTTTTGCTTTATGTTTCAAGACGTGGGGGTAGAAACGACTACATTTATTACTGTATTGTGACCATTAGTGACTTGCAAGCAGGAAAATGAGATGTCATTAGTGATTGGCATGGGAAATAAGAACTGAACTTACGTTAGTCGAGGGGATAGCATGGATTTGAAGTGAATATAAGCTTTCGGAGATATACCATGAAGTTAGAATAGTCAGTCATGCTTGGTACCTGTGTAATAAATAAATGCTTAGATTAGTCGTAATGGGGTGCTGGGTGTTGCTATTAGAAGGTTGTAATATTTCGTTGAGAGGTTTTAATATAGTCTAACTCGCGCTGGGGAGAGCAGTATTTGCTGACACTTGGTGGGGTGAGGTTACTGTTGATAACCTAACACATTAGCGTTCATGTATGGTCTGCCTAACGGTTTGAAGCAGCGCCCCATAGAGGATTTCCATGGTTTCCCCTCTTCTTAGAATCATATTGAAATGAACCACATGACGCCAGTGTTGGTCCCTTTGGCTTCCGAGGGTGTCGCTCTTCAACCAACAGGCCAAGGTTTCTGACACCTTGTGGCGTAGCTTGCTCGGAACAGCATTAGGCTGGAACCCTCAGTAGAATGACACGAGCCAGTGTCTGGGAATAGCAACATCTCTACGTCCTATTTACAGGTTAAAGCCCTGATTAGTATTGATTTCTAGATGGTCATATTATTTAGTTTTTAGGTTGGGCTTGGGATACATGTGGTAGGGATCCTGAATTTGGTATACTGAGGTGCCCTTCATGAATGTAGCCAGCGCTGGCATTCTGCTGTAATTATTTATGTCCATTTTGTGTACATTTCATATATATATCTATGTGTGTAATTTACAATATTGATGAGAAGATTAAAATATCGGTGTTAATTAAGTTTTTTGGGTGTTGATATCTGTTGCACTTTAATACACTCCCGAATCATGACAAACCCGGTCTTTGCTATCTTTATCAAGCACATTGCGTAAAAGTAATCTTTAAAGGGGAGGTTAGTCACATTTGGGTCCACGGGTGGGAACGTAAGAAGGGGGGGGCTGTCAGAGAAAAGTTATTTGGATACGAGGTTAAAAACGCGCATGAGGGGCATAAAGTGCACTATATAGCATTAAAACAGATCCAGAGTTTAGCCAAACACTTGCGATTCCCATACCGACAACAACAATTGTCTTTGCAGGATCCGCAGTATGGATCATATGACATTTCTGCATGGATTCAAAAAACTTTTTATCCTTGATCACATGAACTGCCTGTGTCGACTATCCAGTCCCTTGTTGGAAGACCAATGCAATTAACTGCTGGCTTCTTCTCATGCAATTTGGTACCTGGTTTGCGAGTTTTTCACTTGGGACTTTGGGTAAGCACATTTGGCAAATATGATCTGGGTGGGGCGCATGCCACAGGGTGACCAGAGGTTGCATGTAGATGCTTAGAGATAAAGACAGACCTAACATGTCCTCGGCCCCCGCAATTATAACAAGTTATTTCAGAAGTCCTATAAGCCCGAGAAGAGGAAGGGGGGACTAAAGCAGGCACAGAAGTCATACTTGAAGCCACGTTAACAGGGCGATTACGCGAGCTATCATCATTGAATACCTTGCTTAGCTGACTTAGGTAAGTTTCAATAGACATTGTAGGATTAGCTTGCATAGAAAGTCTCACAGCAGTATACGTTGACATCAAGCCAGCCAGCATATGGTCAATCAGTATTTTGTCACCTAACCACAACGATGCAGCACCTGCCTCTGCGCGAAGCTGTAATGCGAATGCAACATAGGCGTTTTGGTCATTCGATTCACTAAAAAGCAGAGCTGAGAGATGACGCATGATCTCAGCCTGTGTCACTGAATCCGGCCTGGCAGAGAGACAATGAATTGCTTATCATCCTGGATCATAACGACTATACCATCGCTAACCATGCTCAACAGGAAATGCCCCAACTGTGCCCCAATCTAAATGGACAGTTGACTTATCTGATTCAGAACTAAAGGAATTTTATCGTTACTGTATTTTTCCAGACATTTTCTCTCGAGAAATCTCAGCATCCAATATTTCCATTGGTGGTAGTCGGTGATGATGTTTCCTTGGGAATAGATCAACTTGCATCAAAATAAGACTGTGCCATGCTTAATGCTTAATGATGTGTTATACAGTTCAAAACCACGCTCTGCTACCAGTGCTCATAGGATTAAAAAATGGAACGTGGTTTGGATTAAATAATATCTTTATTAATTACAATTAAGTAGAGTAAACACACATTGTGGCAGCAATGGCAGGTAGGATTAGGTACCAGGAGCAAGAAACAAAAAAAATGATCCAAGCTTGAATAGCCCAAAAAAATTTAGCTACAAATGTAAAAGGTCTACATAAAATGTGTATGTGTGTGTATACATTGTAACGTCCCACTTTTACGTGTGGGACTCGCGTTTGATATTTAATTATTTTTTTTGTTTCTAGAACGAGAGGGAGTAAATTTTGATCTATTTTTTGACCTATATTTTTAGCTTGCTTGGCTTTTAAGAATTTGGTATTTAATAAAACTATCCTTGAAGGTACTTTCTTTATTTTTATGAAAAACTATTGTTGTATTGACTTGTAGTTTAATATTTTTATGCTTGGATATGAATTAAGCCTTTTGTCTTTTGTTTGTTAATTTTATTTTGTTCTTTTCGCCTCGAGCGTTAAGCCTTTTTTGTTGCTGCTGTTTTTTCAACAATGTTATTGTTACGTGTTTTTTTTTAACGAGCGTGGTGCAGGCCGCGCGTTGCCAGCGGTCCGTTGCCTATTGTTGGAAATGTTTGCTGGAAAATGTTGAGAACTGGTTTAGGCAGTTAGGTCGTCGATCCCGCCGAGAAACAACTCCTCTTGATTTAAGCCTTGGAGTCTGGCTTGGAGCCTAGTAAAGATGTTTTTCTCCTCCTTGACGGAGCCAGACAGGGTTGCAAGCGGGATGCAGTGACTTATACCAGCCCGGAGAAGATGGATCACCTCCGATCTGCTCTGCTGAAGTGCTCCGGCCCTGACGACTGATTTGGACCTATTTAGTTAATGCAGTGGAAATAGTTTGATTATGTTTCAGTGACGACCCCATGTCTCCTCGATGACTCTGAATAGTATTTTTTAGAGTAGCTTCGTTTTATTTATGTAACTTTTCTTATTCCCACAGGGTTACAGTAGACCTCCCATACAAAAGTTCTACATGACGCCTTCTTATGTAGTGTTCAATTGACTTGCAATAGAAGATTTTCGGACCCAGCGCATACTTCAATGATAGAATTCGGCTTGGAAATTTTTTCAATTGATCCACCGTGATGAGGTCTGAAGAATAACTCCGTCTTTCCTCGATGAAGAAAATCCATGGAACGTGATTTAAGCACCATATTCAACGTCAATGCAGACTTTGGAGCGGCATATCTGATTTGAGCTCAGAGAATTCTTCCTGGCCCCGCTTAAGGTTAGATGTATGTTTTGAATTAACTGGCCAGCTCAAGAAATAAAAAAAAAAGAAGAAATAAATTTCTGTCGGCTTAATTAACTAATGAGTAACAATAACGGTAAAGAAGATTAGCCGTTCGAGAGATAACTTAATTGCATTTAATTTGTTCTGAGCCAAGTCCGTGTGCCTCTCTAGAAGTTGATTCCAGAGACTTTATCTGCGATGTGAAAAGTACCCAAGAAGAATTCGTAGAAGAATGACTTGCTAGCTTTTTTGTTATTTATTATGTTTTCCGGCGACCATGTTTTGTATTATTTTTTTGATATTTTGGATAAATCTTCGATTTGTAAATAATTCTTTCTTTGCCTGACAAGGGCTAAACGTATTTGCTGTGCTATTTTCCTTGTAGTTCTATCTTAGAATTTTTATTTCTTTTTGGGGTTGGGTATCAACTATTTTTTTTTATGAAAGTTTTTTGTGGAGTTAATTTATTTTTTATCCTTCGTACTTAATTACTAACTGCCTTCCTAGATTTTTTGGTATGCCCCAGCCTGCTTTTAGTTACTTGAGGGGGGGGGGGACGTTACAACATGTACCTATGTAAGCAATGCAAATTTACAAGAGAAGAATTTCGAAAGGAATCTAAACAGAAACTAAAAAAGAAAAGAATGTCATGCGCCAAGCACAGCGCATATTGATACGCTCAATCGGACAAATCGTTTTGTTTATCCACTGCTGGTAGAAAAGACATTCTCCTTGGCAAACGCAAAATAACATCTCGCAGCTTTACAATGCCTTTCGTGGCAAATCAAACAAAAAACAGTCGAGGGAAGATGCCCAAATTAGCGTGAATGAGATGTGAAATAAACACGCCATGGTAACTACAATTTTATTTCAGCAAGAGAATTTACTTCCAGGAGATTAAAAGAAGAAAGGCAAATCCACTGTCTGGGAGATCATTCAGGTGCCATAGCTGCAGAGGAGTTGTCAAGTGGAGAAGTGCAAGATGTATAAGACTGTAAGCAAAAAAAATATAATTTGCTAACAATTAAACAGGAAATTAGCCACGAGGAAAAGAACACAGTTGTCAAATAAATAAACCAACCACACACGCAAATCGTAAATAATTATCTTTGCGACAAAGATAAATAAATTACATCAACTTATACATTGGAAAAGAAATCCAGACATTGGTTTATAACTAATATACACTGCTCAAAACATTTATAGGAACATTTCTATTAAGCAGCGTGCAGAAGCAACTACGAATAATATGGACAAAATTGCTGTATGTGATCATAAAAAGACAGTTTATTTAACAATAGAATGCATTATTGAAACAACTGGTGAAGAAACAAAGAAAAACCAGGAATCTGCAGGACCCCTGCCTAAAACAAACTGAAATGTCCTTTGGACGTTATGAGGAGAATGCCCTGTTTCTTCCAGGAATCAGTTTTTGCACCACTCAGTAATGTGTATGGCTATCATGGGCTGCAGTAACCTCCATGCACCTTCGAGGCATGCTCCATATCAGTCGACGGATGTGATCTTGGGGATGCTGGTCCCATTCCTCAGTAAGTGCCTGGATGAGCTGTTGCAGTGTTTATGGAACTGAAGGGCAGTGTCGAATTCGCCTGTCAAGCATGTCCCAAAGAGGTTCAAGGGGATATTGGTCTGGACTTATTGCAGGCCACCTCATGGTCTGAATGCCATGCATCCATAGGAAGTCTTGAGTGACAGCTGCAATGTGTGGACGAGCATTATCCTGCATCAAAAGGAATCCAGGCTCCATGCCATGTGCAGCAACAATCACATGTTCTTCCAGAATGTCACGAATGTAAATGTCAGTGGTCATTCGCCCTCGGACGACTACAAGATCCGTTCGATGGTCTATTGAGATGCCAGCCAAAACAATAATGGAACAACATCCCATTCGGTCAGTCTCACTAGCTGTTGCGTCGGTGTTTCGCTCACCACGTCGTTTCCAGACACATAGACGGCCATCACAGCCAGTGGCGAAGCTAAAAGGTGACATGTTGATGTGCAAACTCTAGTCGCGCCTGTATGTGCTGGTGGGTTAGTCTAAGCATTCGATTTAGTCGTCTGGCTCTCAAGCCAACTTTACGTAATCTGTTCCAGATTGCTTGATCTGAAACAGCTACCGTAGTTGACATCTGCAGGTCATTTCTCAGGTCTCTGGCCTTTGAGTTTCCTCGGTGCAGGGCACAAGTCCACACATACAATCTTGATTGGCAGTTGTTGAGCATCGACGACCTTGCCCAGCTCTTCGTGTGTACTGGCCAGTCGCCTGGAATCGTGTCCACAGTCGGAAAATGATGGAAGAGGACACATTGAGGGCATTTGCTACAGTCTGAAATGATTGACCCGTTTCGAGCAATGTTACGGCTCTCGCACCTTCTACTGCTTCAAGATGCCTTCGTGGCATGTCAGAGCACTAACAACAACGTTCCAGGAATGCCTGCACCTTCTAATGTTCGACCGTTATCTCCAAGCAAAGAGTGCACTGGCATGTAACCACTTTGTTTTCTGGGGGGTTATATTCCTATGCAAATTTCTCAGAACATCTGGCAACAAAATCTGTTGGCTTAAACCATTTCCGATGAGGGGTTCAGTAGGTTTCATGTTGCAGAAAACGATATTGCTAAAAAGTATTATTTACGCCCTCTGTAGGGAATTCTACAAATGTTCCTTTAATTGTTTTGAACAGAGTATATAAAAAAATTCAATATGAAATATTGATAACTGCAATACTAGACACCTACCCAATATTCACTATTAAATGCAAATATATAATCATTGATATGCTTGGCATTTACCAAAAAAAAAAAACAGGTTTCCTTAACATAATCATTCAATTTCCAACTAAGTGTTTTTGAAATGCCCCCAAGTGTAAATAAAAGTATAAATACCTGTATAACCCAATCTCTCCAGTAAAGGTGTCTAATAATAAATAAACCGAGCATAAAAAAGTGTCCTATATAATATGTTTGCCTAAAAGCAACAAGGTGTATAATCGAGTAAAGAAATGTAAGTATGAGTGAATATAATGACTATACAGGGTTGAGTCACATTATTATGACCACTCCCTACTTTTGTCTTCGGGGTTGCCCAGCCGAGGAATTATGTCACGTGTTGGGAATGGGTTAGTTGACTATATAAGGTAGGTTTCCACTATGTTAAAAACTCATTGCTGCATTGGATAAGGAACATGATTTATCAGATCTTGGAAAGGGGATGATAATCGGGTTTCAGGCCAAGGGTGGCAGTATTTCGGAAACCGCGCAGTTTGTGAACTGTTCTCGTGCTGCTGTATGTAGAGTGTACCATGACTGGGAAAATGGGACGGTTCAAATTATATGGTATGGGAACTGTGGAGCACCACGTGCCATCGATGAGGGAGTTGAACATAGGCTGCAAAGGTGTGTGAAGCCCAACTGAAGAGGTACAATGGACCAACTTACCACTCAAACCAACAAGGGTGCTACAATACATGTCTCTAAAATCTCAGTACAGAGGACCCTGCTATATATGAGCGACAGCAGCAGAAGGATAGGTAACCGCACTCATGCTGATGAAGGTTCATCGCCAAAAACGGCTTCACTTTGCCCGACACTACAGAAACTAAACTACTTCTGACTGGAAAAAGGTTGCCTTCTCCGATGAGTCACGATTTAATACATGGAGCAGGGTGCCCACCTCTACTTACGAACAAGACAAAACCACTACTACTTAATTTCTGCTTTCTCTAAAGTACCTTGACAACAATTTCTATCTTTAGCCAATCAAGATGTTAATTTTCGGCCATCTGACATTAATTTTTAATATTTTACCTGTCAATCAAATTTTGTTGATGCCTAAAGAGCTTTTATAGCGCGCCCATCTCCTTCAACCGGGTCCAACATCCAATTTCGTTGCTGATTCTACCTTGCTGTTTACTGTCCTCTTTCTATCTGATCCTTTTTTCATTGTTGTAATCGAAAGTGAAATAGTAAGCCACTCTCAAGGTGACTTGTGCAACTTTTAAGTCGCTATTAATCGAAATAGAAAAATATAATTCGAAATATTATTTAAAAGATAACTCTTTCTAATTCTCAATTCCATTCTCAATTCTTGAACATAAGATATTAGCTTAATGCCTATAGCCATATAAATATAGCTTATCAATTCATGTACAGTTGACGGTCTAATTTTCATACCTACTTATTGTAAATTAATATTCCATAAATCCCAGACTATTACATCTCTCTGCTTTCTAAAACAATCTACTTACTCTTGGAAGTCAGTTTATCTCCGATGTTGATAGAAGCTTGCTTCTGAGTTGACGGACGAAGTCCAACGAACAACCAACTTGCCAAGCTCACCAGATTCCTGTCTGCCTTAAACTTAACCCTTTACTTCCTGCAAAGTTTCTGCTTCAGTTCACTAAAATTTTACAGATTACTTTGAAAATTTTTTTCTTAAAAAGAAACCTATGATAATAATAATAATTATAAACTTGAGATTGTCTCCAAAGACAAGTAATAATTTTTCGGATTGAAAAATGGAAGGAAAAATTCCGCCACCTGGAATAGAACCAGGATCCTTGACTATCATGGCCAACAGCTCTTCCAATTCGGCTATCGCAGACACCCAGACAGCCAAGCTGTCACAAGGAGTTTTAAAGACAACCAAGTTGTCATGGTTGAACGCCCAATGGGAGGCGGGTCCTGGCTCTCAGATCGAGAATTTCTCCTATCAAACCAACAGAAAGTTTGATGAACTCACAGACAATAATAATAATTATAAACTGGAGATTTTTCCCTTCCAATTTTCAATCGAAAAATTATTACCTGTGTTTGGAGACAATCTCCAGTTTATAACTATTATTATTTTCTGTGAGTTCATCAAACTTACTGATGATTTAGATAGGAGAAATTCTCGAAATGAGAGCCAGAAGCCCGCCTACCATTGGGATTTCAACCGTGAAAACTTTCTTGTCTTTAAGACACCTTGTGACAGCTTGGCCGTCCGGGTGTCTGCGATAGTCCACTTGGTAGAGGCATCGGCCATGATAGTCGAGGTTCCTGGTTCGAATCTGGATCGCAGAATTTTTCCTTCCATTTTTCAATCAAAAAAAAGAAACCTATTTACAGCCAAAATTTTTTATATAGTATTCATAAATGCTGAGGGTATTTCCGTGAACAATTTGTAAGTCCATTATATGTATAAAAATTTAGAAAATATTTTTAAGATATAAACATTTATTTCGAAATATAGCATTGTTATTTTTCAAGATTTTTTATAAAACATTCTCAATCAGCAACTTAGCTCTAAAACGTGAGGAATTGAATGTTATATACGAATTCTTATAAATAATTAAAATATTCAAATTTTTATTCAATGCGATCTAGAATACAAATAGCCTTGGCTTGTATGCGGATGTCTAGAGTATTACTCATCGAGCTTTGAAACCATCTTCTTATAGTAGCATTTCCTTATAAGGAATGGAGATTTCCAGAAAGAGCAGAAAGATATGAACAAAGACACTCCACAGTTGACGTTATTATGACGTCAGACTCTAGACTTTCTATCAAATTTATATTTTTTAGACATGTAAATTTGTAGAATAATATTTACGTTTGGAAGAAAATATAGACGAATGTCTATTGTTCAAAATTATAATTACATGTATATACCCAGCTATAATAATAGCTTCAAAAACACGCACCAAAGTTTGAACTCCCTGTTGAGTGGGAAAAAGGGAGCTTTGGATTTACAGCGGTGGATTTACGGTAGGAAATATATAAAATATCTCATTATGTAATAAAGCTATCATAAAGGTATTCTAGTTGATTGTGAAAAGGTTTTAGAACAGTTGAATGGAGATGTATTTTATTTCTAACAGATTTAGAGTGGCATGTTAGATCGCTCACTTGTCTCCCATTATAGCAAGCACTGTGTTTTTAATTATATTTAAATAAATTTATTGATGCAAGTTAAGTGATTATTTTACGACATTCATAAAGAAAGAGAGTATGCTTTATTGAAAGAAAAAATTTGTTGTTCTGCATATCCAGTCATTTGATAAATAAAAATTCTTATATTTAAGTATCTGAAAAATTCGGTCTGGGATGCATATATGCATGTTTTCGAAAGAAAAGGGTTAATAACTACAATGGTTATGACATAATTATGGGTTCTTATTTTAACTTAAATCTAACAAACAAGGTGTCCCCAATTGACATATACACTCTTTGAAACGTTATAACTCAGCAATAAAATGAGATATAAACGTAAGGTTTGTTGTATTTTATTCCTTAAACTTCCTTAAACTCGTACATATTCGAATCGTCCTCCTATTGCCACATTGCACCCTCGACACTGATATCGAACTGATCGACACACCGACTGGATTGCAGCTAACGTAATATCATTGATGGAATGAGCACTGGATTTGGCAATACCAATTTCATGGAGCATTGCCTCACTGACTATTTTGGGGATCATGTAAACCTCCATGACGGCATCAACGCTCGTTATCAGTGGAAATTCTCTTTCTTACGCACCGACCTTTCAACACATCTTTCACCAATCCTTTAGCTTCAAACTTGTCTCATCGCACGCTTGTTACCCTTGTCGGCGGTGGTGTAACAAATTAAACCCTGCAACGTCAATGAGTCTCAACAACATTCTCCACTTTCCAATAACACTTCAGTATCTACTTGAGTTCATCGAATGAAAATCTCACTGCCATTTTGGTTTATAAACAAATGAATACAAATGAACGTGTTGCCATGCTTTTCCAGCACCGTCTGGATCATACACAGCAAACCTCATATTTCAATCTCATTTCTTTGCCGCATTGTAATGTTTCAAACAGTGCATACATCACCTTGGGACACTCTGTAAATATATATCCCAAAACTATAAATCGATCTTGGATTAAAAGAGAAATCTTAATTTCTTCAACAATAAATCAAAAATCATCATCTTAAATTAAAAAAAACTATCCTATAGCCTTAAAAGAATATATAAAATTATTAGGAGATCCTAAAAACTTACTAAAAAAACCTAAAAATACTACAAATCTACCAAAAATTCAAAAATACTATAAAATCTACCAAAAATTCAAAAATACTATAAAATCTACTAGATGCGAAAAAAAATCCATATATACCAGTTTGGTAGAAAAGGTACTGAATCTCCAAAAATAAACACTGCAGTCCTATTGTGACTGTGAAAGCAACACTAATTTTAATGTAATTTCCTGATGCGGACGATCCGCACTGCGGACGGACAATGCGGACGATCCGCACTACTCTGAAAACGCCACAGTTACAATAGGACTTCATCCGCGTACTTAGCGTCCACATGAGTGTAAAACGTGCCTTAGGTATCATATATGATCGGATGGATTTCCATTCGTAGGCGGCTTCCATCTCCCATTCAACCTGACATATATAATGAGATAAATATTATCCATTTTTGGCCAATTTCAATATGTGAATGCAATTACGTTGAAGCGAAATAATTATGTCTTCTAAGACAATCGTGTTTCCTGATTGGTCAAGTTAACTAATGTCCCAAATGTAATATCCAAATTTGAATTTATTAAACATCTAAAAATATTCATGTCCAAATTTTCTCAATTAAAATGAATTTTTCCAATTTCAAATAATAATTTGAATTCTGTGCGATCCTATTTCTTTCTGTCTATCATTCCAAAATGTCTGCTGTCCAAAATGACATAATACAAAGAAGCTCTGTATAGTTTGCATGTTTAAGGTGAGAAACGAATTTTTCTTTCTTTTATGAATCTAAAACTTAATAACAGATTAAACTTCACTATCCGCACATCGCAATTCTATCTGATCATTGCATCGCTCCTGCATTTTACTATTTTTTGTCGAAGCTGTTGTTCTTGGCTGTGGAGGTTTCAAGCTTTTTATGGCACTTTGATTTGGTGGGGTTCCTTTTTTTTTTTTGCTGCAAGCCTGTTTTTAGGGGGGGGGGTTCTCTTTTTTTTGGTTTTGTTTTTTGAGCGGTGTTCGTCTCTATGTCGTTTTGGTTGTGTTGAAAAAGTGTCGTTGCTTTTCATGGAGTTTTTTGATTTTCGGTTTTATTTTTTTGTGTTTGCTTTATCTGTTTTGTGTGCAGAGCTGCTGTTGTAACTTCTACTGGAGGCACGTGCACGTGCTTTCTTGGTGTGTGGTTCTTTGAAGTTTGTGTTTTTTTGTTTTTTTTTATTTTCCTGTGGAGCTTTGTATTATTGCAGCCGAGGTATTTTTTTCTTCTTTGGGTGGCTTCTTTTCTGTGTCAATGGTGGTGGTGGTTGTTTTCTTTGTTTATTTGTGGTGGGTTGGCAGGGGTTTGGAGGGTGGAGCCCCCCACTAGGTTTTAAAAAAAGCAAACACTTTTTTTGCTTGCATTCATTGCCTGCATATGTGTGTTGGCACTAAAAAACAGTCAGGATTTTTTGGAAGTGATACCAGACAGTTTTTGAACTTTTTTTTTGTTTTTTTTTGTTTTTTCGTGTGTTGGCAGATGCAGTTTTGATGTTGTGGCATTTCTGGGTCTGACCAGTTTGTGTTTTGTTTGCGGCTTTGAGATTGGTTTTTTGTTTGTATTTTTTTATTGTTGTGGTTTTTTGTGTTTTTTTGCTGTTTCTTTTGTTTTTTTATAATTTTCTTTGTGCAGTTTGTAAAGTTTTGCTTTTGGATTGGCCAGATAGTGAAGTTTTGCGTTTGCGTCTGTGCGGTTTCTGAAGTTTCGCCATGCGCATGTGAGGTTTCTGAAGTTTTGCCGTGGAAATGTACAGATAGTGAACATTAACCAAAAAATATGTTCCGCAAGGATGATCAATGCAAAATAGCAATGAAAATGTAATTTTTAATGAAATAGAGCTTCATAATCGACGAGCTAAATTTAAACCTAATGTTCGCACATGTAATGGCAATTAACATGTTGTTGTGTTTATGAATGCTATTGAAATGTATCTAATTATGAGATAATCTTATTACCCGTTCTCTATCAAATATTTTCATGAAATTTTAGAAAATGACTTCAGGTCATAACCATTATTATAATAAAATTAGATAATATAATATATAATATTAGAAATGAAAAAATAAATACAATACTAATTAAAAATTAACAAAATAATTAATAAAAACGATTACAATCAAAGTAAGACTAGAAATATAAAAACAAAATATAAAAACAAAATAATTTGTGTCTCGTTCTTTTCTCTTATAAATATTATCTATAATAAAATTACTAATATATGTATTTTAAAAACAGGCCCTTCCCTATTTCTTTTTAATGTTATATGAACGCGCCTAGTCATGTAACATCTTTTGTAATGTTATAAGACGAGCCTACTCATGGTGCTACCAACTGGCATCACTTTGCACCTTGGTATCGTGCCCTCTGTAACACTGTCTCTTTGTAATGCTTTCCTTATAATGATATTTATAATAAACTTACCTTAGCCTGGATTCAATCGCTAGCACCTAATAAATGTTCCTGTACAGCACTCACCCTCGATTATCCTCTATATTTAATCCAGACACTTTAAGTTACTACTCCCATTCCTTTAACCCTAGCCCTGGCTACCTGTGATCGTAAAGTGCTTACTGTATTGTACCTCGGTTGTATCCCAACCTAATAAATAGTTTAGCCTAAATTTTCCCCTCAAGAGTCTCGGACCTCCCCTCCCTAGTTTGAATAACAAGATAAAACGAAAAGCTAGATTTATTTCATTAAAGGTAAATGATAACAGAAAGTAACAAAAGGGATGATTGAAAGCTTAACGAGTAATAATTGTGAAAGGAAAATTAATTAAATAGCATTAAGCAATCAGATGAACGTGCTAAAACAAACAAAGAAAGGAACTTAGATATCCTTAATGTGCGTGGAGGTGATGCTCATACTAACATCCTTCCTATTACAACTATTAAGAGTCACAGTCATAACGCTATTGCAAAGTTAAAATTCCTATCGCCTTCTAGATCAATTTGAGGAAAGCGCGCGGGCCGATTAAAATTAGAATAGAGTACTTAGTCTCTGCGATCGTAGATGATTTGTTGCACTAGTCCTTCTCATGTTCTGGTTGCTCTCCGTGAGCAGACCTCCTGGTTTTGGCTACCACACTCACACACACACAGAATTTGATCCGTTTCTCGTCGTCCTGACTGCTGGCTCAGTTCGTTGAACTCGTGGTCTCCGCACTACCACGTCGTACTCCCACCAACTTGATATGGCTAGCAGGCACAATGCTTTGCTGTCTTTGAGCTCCATCCCCAACACTCTTCCTTCCAGAATGGCCCGGCTACTGGAGTCCAAGTCATGAGCAAGCTGATACATGTCTAACATGCTGCTGGAGAGCCCAGAGGTCTGATGATGCCGACCAGCTATCTTGAGGTAGGATTTGGCTGTCAAAGGTATGCATTATCGCCGCTAATCCTCACGCCCACCGATGCCAGCTGCTCAGTCCTCTCCCTAGCCCCTATCCCATGCATTAGGCATGCGTCGCTCTAATCCGCTTACACGTTGTCTCTTGCTGCCTAGCGTACTTACTCCATGATATCACCTTAAATATCTCTGCAATTGGATCATGCTTCTTTTGAGCACCCTGTGTGGCATGGCACTCTTGTAAAACTCGCTCGTGTTCCCACTGATACGGAATTCAAGATGTAAGGGAAAGCTAGAGAGTTATTGTCATGACATGGTGTTCCCTTGGTTGTGCTCATGAGGAAGCTAGATTTGACCTCGAAAGTCTTTCGCTCTGGTTTTAAAGCTAGATTTGTCCTTGAACTTGAGAGAGAGTTTCTTTTTTGTGCATCTTTTTATACATTTCTCAGTCTATTCAAACAATTTTTCCGCGTCTACATTTCCGATTGGTCAGTCTATCTGTTTCCAAGAATCTTCCTCCCGGAGCTCCCTCGGGAAGAGCTCGTGGTCATGAAAACTCGCGCTCTCCACTGAGTTCCCATCATTTCTCTACTTACCATGAAACCTGAGGGAACAAAGGAGAAAAACGTGCTTGCTCAGAAGGCATCATCTTCCATGCTAAAATATTAATTAAAACTTAAATGATATATAATTTTGTGTTTTAATATATTATTCATATATGAGATTAGTTACATACAAGGCGTTTCACAACGTTATGACGATTTCAAAGATGAATAATTAATCGCTAAAACAGTTGAAAATATTACACAAGGTACAAAATTTATTCAATTTTATTTATGAAATATTACATTGGATAAATGACGACCATTCGCGGATATACAAGACTGAAGGCGTTTCACCCAGTTTTTGAACACTTTTTTTGTAACTCCCGGAGCAATTATGGGAATTTCATCGCGAATTCGATCCTTTAATTGTTCTATGCTTCTCGGCTGGTCGGAGTACACTCTCACCTTCAAATATCCCTATAGATAAAAGCCTGGCACTGTTAAATTAGGCGAGCGAGGTGGCCATTCAAAACAAGCGCATTTGAAAATTATGTGGTTGCTAAACGCTTCATGGAGAACTTCCAAGGTATCCATCGGCTATGTGGCATGTCGCGCCATCTTGTTGGAACCAAGTTGACCGGAGATGTCTATGACGGCTAAGGGTAGGTATTAGGAATGAATTCAGCATCTATGTATATTGCGCAGTGTTTACAGTTCCTTCGAAAAAATATGGGCTGACAATACCCCACAATACAAACTAACCTATATGGAATAAAAATTGACACTCCACACAGCTAATAGAGGGTGACACTGTTACTCTATCTACTTTTAAAAGTGAGTTATTCAAGTTTGAAATCATCTAAATATTGTGAAACAGCCTGTAGTTGTGCTCTTTCAAGATGTGCTATGTAATGAAGAATCTGCTTTACATGTTCAAGAGTCATCTAAATTTTTATAAATGGGCAAATTGTTATATTATTATAATCACCCATACGTTTGTCTTCAGGGATGCCCATCCGAGATACTATGTCACGTGCTGGGAATTAGTTAGGTACTATATAAGGTAGGTTTCTACTATGTTAAAAACATATCACTCATTGCTGCAATGGATAAGAAACGTGATTTATCAGATCTGGAAAAGGGAATGATAATTGGCTTTTGGGCCAAGGATGATAGTATTTTGAAAACCGTGCAGTTTGTGAACTGTTCTTGTGTTACTGTAGTTAAAGTGTACTATGACTTGGAAAATGGGAACCTTCAGAATAACAGGTAAGGAAACGGTGGAGCAGCAAGTGCCATTGATAAGAGAGGTGAACATTGGCTGTGAAGGTGTGAAGACCAACCGAATAGCTACAGTGGACCAACTTACTGTTGAAACCAACAAGGGTGCTACTATACATGTCTCTAAAACCACAGTACAGAGGACCCTGCTATGTATGGGCCTGCTCAGCAGATGGATGTTCACTGTACCCATGCTGATGAAGGTTCATCACCAAAAACGGCTTCAGTTTTCCCAATAGTACAGAAGCTGGACCACTTCCGACTGGAAAAAGGTTGCCTTCTCCGATGAGTCCGGATTTCTGCTCCACAAAAGTGATGGCTGTTGGCGAGTGAGGCGAGAAGCTCTGAGAACATGCTTCCTGCAACCATTGTTGGACGAATCCAGGCTGGTGGCAGTAGCGTCATTGTGTGGGAATTGTTCTCATGGCATTGTCTGGGCCCACTTATACCTGTGGAAGCCACTCTCAACACATTCGGTTATTTATCCATAATTGCAGATAAATACACTGATACATGGCGACTGTCTTCCCAGAGAGGGATGGCATATTTCAGCAAGACAATGTGACGTTTCATACGGCTGCAAGTTATCGGTGATGGTTTGATGAAGACCAAGCGTTCCAAGCACTATCCTGGCCCCCTAATTCCCCAGATCGTCATGTGCGTGCTATGGAACAACTACCGCATCCCCTTCAGCAGCTATCAGATGGTTTAAAGTCTGAATGGCAACAATTACCTGTAGAAACGTACCAGAATCTTATTGACTCAATCCCACATCATCCACCTGCTGTCCGTGCCATTAAAGGCGGTTATTCGAGATATTAGCTGGTGCTCATAATAATGTGACTTCATACTATGATATAGTAACTAATGCAACAAACAGATCATAACGACCAGCTATAAGCAGTTACTAATTGCTCTTTTCTCCAATAGATAAATACGGTTCCATGCATGCACTATTTCGAGGATTGATAGAGTGGCACGTGCTGCAATGGTATCCTTATGGCACCCTCAAACAATTTCTATGAGAAGATATAGCAAGTTATATATCAAACAGCTCAAATAACCCCAAAATAGAAAAGAGTAATGATGCCTACTATACTAAGTAACAATATTGTGCAATGCCCCGTAAAATGTGAACTTTGCAAAACAAAAACAAATAGTTAGTAAAACCTTAAAAGTGAAATTTTCCACTTAAACATTTATTATGCAATGCAGATTAACTTAGAAAATTTAACATTTGTGCGCACTGAAATACATTACAGGTAAAGTTTTAATTTTTTATTATTTTATTTTATTAGAAGCAGTTAAAATTATAGGGAATAAACAGCAATTAGTAAAATAGAAACTAAAAATTAAAAACCTGTAAACTTGTCATTATCTTTATTATATGTAATTATTTTTATAAGAAATCAATGCAGCAGTAATCAAAGGCATGGAAATGTGGAGATAAATTTACCAACATTATGACTGGCTGCAAGCACAAAGAAATGAACAAGGCCTACTGCGCATGTGTTGCTGTTGTATTAAAATTAACAAAATGCGGCAATGCCCTATGGGGATCAAACAAACGTATTTCATGTTGAAGAGATGCTAGTTTTTAGCTTAGAATAGCGTGAACTTTACAGCCTGGAAATTTAATCACAGCAGCTGGCGTGTATGCGCTAGGTTTTGTACGGCCAGTGTGATAAGAAATGCTTACAAATTTGTAAATAGGAAATGCTTTAATTAGGTGAAAAATCAGTGAAACGAATAGAGTAAACACCAATGCAATACATATAAACGTATTGTAAATACCCAGAGTTGTAAAACGTAGATTTTTAGTTTGGATTAGCTTGAACGCCGAACGTGGTGACGGGGCATCGCTGTATACGTCATGTACGAACGTTAGGCCTCAAAAAATCATCTCGAAATCAACTGCATCAAATTTGTTAGCAAGAGAGATTTTAATTAGGTAAAAAAATTATGAAACAGTTGGGTACCCCTAATAGAGTATACAGAAATACATATCACATATACCTTTGCTGGGTCTATGACGATTGGTCTAATGCCGATATTTCTAATGCCATATGGTCTAACGCCGATTGGTCTAAATCCCGATTAGTCCAATTCCCGATTGGTCAAAATCCCGATTGGTCCTAATATCGATTGGTCCAAAGCCCGATTGGTGCAAAGCCCGATTGTTTCAAATACCGATTGGTCCAAAGGCTGTTTGGTCAAAATACTGATTGGTCTAAAAAGAGACTAAAATGACTGAAAAATTTTCACTGATAACGGGAAAATAACCTTGAATTATTTAAAACTTTTTCCTTTAAGGAAATAAAATACATAGTGAATGTGTATACTTTACAGAAGTATTCAGAGCACTCTTTGCACAATTAGAATGTTGATGTAAATGTGATCCTTGGATAAATACACGGGTTAAATCCCACTTTAAAAACTGGAATTTTTTCAAGAAGGTCTATTAATGAAAATAAAACTTTATTGAATGCATTTTTTTGAAATATTTCTGATTTAATTATTCTTGAGCACCCCCCCCCACTGTTTTTTATCTGTTTTAGTTTTAATCTAAATTTACTGAAGCTTTTTTCTTTTTCGGAAAAGGGAAGGGGTCTTTCTAATATTAATTTACCAAATTAATTAATTGGCGATCGCATTGGCCATAAAAATTTTTGATGCTATAATTTAAACTTATAATGCTTTTAAAAAAAACCTACACATTAAATAACCAATTCTATTACTTATATATTTATTTATTTGTTTATTTATTAATTTATTTATTTATTGCTATACATTTCCATAATTGTCGTGCATCCGGGTTAATATTCCAGTAAATTTAAATGATAAATGGAAAATTAAGCCAAAGCCTGCAATCAACAATGGCTTAATTAGTCAGAGCATCAGCATGATCCTTTTTCTCTTTTTTTTAATTCGTCTTCAGTGGAAATTTTTTCAATCATTTTAGTCTCCTTTTAGAACAATCGGGAATTTGGACCAACTGGGATTTAGACCAACCGGAATTTGGACCAATCGGGAATTGGACCACTCAGGATTTAGACCAATCGGGATTTGGACCAATTGGAATTTGGACCAATCAGGATTTAGACCAATCGGCATTAGACCAATCGGTGTTAGACCAATAATCCTAGACCGGTTTTTTTAACAAACACAAACGCGTGAAGAATGCGACCATGAGCAAATGCGCTGAACAACGATACCCCAGCAGAAGAGACATAGCAACCATCACCTGCGCTTTAGCACACACTTGCGCTGCATCTAACGAATTGCAGCATATCGTAAAGGACTGTGAAATGAACATACGCCCCTTGACAAGCCTTTAAAAAGTAAAAATCAATGTAATTAGGCAGAAAAACAAGCCAGCAAGGACACGACTTTGAGAAAGCATGCCCGAGAAACAACATGGACGTTTGTGCCCCACATGGAACCACTATGTCATCACCATGGCGTGAACTATAGAGTAATGTAAAAACAAAAGTATAAGCCACATACAACCTTTATTAGGTAAAACTTATAAAATTCAAGCTGTAAACTAATCCAGCAAGTGCGTGAGTTTGAGAACTTTTCAACTTGTGATAAATGATTCTAAGTCAATGCTTGTGAAACCACAGCATTAAATTAAACACTGGCTTTTGCACTATAAAGAGTGCAAAGTGTACAAAACATATCACTCTCATATCCTAATACCATAATGAACAGAAAAAGTTGTATACTGTATGAGAGAGAGAGTGAGAGAGAGAGAAAGCGAAAGCTATTTTAGAATACAATATTATGCAAAACTTGGCAAACATGTATTGATTATGTTTGATGAGAGGGAAAGAGAGAGAGAGAGAGAGAGATAGATAGAGAGAGAGAGAGAGAGAGAGAGAGAGAGAGAGAAATAGATAGATAGAGAGAGAGAGAGAGAGTGGTGGTGGGCGACTAAATATCGCGAAGAGGGGAATCAAACAGTGCGTTTATTAACCTCAGTGTGGTAAGGCTGTGCAAATTGGTAAAGAGAGAGCCAAGTATGCGTCACCAGCATTGAGAAATGTAAAATATGTATTTTTATTTCAACATTTGAACCAAGTTCAACCCGAGAAAAAACAACCATTCATGTGAGCAAAGGTAATTAGTGAGAGAGGCAAAAATGAAAATAAAACAAATTTCAAACAGACTACCTTGAAAATAAAACAAATTTCAAACAAATAAGAACATTTCATAAGGCTGAGTGAGCGTGCTGTATTTATAAACATGTATATGTTATTTCAGTCAACTGTCAAACACTTCATCAGGTTGTGGGAGCAAGCAAACACACCGTCAAATGAGACAATGCAATCAAATTTTTAAAATTTAATTGAAAATTAAAAAAAAAAACTGAGTGCTCTGAAAGAGAAGCAGTTAATTAGAAGAGAGTGTAAAGTAAAATGGGAAAAAATTTGGTTGTGGTAGAAACAAAAAGATAATTAGTAATTAGGTAAAAACAACTTGGGACGCCAGCTTGTTCAGCATACCCTGTCATAGTAGGTATATATAGTAGGACCCGAGTAGCTTATATTGTCAGATAAAAATCACAAAAGCCCATTTTGCAGTGAAGCGCTAACATCGTTGCATAACCATAAGAATATGAAATAAATTTTATTATTATCAGCCTCAAGGAATCGAAACATGGCTGCAATCACATGATTAAACGAGAAGATGGCAGCAGCCAGATGAATGCACACACCCAAACCAAGGACCAAAACTCTAATATGAACGACACCCCCAAAAAAGGACCAACACCCAAAACAAGGACCACCACCCAAAAAAAATAAGACCACCACCCAAAACAAGGACCACCACCCAAAACAAGGTCCAACACCCAAAACAAGGACCACCACCGCCAAAAACAAAGACCATACCCGAAAGGGCAACACCTGAAAATTAGAAAAATGGTAGGTAAAAAATTAAGATTAAAAAATTAAGACTAATAAATTAAAATAAAAAAATTTTAAAAATCAAATCAGATGTGACTTACAGGTAAAACCCATCACGTGACCCAAAAAATGGTCGCCCGTGATGTCAGTATGGTGTTGGAGGGGCTGTACGGAACCAACTTGGTTGTCATGAAGACACCTTGTGACAGCATGGCTGTTCGGGTGTCTGCGATACCCCAACTGATAGAGGAGTCAACCATAACAGTCAAGGTTCCTGGTTTGAAGGCCCATCGCAGAATTTTTCCTTCCATTTTCGAAAAGAAAAATTATTAAATCATGTTTGGAGGTCATCTCCTGTTTATATTTATTATTTATCTCTGAGTTCCTCAAACTTTCTGATGGTTGGATAGGAGAAATTATCAATCTGTGAGCCAGTTGCCCGCCTCCCAAACTCAGAGAGATTAAAGAGAGTGAATGTGAATAAAGACAGATTACTCCCACAACTTCGGCTATGTGACATAGTGCGATTCAGACACCCCAAGGGAGGACGGAGAACATTGGAAAAAGCTATTCAAAAGCTACCACACCGCTCGTATGAAATAGTAACAAATGACAATGTAGTTCTCCGTCGCAACAGAAGATATCTACTGCTAGTGCACGAGCCAGTGATTCCCTCTAGTGAACTGCCTATTCTAGTCATAACCCAGTGAAGAGTGCACTGGCAGAACCATCTCTGAGTAGATCCATCAGACATAGGCATCCAGTGGGCTATTATGGTACAATTCCATACCCATGAACGACTCTAGAATCAAAACGGATACTTTTTAAAAAAACTATATTCCATTTAAATGTGTTTAAAATTATAAATTGAATTATATTGCACTTTTTTATCTAAGTGAACATTCAGATTATTAATAACAGAATTTCAGCATAGTAATTATATTCAATGTTGTATGTAGCTATAAAGTATATCAAGCATGTATTCTCCAAATACAACCTCTGACAATTAAGTTCGGTGAATGACGTCACACCCTAATCTGTGCGAGCTTTACGCGAGTAACAATGCATGTGAATACAAGCCCAGTCAATGTTTAAGCAAGTTCAGACAGGTCACATTTGTGCGTGCAATGGTTTAGCAGATGCTCGTTTCTTCAGTTGAAGGTGTAGCGTGCGCACATAACTGTGGATAATGGATCAAAGAGGAACACTGCCGTAATCGTGCAACAGTTTCTGACCAATAAAGGGGTCGTATCCATAGCTCATCCACCTTGTTCACCAGACTTGGCATCAGCAGACTTTTTCTTGTTCCCACGCCTGAAACGGGCATTAAAGGGACTCAGATTTGCAGACATTCCAGACGTTCAAGCAAATGTGACACGTGAACTTAAAGCCATCCCTAAGGAGCTTCCAGGACTTATACACCCGATCCCAAAAGTGTATTGACTTCCAGGGTGATTATTTTGAAGGACAATAAAGTAAATGTGGCTCAATCTGTTTTGCATTTTATTGTGTGAACTCATTCACCAAAATTAATTGCCAGAGGTTGTATGTATTATTTGTTTTTACATGTTAATGTTATTTTAAAACTGGAAAGATAAGATGCTTAGAGTAATTATACACTCCAGGTGTAATCGAGTTTGAATGTCTGGTAACATTAAATAAAATCGAAAGTAAAACAGTGTTTTATTTTTGTAAAGTGTAGAGTGAAATGTAATGTTGCCACAAGGCTTCTTTTTTCCCACAATGCATCTTTTCGCAACTTTTTACCAGGCTATTGTTACCAATCGGAGATTGCCATCATATTGTCTTGGTCTCAAATTTATTACTCAAATAATGGAAATTGTTTATTAAATGGATATGCGTATGTGACGACAATGAAATAACAAGAATGATTTTACTGCCAAAGCGGATAAAGGGAGCACATTTTCGTGTTATAGCATCGTACATGAATATATAGAATTAACCAACATTTTAAAACACTTGAGAGTAAATAAATAAAACACAGGTTTTGCCAAACTTTCATGATTTTCACCAAAAGTCACCCAAATGGATGGATTTGCCATTTCGTGCACACTTTTTGCCAAATTTTCATGATTTTCACCGAAACTCACTCAAATGGGTGGATTTGCAGTTTCGGTGAAACGTAAATACTATTTGGGTTTAAACTAAATTGTAAAATACTATTTAAATAAGCTAATGAATAGATATAATTTAAACGAATAAACTTAAATGAAATTTAAATGGAGAGTAAACTTATTCCTTATACTTTTAACAAATTAAAAGTTCTATAATTTGTAAGAATTCCCACATAATGTTAATCGAAGTGAGCCTCAATTGCTGAAGCATTTTGTGTAAGCATCTATTATTTTTTCATAATAAATTACTAAAGTGTTTCTACGTTAATTTGCAATGTGTATAACAGTAATGAGTTTTAGATACCATTAAACCTAACAGCATTATGCTCTTGATAAAAATAAGCTATGGATAACAATAGATCTAATAACTCGTCAGGAGTTGGTTCATATAGTACACGCCATATCTTAGCATATAAAGTTCTAACAAAACTATATTGTACCATTAGGGCACGTGCTACCAAACCAATTCCCACTGTCATTATTTTCTCGTTATATTTACTCATGACACGATGTTACGAGTTGTTTGATATATTACATGCCACTTCTTTCGCTCAATTCAGCCTTTTTACCATTTGGAGACGTGGCAGTAGAGGTTTGACTTTTGTAGTATAAAATCCGTAACATTCTTCCTTCAGATGTTGCCTTGTAGCAGCATTTGAGACATCTACTCCTGTTGTTTCACACCAGTCAATTGTGATTTCAGATGTGGTGACATGTTGTTTGCCCTGTAATATTCTTGGGAGAAGTTTGTCTTGCCTTTTAGATGTTTTCCTTGGTCGACCAGTTTGCTTATTTGCGGAAGAGGTTTCTGTTTCTCTCCATTTTTTAATGATTTCAACAACTACACTTTGACATAAATTTAATTCAGTACTTACTTTGCAAGCAGAATATTTCTGTAAGTGCTTGTTAACAATCAAATTGCGAATTTTGTTACTGGTTGTTTTACCTCACCCCATTTTGTTGTAGCATGTGATTTGCGTCCCCAAAAAATCACAGGGAAGTTGAAAATTTTTTTGTATGCAAGTTGGCTGATTAACCTTACTACAACATAAAAATGCAAATTAAGTTGTAGTCAGCTAAAACTTTCTCGTTTTTTCAGGGGTGATTAGAAAAGTTTGAAACAGCAGTCTGGGTGATTAGATATTTTTGAAGCACTAAAAGTATGTTTAATCTTCTGTTGCATCAATATGAATGGATGAATTTTGTTAATATTTTTTTTATAACTATTTCTACATATCCGAAATCTATTGCATTCTTTTCAATTCATATTTTCCCGTTCATTTTTGTATTGAAACTGTCTAGTGATTGTATTTTTTGCAACTGAGTTGTATCCATTTCAGCGATTTAAGAAAAATATAAACCGGAGAAAGATAAAAATAAAATAGTAACCGTTTTCACTATGCAAAAGACATGCTTTAGACAATAGAGAAGGTCGATCAAGGATGAACTGGAGTAAAGAATAATGCTCTCGATAATTGTAAATTAAAACGTCTGAGAGAATGTTGAGAAATGGTACATCTATGTAGAGATCAAATAATTTTTACCGTTCAAGTTTTCATAATACGGAAGAGACAGTATAGAAAAATGTGGAATAATGTGAAATTAAGTTAATGAATTCGAGGAAAAGAGAAAGAAGGATACAGAAAGAAAGACTCTGAACTATAAACTTGATATATTATTGATTATATAGGCAGATATAGTGACAAGAAAAATCACAAAGCAGAGAAATAAACTTATGGTATTCTGAAATATACTAATATTATGATTATTTATTATTTATTAAAAAATAACTCATGAATGTTATGTGAGGGTTTTACCCTCTACCATACCTCAGCTATTCAAATTATGATGACAAATAGGAAAGAAAATTCCACATCCTGGAATATTCTGAAAATTCATTTATTCTGAAAATTATAACACTCAATAAAATTATTGCAGCTCTTTAATAATCTTGTTAGCAATTTCGACACTTTAAATTCTTACGACTTAAAACGTATTGAAAATAAGAATTAATTACTGGAATTGAACTGTTATAGACCTTTTTCAGCGGAAGTTGTGCTCGTGCGGTCACGTGACTTGGCTGCCATTACGAGATGTTGATTTGAGCAATTTGAGCACTCAGCTTGCTTCATCTTGAGCACGAAGTGTTAGGATTAAGTTTTTGTTCTGGATCAAAAATGACTGATTTAATCGCAGATAAGATAAAAACTCATTCAAGATACAAAATGTTAAATGTTTGCTCATTTAAACACTTAGATTAATATTTAGGCCTACATAAATTTCAAGATGGAGAAATATATATTTCAGTAAACTTATAGTTTTCGTATAATTTTATTGTTTTACATGTTTTACACAAAATATATTTAGACTGTAGATTATATATTTCTTTTAATACGAGCATTGAGTCATAAGTCATGGCAACTATTTTTATGAGAATTCGAGAGTGGAAGGAAAATGTGAAATAAACAGATTCGTTATGCGACCAAGGTAAATGAAACTTTCAGCAATTTAACTATCACTTCTTAGCCATTTACTGTGACTAGATAGAAAAGGGGGTATACACCAGTTCGTTAGAGGGGGTTTGCCCAGTTCTTATTAAAAAATACAGTCACTTATCTTGGTCGTATGATCAGTCTTCGTGTGATGTGTGGATAGTGAAGATTAACCATTAAAGATAATGAAGATTAAAACTTAACGAAATATTAACGCATTAGCAGCATATGCTTTCTGTATAATTTCTTATATAAATTCCTAGTTATCCGTCGCCAAAAATTGGTTATCCGGACCAGTACATTGAAAGCTGACATCTTAAGCCCAAGTCTTGTTCAACTCTGGTTACATACATCCTGCACTGCGGTTGAGTAAGAATTGATTTGTGGATACATAATATGAATACACGGCTTCTCTGAGACATATAAAATTTTTTCTGTTAATTGCATTCATGCATTTCAGCTTTTCATCATTTTTGGGAAATTAAAGTAAAGAAGAAGGCACCAAGCAAGGGCAGTCTTCACTTTTTAAAGGTGCGTGAACAACACAAACTTTCTTCCGTTGTCACAATCGAAAATAGCTATTTAAGCAACTTACCACGGCACAGCATGAACCCTGCTTGTTTAGCATTTCCATCTGAGCACTAAAAACACTAGAAATAGAAAAGGGGTTGCCTGCGAGTGCCGAAATCGTTCTTGTCTCATACACTCTCTAGCCTGAAACTCTAAAGGTCAACATCTCATAATGACGGACGGAAGTAGCGCTGCTCTGCCATCGAGCGGCGAAATGCGCGTCTGAAAAAGGTCTATAGGAAATACGGACCATATTGGCAAATAAAGATAGGCAGTTCGCGTCGATGTTACGTAATTTAATGTAGTGTTATGAACTACTGGGTTTGTATAAAAAGTATCGATTCTAGTTTTATTTTGATTCTGTTTATTATTTATTAATTGTTTTGTCAATTATTATTTATTTTTTATTTTTATATATTAACTATTATTTAACATATTTCTTACCATGATTAATTAATTTCAATGTGGGGGGCCCCCCCCATTTATGACGGGGAGGACGTCCAAGCAAAACTCGATTTCCTCCCATGTTCGGGCCAGCATTTCAGTGCGGTTTAATGCATGAACGAGTAATCGGACTTTTCTTTTTCGCTGAAGACACCATTACCGCTGCAACATGAAGATATGCTGGAGAACCACCTGATTTCACAGGTGAAGAACTGCAGCCCAACATAGTCTACTAACAAGATGGAGCATCTCCTCATTAGTGCCTGCAGCACCTTGATAGAACCTTCCAGGAAGACTGACTGGAAGGGATGGGCCAATCTCTTGGCCCCCCTCGCTCAACTGATGTGAATCCTCTGGTTTTTATCTTCAGGAAATATGTGAAAGACAGTATACAAGACCAACCTTGATGACATTGAAACTCTCAAGAACAGAATAGTTGAAACAATCGCTGAAATCACCCCTGAAATGCTAACCCATTCATTGCTTTGACGTCCTTCATGCCATAAATGGGGGGCATATTGAAATTTATTAATGGATAGTAATAAACTTTTTGAGTTTTTCTTTGTGAATAAAAGAAATCACGTTAAAATCTATAATAGTTTTTGAGTAGCATAGTAGTTAACATGGTTGCTGAAATGCTCCAAATTTTTTTGCTGTTCGAATCCCTGCTTATTCTAACATTTTTTATACAGGGTGTTTCATAATTGGCGTCTTTAGGTCCAAATATCGGCTCAAGGGGAACAGGTGGGGGAAAATGAATATTGATTATTTGGATTTGATGTCCACTAATTCCGAATAAGAACATTTCGCGTCCCTGGGGGTGAAGGGGTAAATTTTGAAAATTTAAATTTTGTAGGGGTAGGGGTTAGACCCCATGTGTTATTTAGAAAGTTGTAGAGCATCATGTAAAATGTGGGTTTAGCAAAAAACCCGGTGAAAAACTCTCATCCCCTGCCCTTTATCGAGTGGGTAAAGTGAATTGTATGGCTAGCTAATGGAGACAAAAACAGAAAAACTTATAAGAAACTTATTGGAACTTTATTGCTTATTAGAAAACAGTACATTTGAAAATGAATGAGAATGAATGAGTCGTTACCCTGAAAAGCTCATAAAGTTCTAATAAGTTCTAATAAGTAATAAAGTTCTAATAAGTTTCTAATGAGTTTTTCTGTTTTTGTCTACATTAGCTAGCCATACCTTTCACTTTACCCACTCGATAAAGGGGGCAGGGGATGAGATTTTTTCACCAGGTCTTTTGCTAAACCCACATTTTCCATGATGCTCTACAACTTTCCAAATAACACATGCGGTCTAACCCCTACCCCTACAAAATTCTGAATTTTCAAAATTTTAAAATTTTAAAAATTTACCCCTTCACCCCAAGGGACGCGAAATGTTTTTATTCTGAATTAGGGGACATTAAAACGAAATAATCAATCTGCATTCCCCCCAATCTGTTCCCCTTGAGTCGTTATTTGGACCTAAACACGGGACACCAAGTACACCCTGTACTGTAATATTTAAATAACTTGTTGTCATAGCAAAAGGAATGTTTTTATCGGAAAAAAATTGAAACAAAGAAATATTTGTTTTGTGTTGGCCAAAAATTTTGTTTGTTAAATCATATTCAACGCTTCTTCTTGACAATCAAATTTGTAAGATCATATATGTATTTTTATAATCATATTTGTGTTTGTCATTCGAAATTCAACAACAATTATCATCATTAGTCTTTTTTGATATTCATATTTTTGATATTCATATTCATAATATTCATAATCATTTAATATAAAACCACATTATTTTCTAAACTTTTTTTAAATTTGTACTTAACATTCGAAATTGAACAGCTATCTGATTATCGATTCATTAATGTCTTATTGGAATATAATTGTTATTATTATCATCATAAAAAAATGACCATCAATTATTTATCAATTAAGTTAAATACTGAATTTCCATCATTTGTCACAGACTTTGTAAGTAAATTTGAATTATAGTTATATAATGTTTAACTGTTGTCACGTGCAGTGGAAACTATTTTGATTATACAGGGTTGTGCATAACCTTTTGCTAGGGGTCTGGAAAATAAACAAAACTAAGTGGAATGTTTTGCGGTTGATAATCAAAAAGTACGTTTATTTCTGCTTTTATCACATCAATATTTAGTGTGGCCACCACCTGCTTCTCGAACAGCACGCATCCGTTTCGGGTAGGAGCGGAGGAGTGTCTCAAACAGACCAGTATCGTACTCCATGTCCTTCAGCACATATGTCAGGTGTCCCATTAGAAGGTCTCGAGAATACCGATTTTCACCACGTTCTTGAATCGTTAAAGATTCCACTGCGTCTTTTAACACGGCTCCAAAATGTTCAGCAACGTTTAGGTCAGGGGATACACCGGGCCATTCGTTTGATGAGAAGAAATCGATAGCACTTTCTCTTAGGATTTGCTGTGTTGCATTAGCCTTAAAGCAAGGTGCCTTATCGTGCAAAAAAAAACTTCATGCGGGTTGATAGTGTTGTTTGGATCTCGAAGAAACGGAAAAACATCATTTGTTAGCAAATTCCGAAAATAATCACCATTCCATGACTCACCCCTGCTCCTTGAATCTCCACATCATTCGCTTGGCGGTGAAACACACGAAGATGCCAATGCAGTCAGGCTTCTTGGACAGCTCTTGATAGTGTTCATCGTCAGAAATATCTGTAATCGATAAGCTCCAGACCCTATCGTTTTGGTAATTCGGACGTCTCATAGTCCACACAAAGAACTCGTCGCTCGGGGCAAGGTGCATGAAGTCGTTTTCCACTCAATCCCGCAGGTAGTCGCAAAAGCAGAGCCGGTCTTCGATGTTTAATGCGGTCTTCATCGGTTTCGGAATAACATGGAATGGCTTGATGTTTGCACGCTGACGATGTCTTTGAACCGTTGAATGAGAAATTGTTTTTCCACGCTTGGCTTTAATTTCTTGTGCAACGTTGACACAGCTGCGACGTCTTTTGCCACTGTTATTAGCAATGATGTTTTTGCTTTCCTGTGATAATTTCTCGGGCCTACCCTCAGCAAATTCGGCATGGCAGTTATCATAACCTTTCTTCCAATTGTCCGTCACCCATCTATCCAATCGGTTTAACTTGTTCGCAACCCATTTGCGATTCATAAAAGACACACCTGCTTCCATTGCCTCTTGATATGCATTTGCACGAACTCTATCCATGAAACGCTGCTCTTCACTGTCATTTATTAAACCAGCCATATTTGTTTGATACCAATAGACGCACAATGAACTACTCTCTGCCGAAGCGTCATAAGAGTGTGCTACAACGCTGCGGTTTAAGTCGCAGCCCCCAAGCAAAAGGTTATGCACAACCCCGTAGATACAGAAATAAAGGGAGGGATACATAATTCATGAAATGCAATACACTTTTATTGGAACTACTCATTACAATAGGATGCATTGAGTTTTATATCTTAAAGAGATAAGGAATTAATTTTTGCATTTCCTTTAAACACTGTTACGAAGCACTGAAGTTGGATGCAACTAGATAACAATTTGGGAGCACAATACCCACGTTAAAGTTTAACGATATGTCACCATATATTATTACTTATACTTTATGACTTGGGAGCTACTAGCTCGACTGTAATGTTCTTTGACTTTAAAGAAAACAAAGAAAATAGCACACATTCAATTAGCTCTTAATGGTGAATTCCAATAAGAAGATAACACACTGAATTGCACAGAGTATGATATAACACTCGTAGCACGAACTTGAAAACATACGCTATATAAATTTCAAACACTAGAGCGCCAATAAATTAGTTATTTGAAGAAGCGTAGGTTGAATGATTGACAATAAAGCTGTTAGGTTTAATGAGTGAATCGAAATAGGAGGCTCTTTATATATTTCGTAAAAGCCAGGTCGTTCTTAGCGAACGTGTGTCTTGCGGATTCCAAAAATTCTTATTTTATAGCAAAGGGCACAGTTTCAGTTTCAAGCACACCTTATATCGTTAATAGAGCAATGTATGATTAGGCACGATCGTTAACAGTAATGGCTTCTAAGCTCGTGAATAGAAAATTGTCAAAACGAGGCTTACTGGTGTCGTTGATACTATTTTAGTATATAAGTCTGTAATGTTCGGTCCCTTGAACGATACCCAAATCGCTTGATAGACATCCATTCAGTCCAAAAGGACATATACCGTACATTAGTGTCACTTCAGAATTGGCTATGACTTCGCCGGTTTAACGCACCTCCGCTCTCCCGTCGGAGCTGGAAACGAAAATGTAACAGGTGACATAGTTGCAACGTCTCAGCTCGTATCGGCTTAAGCATTCATTGAAAAGTTTGTTGCTCGCTGCTTAGCAGTTCAGATGTGACGGTGAAGTTTTTTAAATGTCCCGGATATTTTAATTCATTTTCGTTTTCGTTACTGCGTACGTAGTACGTCTTCATCGGACGGTCGCCATCTTTCCTTCTCTCTACCACTTCCGCTTCTCTTTGTCCTCGCTTCCGATTCTCGTGCCTCTCGTTCTCCTTTGTTAGTTGAGAGCTCTCTCGCTGATTGCGGGCATTCCCATTTCACGTCACAGCCTTTCGCGTAGGATATATGTATCTTGACTTGTAATGCTTGTGGAAGGACCGTGACATGCTCCCCGGCCTGATCTGCAGCTTTGCCTGCTTATTTTTGTTGAGAAGATTCACCTTATTCATCTGTGATGACTTGATCCTTGACATAGCATCTGCCACCATGTTATTGGTTGCCTTAATGTATTTTAGCTGCCTTTTTTGTTATAAGAGTTTTGACACCACCTGGTTGTCGGTGTATATGATGGTAGGGACTTGCTGTATGTACTGCTTCCACTTGTTTATTGCATGTGAGACCGTTAGTAGTTCTCGTGCATAATTAGAGTAGTCCTTCTCTTCTTTACGGAATCTTCTTGATTCGAATGCGATAGGCAGTTTTTTGGTCCCATATTCCTGTGTAGCCACCGCTTCGATGGCGTCCTTGGAAGCATCACAGCATATTTGCCCGTCGAATATTTTAAGTATTGTTGGAGAAATGAAGGCCTTCTTCAGCTTCGAAAATGGGTCTTGTTGAGCTTTTCCCCAAATGAATGGCTCGTTTGTCTTTAATAGCAGATATCATGGTGCCGCCGTGGCTGATTAATTCTATATGAAATGTCTATAAAATTGGGCTGTGTCCAGAATTTATTGCAGTTGTTGCACTGATTTAGGTCTAGGCCAATTGAGCACGGCCTCTATTAATCGATTCTCGCAGGCCTTGCCTTTTTCGATATGTGCAATTCTAAATAGTATATTTCAGAGGCTCCAAATACAAATTTCGATAACTTAAGATAGAACTGATGCTTGGCTAGTGGCTCTAATACTTTTTTCGTGCGATCTTTTAATTGATCCATGGACAATGCATATAATAATATGTCGTCGAATGTTGCTGCAGCTCCTTTCAAACCAAAAGGTATTACTTTGTATTCAACTAAGCCGAATCTTGTTTTGAAGGCGGCTAAATGTGTGTCCTTGGGTCTTAAACGTAGCTGATGGTAGGCCTGCAGTATGTCCAATTTTGTGCAAAATTTAGCCCCTTCTAATTGGTCGAGTAACGAATCAATACGTGGTACTGCATAAAGGTTTCCTTTTGACATTTTATTCAATTTCCGAAAGTCAACGCACATTCTCAGACTGCCGTCTTTCTTTTTTACTAATAGTATTGGCGATGCATAAGGTGATATTGACGGTCAAATAAGCCCCTTATTTTGAAATTTCTTCACTGTTTTATGTAACTCCTGCTCTAATTCAATCACGTGTTGAGTGCTTCTTTTGGGTGGTAGCCCTGCTGGAAGCTCTTCCCTAAATAGGAAATTATACTCCTGTACCAAATCGTTATTTTTATGATTAATTGCTGGTGCGCTATTACTTTCTTCATTCATCATAACTGCATATATTCCTGGTTTCTTCTTTCCTTGTGCCATGTGCTCTTTCCCACTTTTTTGTTTGTCACTTGGAGGGTAGTCTTCGCGCCATCATTGATCCCAGTATACTTTGCCTCTGATTTTTATGCCGCACTTTGTCTTCTCCCAGTTGAATATGACGTGGTTTTACGAAATCCAGTTGAGGCCCAAAATCATATCGAAGTTTTTAATGTCTATTATGTTAAACGTCATCCTTCCTTGGTACTGAGCACTTCTGAAAGATACCTGTTCAGTGACGGTATTAACTTTAGTGTTGCGCACGTCTACAAATGTTATCGTCTTTGTTTTATTCGGACTTTGAGTTCTTAGTTCTAGTATTTTGGCTGTTTGAGAGTCCATGAAGCACTCTATGGCTCCCGTGGACACTAGAGCTTTCCAGACTCGATTCTTTATGGTTATTGCTACTATCAGAAATTCTGCGGTATTGTTACGGGGTGGTGACTCTCGGTTTCTAGGACAGTCCTTAATCATATGGTTAGGGCTGCTGCATTTGTAGCATTTGCGTAGACGATCTCCTCGTTGAGTCTGCGTTTGCAGCATATCGATTTGCATAGGTTCTTCCGTTACCGTCTCCCAGTCTAACTGTTCCGGATTATCGTGCGGACTGTTTTACATCCACTTAGTTTCACTTCTACGGCTAATTTGGGTGGCAACCCTTGGATAAAGAAGTACATTTTTTCTCTGTGAGTGGTGTCCTTAAGCCCATTGGCTAGTCTTCTGAAATTATGGACATAGTCTCTTTTGTTCGAGCCTTTGAGTTTTAACTTTTGGAGATCCATACGTCTTGACAGCTAAGTTTGTCCCCCTGCGAACGTAATTATAAACGCTGTACGAAGGGAGTCCCAATTAAGATCAAATCTTCATAAAGCAAAGTCATTATACCAGTCTAATGCTGTTTCTTTTAACCATGTGGGGAAGATAAAGAACCATTCGTATGGCATTAAGTTTTTTCTTGTTGCTACCATCAAGAAATTTTTCATAAATTGTTCGGGGTCCTCGTTACCCCTTCCGTGAAAATATGGCAATGGTATCTCGTTGATTACTCTTTGCAATGTCGAGCCGGCCAGACTACCTACCGCTTGCATCAAATCTTGACTGAGGCTTGCTTCCATTTTAAGTGTTAAATCCGCTTGTGCTTAAGTTTCATAGAAGTATCCCTTATTTCGTGTGAAAGTAATCGTTAACTACTCCACTATAAGGGACATAAATTAACAGTTCAGTCTTTGCTTAACTCACGTTGCGAGCGCAATAGGTCATTTCCTTCACTGGAACCAAGCGTATCACGAAAATCTTTAGTGCGAAGCACACACACAATATTGCTGGGCAGAGGCCAAATCGTGATACACTCTTGATACTATAAAAGTATGCCTTATTTCTGTCACGTAGAGTGTAAACGATTTTGATTATAGAGACAGAAATAAAGGGAGGGATACATAATTCATAAAATGCAATAGACTTTTATTGGAACTACTCATTACAATAGGATGCATTGAGTTTTATATCTTAAAGAGATAAGGAATTAATATTTGCATTTCCTTTAAACACTGTTACGATGCACTGCAGTTAGATTCAATTAGATAACAATTTGGGAGCACAATACCCACGTTAAAGTTTAACGATATGGTCACCATGTAGTATTACATATACTTTATGATTTGGGAGCTACTAGCTCGACTATAATGTTCTTTGACTTTAGATAAAACACAGAAAACAGCACACATTCAATTAGCTTTTAATGGTGACTTCCAATAAGAAGATAACACACTGAATTGCACAGAGTATGATATAACACTCGTAGCACTAACTTGAAATCATACACTACATAAATTTCAAACACTAGAGCCTCAATAAATTAGTTATTTGAAGAAGCATTGATTGAACGATTGACAATAAGGCTATTAGGCCTAATGAGTAAATTGAATTAAGGGTCTCTTTATATATTTCGTAAAGGCCAGGTCGTTCTTAGCCGAACATGTGTCTTGCGGATTCCAAAAATTCTTATTTTATAGCAAAGGGCACAGTTTCAGTTTCAAGCAGGCCTTATATCGTTAATAGAGCAAAGTCTGATTAGGTTCGGTTGTTAACGGTAATGGCAAATAGAAAATTGTCGAAACGACGCTTACCGGTGTCGTTGATACTATTTTAGTATATATGTTCGTAATGTTCGGTCCCTTGAACGATACCCAAATCGCTTGATAGATATCCATTCAGTCCACAAGGAAATATGCCATACGTCAGTGTGGCTTCGGAATTGGCTATAACTTCGCCGGTTAATGCACCTCCGCTCTCTCGTCGGAGCTGGAAACGAAAATGTACCAGGTGAAGTAGTTGCAACGTCTCGGCTCGTATCAGCTTCAGCATTCGTTGAAAAGTTTATCACTCGCTGCTTAGCACTTCAGACGCGATGGTGAACTTTTTTAAATGTCCCGGATATTTTAATTCATTTTCGTTTTCGTTACTGCGTACGTAGTACGTCTTCATCGGACGGTCGCCATCTTTCCTTCTCTCTATCACTTCTGCTTCTCTTTGTCCTCGCTTCCGATTCTCGTGCCTCTCGTTTTCCTTCGTTAGTTGAGAGCTCTCTGGCTGATTGCGGGCGTTCCTATTTGATGTCATGGCGTTTCTTATAGGATATATGTAGCTTGACTTGTTATGTTTGTGGAAGTACCGTGACAACTGTTTAATATTCATATTGTTTTTATTATTTACCAATAATTTTTATATCATCTGATATAATCCACTTTAAATTCATCAACGATCATCATGTAAAATGTGCAGTCGTCAAAGGGAAATAATCCACACTTGTATTTTACTCTAAGTTTAACCGTTTCAATATTAATTTATTTTTAATAATTTAATATTACATTTAGAGTTAATCTTAATAAGATTATTAAATTTAAATAATTATATCTAAAAAAGCTATTAAAACAACACATTAGCATTAAATGTAATATTAAGTATTAAACTCGTGTGGATTATTTCCCTTGGTTGACTGTACGTGCATTGCATATCATCAGCCAACTATCTGTTATGTATAATCATAACCCGAATGATGATTACGGTCAGCTGAATTGTGAAGAACAGCAACTTGTGATTTTTATACAATCATTGTTCACAGACTTAAAATATGGGACATTGGAACTTGAAGAAGAAAAAGCATTTGATGTTGAAGACGATCAGGAAACCTGTCTTGAAGCAAAAGAAGAAGAAGAAAATGATCCATTGTATGATCCAGATGAAGATTACATACCTCATGAAAGAAAAGGATTTGCTGCAACTTATTCTGATAAAAAAAATTCATCAAATTTAGAATTATTTTTGTGATGTGAAGAAAAAAGATGCCGGTAAAGTGATATCGAACACAAAAAAAATTTTCGTTTAAAAACAGAAGGTAAAGTAAGTTATGCAGTGATTGATTATGCTAAACGTGGTGGAAGTGAACATGTCAAGTACAAGAAGATTCAGGAATACATAAAGGAGCAATTTCTGGTTAGTGGTTCGAAATGTGTTATTGTTAAGTTTTACATTTGTTTGCAAGAATCAACCGGAAATAAGTTTGGACCAGAATTTGCAAACGATGTGAACAGAGTATTTGAAAAGTATGGTAGTATGGTGGTCGAATGTTTAAAGTCTGGAAAGTTAACCAAAAATCACGTAGTATCATGGTTCTAAAAGTGTTTTGATCCAGATTTTGAATCTAATTCTGTGTTGATCGTGGACAGTTGGGGAGGACATTCGGATGCAAAAAAACTAGCCACTGACTATAATAATTTTTATGTTTTGGTAATGCTTAAGTCAACAACTACTACTTGACGTATTCTTCTTTAGGCAATACAAAATTTTGGTTAGAAGAATAAATTAAATTTTGCAAATTTTGTATTTAAATTCATGACACACAACAAAAAAACATGATAGTCTATTCATAATCAAAATGCATTCACTGGTGTACAATTAGCTTTAAGCTCCACGATGTCGTTCAATGCTTTTATAATCTTGGAGAGCTTGCAGTTATGATGACGTGCCTGCAGCATTCAAATCGGTTAATCAAATTAACTCTTTGCAGCAATCTTTGTTTTTTAATCGCATTCATCCGCTGTTCTTTTTGTAATGAAGTATTTTGGTTTGAACATTTTATGGGTGATAATTATTATCATTATCACACATTAATTCAAAATTAATTGTTGATTTTGTACATTTTTTTAATATTTAATTACAATTACATAACATTGTTTGATTTTTTTGCTATATAAATATTTTGCTATTTAAATCTTATGTTTATAAATATATGTCATAAATATTATTTTTATTTATATATTTTTGCAATTTAAATTAAAAATAATTTTAAATTTAATAAATTTAATACAATATAAAACAAATGCCAGAACAAGGAAGGATTCGTACAGCAAAAAAAGTTGGAGCATTTCAGCAAGCAAGTTAACCACTATGCTACTGCGTCGCTAGCTGACAGAATGTTTTTTTCTCTATGTGTGTTTACAGTAAATTACACACTCGATTTTCTAGGCCTATGGAAATTTCCTCACTCTAGAATTTCACCACCTACATACCATGTTTCATCAAAATCCGACTCTAGGTTGATTGGTGGTCTCCCTGTTATTGGTCCTCTCACTCTCTCTCTGTTTGGTGGTCTCATTTTCCTTGACGTGCAAAAGGCCTTTGAACAAGTATGGCATGCTGGACTCATTTAGAAGATGATTACTTGTGGCTTCTCTGATGACCTAATATGCTTGATTTTCTCCTTCCTGTCAAATAGAACTTTCCTATCAAGATTGAGCATGTAACCCAGCTTACCTCATCAGTCGACTACGTAAAAGCTCTTCATCATTGCGAAAACTGGTTCACTAGGTGATGCTTAAAGCTGAATGTCAAAAAGTGTAAAGCCATATTTATCACTCGCAAGCAGAAAAAATCCCTCCAAGGCCTCTCTTATTATACGGCAAGCAACCTGAGTGGGTAAAAAATTATAAATGTCTCTTTGTTGTGATCAAACTCAACTGGAACGACCAAGTTCATTATGCTCTTAAGAAAGCTAAGAAAGCGAAGTTCAGTTTGTTTGCACTTCTGGGGCAAAATAGCGCTCCTGCTGTACATAATAAATTCTTGTTACACAAGGTACTGATCCATACTGTTTTACTTGAAAATGTGTTTATTTGTTTGTCCTTCTTTCATGTAGATACAGAGCGACGGATTGATATGGTTTTTGGTATGGAGATAGTCGAGGGTCAATTCGTCGAAGTGTCAGTTAGTCGGGCGGTCAATTTGTCGGAGACAAATTCGTCGAGTGTTTCAGTTGGTCGAGATAATAAATAAATGGTCGGAAAAAACTTAAAATGTATTAACAAAAAATTTTTGTTATTAATTTCATTACTGGAAAGGTAACAATAAATGCCTTTACTTTTAAAAATCAGTATTTAAGTACAGTTTTTGTAAACAATGTGATACAGAGGCTAAGATGATTTGTAGCTACAATAAACGTGATCTTGTTGACAAATGGTCAGAATATTTGCCCCAAACTGCTTATATTGCTTCAGTATCCTTCATTTGCAGAATGAAATTAATAACTGTATAAAATTAATTATCAGACAAATTGAGTGCATACAATAAACTTAATTTTTATTAAGTAAAAATGAAATAAAAACATAAATATTAAGCTGTTTGAGCTTGCCAAAACTTTTAATATCCTGTGGCCGATATACCAAGTTTAACATAAAATTGATCTAACTTGATATCCACATATTCGCAGACTAGCATATGCACATGTTCATAACGACACTGGTTTCTTTGTAAACTATACCTATCCATTTGAATGAGAGTTATTCCGTTCTTTTACGATGTCGTTAACACCAATTTCACCAATGTTAACAAATACCTATGTAACTAGTTTACTCCAATCCAAAGAACCTGAAAAAATATTTTTATTAAATGATCATTATAAGTAATGAAAATTATCTTATAATTGCGTGTAATCAGAGGCGAAGCTAAGGAGACATGAAAACGGGTATCATAAGAAATGGGTGGAAACTGAGGAAAAAATGAGAGTGAGAAAGAGGTGTTAATAAAAGGTTATTAAGAGTTTTATATATAAAAGTATTATATATGACGGAGCACAATTCCCTTACAATTAATAAGCTCTGGGCATTTCTAGAATATAGATTCATTCAAACTGTCCAATTGTCCACAGTACAGTTCCAAATTCACTGGTTCTTTGATGGGAGCTTGAAAACCATTCCCCTCAACGTGAAATTTTGTATTAAATTTGGGAAATCAGCCATAGGATATAAAAGCTCATGAAGCTTAATTTTTCCGGTAATTAATTTTATACAGTTATTAATTTAATTCTGAAAAAAAGGATACTGAAGTGATATAAGCATTCTGGGGCAAATGTTCGGACCACTTGTCAAAAATATCACGTTTATAGTGGTTACAATTCATTTTAGCCGCAATTTCACGTTGTTTACAAAAGCTGTATTTAAATACTGTTTTTAACAGTAACGGTATTGATTGTTTACTTTTCAAGTAATTAAATTAATAACAAAACAATTTTTCGTTAATCAATTTTATTAAAGTTTTTTTCGATCATTTTTTTATTAACTCGACCAACTGAAACACCCGACGAATATGTCTCCGACAAATTGACCACCCAACTAACTGACACCTCGACGAATTGACGTTCGACTAATTGATGTCCGACGAACTAACCACCCGACCAACGGACATAGTTGACGAAATGACATTCGACGAATTGACTCCGACGAATTGACGCTCAACGAATTGACCCTCGACGAACTGACCTAATACCACCTTTACAAATTATAAATACAAATTACTTTTACATTTTATGCATACAAAATGAACTTAGAACTTTACAATACAATTACTTTTGGGCCTTAAAAAGAAAACAAGTTACTTATCTACCTCACTTCGGTCAACATTCTGTAAACAAAAACAAATAACGAACTGGAAAACATCATAAAGCAAAGCGGTTCTATTCATAAAATAAAATTGCGGCAAGAGCATAATGGCATAAGGACAAAAGACAACAGTCTCAGAACTTAACTCACAGCAATTTCCATATCGGAGGACTTATTTTATTAGGTTATAGCTCTCTGAGAATACAATACTTCGTAGATAAGTTATACCATCCATCTTCAATTGTTTACGAACCCCCGCCTCATCTACCAGCACCATACACAGCTTTACCAGCCAAGTCATAGGACATGGGAATCATTTCCGGTAGAGATACAAAATCAAGTTACGAAAACATGGCGGATAATGATACTGGATGATTTCGCCCTTCGTGTTAGTAAGAAGATTAATACAAAAGTTATTAGAACTAATGCAACTCTTTAATATGAACTATAGATGGGACAAGTTATCTAGAGGCAATGTATCAGTAGGGATAGCCTCTTCAAGTGGGAGAACAGGCTCCCACAAAAACCCAACGTTGAATAAGCCATTATGTAACGTTACAATAAAAGAAATAAAAGACCCTTTAAACGCAACGACTTTTAAGAAAGAAAAACACAACCTTATCCTGTAAGCGCTTCTCGAGGGTGAAGCTCTCATCATTCAGCAGGTAGAACAGGGAATAACACACCAGATGATACTGGGTGTGATAGACAATCGACAATTGAACAGCGCAGGGAAAATGAAGCGAGCTGGCCGAAAGCAATGCTTTCACTGCCATACTCATCCAGGAATTAACCAGAGGAAGTACACTAAATAAGGCAAGAAGCCAGATGAAACCTAGTTAAGTCATCCAGAGGATAAGATGGTGTCCTTTCCTAAAAGGACGATAAGTTGATAGTTGATTGACGAGGGGCACGAGGAACTATGAGATCCAGTATTCTAGAAAGATGGCCTTTTGGATGTCGTCGAAATTGATGTCCAGGAGGCGACGAGGCCTGCGATGCCCGAGGAACCTTTTAAACGTGAGTGGATGCTCCAGAATATCTGCAATCAGAGGATTGGGATGGTCCTAAATCTTCGGAAGCAACTTCTTCAGTGACTCCTGTACATAGCTACCAATTAGAGGTATATGGAAATCTTCAGCAAAAGAAATATTGTTGTGACTCTCCAGTCAAGTTGGGCAATAGTCCTATGGGTAACGTTTTGGAAAGTTTAAAGATCTTTCCATCTGGATTTGCATATTGTAGCCCAGGCAGGCATACAATAAAGAAAAATGACTCGTATAACCATCTTATAAAGCAAATGTTTCCTATCCATTTCAAAGGCGCTGTTTCGCCCCAGAAGAGCAACTACAATGAACTTTGCCTTCTTAGCTCTATTTATTGCATAGGAGACGTAGTCACGCCAACTTAGCCTGGCATCTACCACAACATAGAGGAATTTATAATTTTTTACCCATTCGAGCTCTTTACCAGAAAGGAAGAGAGGACTCGGGGATTTTCGAAGTTTATTCGTAATGAACATCGCCTTGCACTTATCAACGTTTAGGTCAAGTCTCCACTTTGCAAACTATTTCTCGCACAGATGTAAGGCCTTTTGTAATCGTGATATGACGTGAGCAGGATTACGATCAGTAGTCATGATGGCCGCGTCGACAGAACCCTGGGGAACACCAGCATTGACGTGACCAGGATTAGACATGGAGCAGCCAAACTTGACACGAAATGTCCTGTTTGACTGAAAGGAGCTAATCAAGGTAATCAGTTCGTCCGAAAAACCACAAGTAATCATCTTGTATATGAGGCCGTTGTGCCAAACCTTATCAAAAGCTTTACGGACATCCAAAAAGACAAGACCACCATACTTAGCACAGTTAACAGGAGTGTTTAGATCGCAACAAGCCTCCAGATCTGAAATTGGCAGGAGTGACCTGGGCGAAAGCCAAATTGCTCATCAAAAACGAGGTTATTTGCTACACAGAATTCGTTAAACCTCTTCCGACTGATGCATTCAAAGACTTTTGATAACACAGGTAGCACGATTACGGGTCTGTAGCTGACAGCAAAGTTTAGATCAGGGTTTAGAGTTTAGATCAGTTTAGATCAGGCTTTGATATGGTAACTATGACGGACTCTTTCCACTGGTCGGAGAAGTAACCAATTTTCCAGCAGTCATTCATGGCTTTGGTAATGATCGAGACAATATTAGAAGGCAAGGACTTGAGAGCACTGCTAGTGATGGAATCTATACCTGCTGCTTTTTTTGGCTTTAAGTCTCTTGATGACGTCGGAGATTTCTTGAGCACTAATGACTTCCTCAGGGGTGGGAACATGATGAGCGATACACCCATCGTTAACTAGCTGAGTGTTTTGGATGCTGTCTAGGTTTGTCTCACCAGGCGTGGTAAATTGACTTTTCAGGGAATAAGTCATCAATTGAGCCTTGTCCTCGTCACTGGCGACAACGTTGCCATTGCCTGCAAGCAGTGACGACCCTTTAAGCCCCTCACAGTTCCCCAGAGCGAGTTGTCCTGGACAGACAAGGACTTTAGTTGTTCATGCCACCTTTGAGTATGTATTGCTTTAACCTCCTCCTGAACCTTGCGAGAAAGCCGGTTGTACTTGGTCTTGAAGAATTGAAGTAGCTTACGCTGTCATAATCTTCTGTAAGAATACCTTTCGAGAATAAGACACCCGATATAATAAGGCAGGTCAAGATGTTCAGGACGCTTATGATCGACAGTACAGGTACTGGAAGTAGTGGCCTCGTTGACAACACGGGTGATAGCATTAATATTACTTTTAATATCCTCCTTATCAATAACCTACTTGTAAGGAATGCTATTTTCTCTAAGAATATCCCTAAAGAGCTTCCAGTTCTGTTTAGAGTGGAGCATAATCTTCTTATCAATGTTTAAGCCCTCAAACATAGGCATCACTGGACGGTGGTCAGAAGATCAGTCGTCGACTGTGAATATATTATAGGGCTTGAGGAAACCTTTATGAACTGCAGTATCCAGCAGGTCGCTAACAGGTGAGTGGTCACAGTAGTACGTGCCATCAAGGAGATCAGCAACGAAAGTGTCAATCTCGTTTAGGATATATCCATATAAGATAATGCCGTTTTGATTGGGGCATTCGGAGTTCCACGCATGGTGCTTGGCATTCAAGTCGCCCGCGATAACAACTGGAATGGGCCAGGACAGCAGCTTCTCAAATTCGCACAGATCAAGCTTGTGCTTGGGTGAGTTATATAAAGAGATGAACATGATTTCACCTGCGTCCACATCGTTTATAATCACGGAGACTGCTTCCATTCCCACAAAGATTGGGGTGACAGACTTACGATGATCAATGCCGTCCTTTACAATGATCTCTGCTCCACCAGAAGCGTGGCTGGCATTATTACCCAGTGGCCGATCTTTGAAATAAACACGATACCAAGGCAAGGTGAAGACTTGAGTAGATTTCAGATGCATCTCGCACACGAAGGCGACATCGACATTCCAATTTGTAAGGAAATTGTAGAACTCGATGCACTTGTGAGCAATTCCCCTTGCCTTCCCTTGATTTACGATCTTGTGTGGGTGTCTGTTCATAATCATTTGTTAGATTCGTGACAGGCAATCTGTGGCACTGGTTTTACACTTTCCTTATACTGATTTAGCAAATTTCCTAGAAACCTGTAAATATCACGCAATTGATTGTGGTCGACCGTACGTGTGTCCCTAGTATCAGCAGAACTGGATGCGACCGAAGCATAGGATTTTTCCTCTATGACTTTGGTGCTTTTGATCCTTTTGACTTGTGGATAATTGGGACACTTGGTGTAGCTAGATGTGTGCTGACCAGAACAACCCATACAATTTGCCTTTTATGTTAGTACAATCACTCGACTGATGGTCGCCAGCGCACTTATTACATCTGGTTGATTCGATGCAACCTTGGGATACGTGACCAAAACGTAAACAGTTTTAGCATTGTAAGGATCTTTTGTTGCCTCTAAATAACTCAACAATAACAACAAGAGGACCGACAATCTTCAAACTCAAAAAAGACTTTTTGTTTTTATTATTTTCAAGTAAGACCAAAACCATTGGCATCTTATTTGCGTTTTTAAGCCTGATAGCTTTTTCAGGAAAATAGTTTGCCTTCCTGAGGTCTTCGCAAAAGTCTTCCAGATCATATGTTGTCACAACATTTCAGATAACGCATTTAAGCGTTTTCTTTGATTTAAGTTGATGATGCTAGATGTTAGCACTCCGGAGTTTTATGGCTCTCTTCTTCGTTACACCTGATCTTTATGATGCCCTTTCGACCTGTGTGGGCGGCAATGTTTTCAAGAGGTACATGCTTTTTGATCTCCTTTAAAATCTCCTGTATTGGCTTTCCATGGTGACGAACGCTGATTGGTGGGATATATATTGATTCCTTTTCACGGGTGACATTAATATGGGAAGAACTGTGTTTAGCTTAATTAGCATGAAGGGCTACAGAAGCACTAGCGCTGACATCAAAAGTGGGCTTAATATTGTCGATCCTAACACCTCCTTTGTTCCTCTTATTCTGTGCAGTTCGCTAGTCACCTCCATCAATGTCAGCACAATAATTATCATGCCTCCTCTTTGTGCTTGTTCTTGATAAGGAGATACTGTCATTGACTGCGCCCAGACCTGCTGGACCTTCTTTCCAATCATATGGAGGAAAAGTATTATTCACTAACACGGGCGAAACGGACGTAATGGAAGAGCCCATAAATTCTTTGATAGCATTGCTAAGGTTGGCAATGCCGTTAGTAGTTTCCAAATTTGCACGCTTTACATCCTCTCTAAAACTATCAGTCATTGTAATTACAGTACTAATATAATTAGTCAGCGATTCCAACCTTGTTTCTAAGTTCAGATATTTTTTGTTCAATTCGGAACGTAATGCCTCAAGCTGTTCATTTATAATGATGTCAAAAGCAAGAATTCTGGGATCCTTAAATGCATCTTTGTACGCTACATCACAAGGTAACACCTTACTATCAGCATATTTAATAGTAATGCTAGCGGATTTCGTCGTCGCAGCGCCTGATGTCGCCATGAAGCATGTGTTGTGCTGGGTTTTGCAGTCCTTAGAAGGACGCACCTATTCAGAACGACACAGTTTAAAAGGCTTAAAATGTCCTACCTTGTTAGTCCTCTTGGAGATTCCACCGATGCACTCTCAGTAGTAAACCAGGATCAGCAACTTTGCACCTGAGCACTTCAGAATCGTAGTGCTATCTAAGGGAATATTTAACGCGCGATCGACCATGGACGTAAAATTGGAAAGTTTCTGATTCCAAGGGTGACTGGAATCAGAAGGGATAAAATTTAAACGATTGGAGAGTTTGTGGTATACTTCAAAGAACAAACAGTTATTATTTCTTATTACCAAAACATCCAGAAAAGGTAGTTTACCGTCGACTTCCTTCTCGTACGTGAACTGAATAGTGGGGAAGAAGTTATTAATATGTTCTACAAACCTGTCAATATCGCAAACACTAGTGTCAAAAATGGCATCTACCAGAAGATTAAGCATCTACCAGAACCAAGCAAAAAATCCATCAGAGAGTGTAGTAGAATTCTAGCTAATAATTTTAGTAACTATATTACGCCCACCAATGACAAACTTTACTCGAAGGTTATCAAATCCGTTAAGTCCAGGAATTGTTACTATTTAAAGAGCGATAAGGGCAATAATACAGTGATTTTGGAAAAAGATGAATATTTTAGGAGGGTGGACCAAATCATCGAGGGCGGCACCTTTGACGTATTAAAGAAAGACCCCCTATCCAAACTAATAAAGAATGTGAAAGGCATTATCAAAAATTGCCCCAACACTATCCCTAAAAATTTAGTTTCGTCACTAACTTTAAGAAATCCGACCTCCGCAAGTTGTATGCCCTCCCTAAAGTTCATAAACTGGGCCAAAAAATGAGACATCTTGTGTCCAATATTAACTCTCCTCTTTACCCCATTTCGAAATTTCTGGCCAATTTGCACAAGACTCTTTGCACAAAAGTCTCAAAGTTCGATAGCTCAATTAAGAACAGCATAGTGTTAACAAAAAAACTTTGCAATAGGATAATCAAATCGAATGAATTATTAGTTTCGTTTGACGTGGTGTCATTATTCCCCAGCTTCCCCACACGAGAGACACTTGTTTTCCTTAAAGAGATTTTAAAGAATAACAAATATTCTAAAGTCCAAATAGAAGAAGTGCTGCATTTAACCAATATCTGCGTTAATAACAACATATTTTCGTACAAAAGAACTATCTATAAAATGAAAAACGGAACTCCCATGGGGTCTTGCCTAAGCCCTATTCTCGCAGACATTTTTCTACAATTCTTTCGAAAATATACCTAAGAATTCAGGGCACTATTTCCCCGAGTTTATGGTTCCGCTACGTGAACGATGTCTTCGCCATTTTTGACACTAGTGTTTGCGATATTGACAGTTTGTGGAACATATTAATAAATTCTTCCCCACTATTCAGTTCATGTATGAGTAGTAGAGCTGTGCGATGTACTCGATGTCAACGATTATAAAGAAGGTCCTGCAGGTCTGGGCGCGGTCAGCGACAGTAGCTCCTCAACAAGAACAAGCACAAAGAGGAGGCTTGATATTGACTCTGCTGACATTGATGGAGATGACTGGCAGACTGCACAAAATAAGAGGAACAAAGGAGGTGTTAGGATCGACAATATTAAGTCAACTTTTTATGTCAGCGCTAGTGCCTCTGCACTCACAGCAATATGTGGTTAATATGACCCGCTTGTGAGAGTCCTATGATTCTTCCAATACGACCCATTTAAGAGAGTCATTGGACACAGGTATCAGTAAGAGTTGTTTGACCCGAATTGTCGCCATTCTCGGGTCAATTGACTCGACTGTACAAGACTTAAGACTCATTAACGGAATGTTTACTATATGCGTATATACTTATTTACACATTTTTACATACATATTTATATATTTTCTCAGCTACTTACACACTTACAGGTATATAGTCATATTTACACAAATTTACACTTATATAGTCATATTTACACACGTGTATACACAATATACACAAGTTTACACACGGGTACTTATCTATTCACACAAGTTTACATACATCTATACACTTATTTACACAAGTTTACACTTATTTACACAAGTTTACACTTATTTACACAGGTTTACGATTATGTACAACTCTGTACAGCTTATTTACAAACATTTATACAAATATGTGCCCAAATTTATACACGTATATAGTCAATTTACACATTTGTACACACGATATATACAAGTTCACACACGGATATACACCAATTCACACAGGTTTATATACGTCTACACACCTATTTACACAAGTTTACACTTTTGTATACATCTGTATAGCATATTTACACATTAATACAAATTTACACACGTGTATACACCAATTTACAAAGGCTTACAAACCTATTTACACATTTTTACACATGTGTATACTGATATTTACACAAGTTTATATTTGTATACCGACCTGTATTTGCATTTTATCATCTTTATAGTCAAAATTCGCCAGTAGAAGATAGAACTCCGAGCTTGTAGGCAGAAAAAAGGATTTTAATGATAAATCTGTTGCTAAATTCTAAAATACCGATCGCCGTATTCATAGAGAAACGACAGGTCTTGAACGGTAGACAACAATAGGAAGAGAAACGATATCTTTTTAAATTTTTTAAACATCAATTTAAAAAAAAAAAGAAGTCCTTTATTGATTTAAGAATACATTCAATTTCTAATGTACAATGCAATAAATTCATCATCACCTCAACAGAACTGATTTGCACAAAAATCAAGGAATTATTTTTATTGTAACCATTACATCGTTCTCATTATAAATCTGCAAGATTCCTTTTCCATTCCTTTGGGTAGGCTAAATGGAAACTATCACGAGGAGCCTGAAGAGGAAGCCTCATATTTGTATCCTTGGCAATCTGAAATGCAGAAAAAAGTTACACTCCCTACAATAATGGAAACAGTGACATTTTATTTCTGTTAATATCATATTCGACCTCCGTGCTGAAATTAAGTCACCCACCCTTCTTACTTTCTATAAGGCCCCGATACACAGCTTTCAGTGGATAGATCCATTCTTGCTGCGAGAAACTAGCCATGTTGTTAGCAGTCGATAATAATGAACGCTGTTCAGTGGAAATGCATTTCAGATCACAAAGGGTAAAAAAAAAATAATCGTAACAATAATGAATAAGAAAACGTTTCAGCAAATAAATTTGGAACGATTAAATAAGAATAATTTACGTTAGAAAAAAGTATAACTTACTTAGATTCCTGCTTTCGTTCAATTTTTCTTGAACTGGTAAAATTTGAAGGAAGAAGATGAACAACGTCGGAGAATGGCTTATTGAACATTGGGTATTTGAGGGAGCCTATTCTCGCACTCAGAGTTGAAGAAACTAGTTATTTCTATTCATTCTAATAATTTTGTATTAATCTTCTTACTAACACGAACGGCGAAATCGTCCCTATCGCTATCCGCCATGTTTTCGTAACTTGATTTCGTATCGTTGCCGGAAATGATTCCCATTTCCTATGACTTGGCTCGTAAAGCCGTGTTTAGCGCTGTTAGATGAGTCGGGGATTCGTAAACACTTGAAGATGGGTCGTACAACTTATCTACGAAGTACTGTATTCTTATAATCGAGTCAGAGAGCTATAACCTAATAAAATGAGTCCTATGATCTGGAAATTGCTGTAAGTGTGTAGCCCTTTGTGCTAACAAACTTAACACAGTTCTTCCCATATTAATGTCGCCCGTTAAAAGGTAGCAATATATATCCCACCAATCATCATTCGTCACCATGGGAAGCCAATAAAGAAGATTTTGGAGGAGATCAAAAAGCATGTAATTCTTGACAAAATTACCGCCCACACAGGTCGAAAGACACCATAAAGATCAGGTGTCACGACGAAGAAAGTCATAAAAATCTTATGACTGGAGTTAAAAGCAATGATGTGCTAACATCCAGCATCATGAACTTAAATCAGCGAAAACGCTTAAATACGTTGTCCGAAAAGTTGATACAACATGATCTGGAGGACTTTTGCAAAGACCTCAGGAAGGCAAACTAGTTTTCAGATAAAGCTATCAGGCTTAAAAAACCAAATGGTGTAGTAGAGATGCCAATGGTTTTGGTCTTACTTGAAAATAATGAATACAATAAGTCTGTTTAGAATTTGAAGCGTGTCGGTCCTCTTGCTGTTATTGTTGAGTTATTTAGAGACAAGAATAGGCCCTTGCAATGCTATAACTGTTTACGTTTTGGTCACGTATCCCACGGTTGCACCGAGTTGCCTCGATGTAATAAGTGCGCTGGCGACCATCAGTTAAGGGATTGTACTAACATAAAAGGCAAAGAAACGCCAAAATGTATACGTTGTTCTGGTCAGCACACATCTAGCTATACAAAGTGTCCCAAATATCCACAAGTCAAAAGGATCAACAGCACCAAAGTGATAGAGGGAAAATCATATGCTTCGGTCGCATTCAGTTCTGCTGAGACACGTACAGTCAACCACAATCAATTGCGTGATATTTACAGGATCCTGGAAAATTTGCTAAATCACTATAATGAAAGTGAAAAAGCAGTGCCACAGATTGCCTCTCACGAATCTAACAAATGATCATGGACAGACACCCATACCAGATCATTAATCAAGGGAAACTCTGTTGTACTATTTGGAATGCAAGGGGAATCACTCCCAAGCGCATTGAATTATACAATTTCCCCAGAAACTGGAATGTTGACTTCGCTTCGTGTGCGAGACGCACCTGAAATCTGCTCAAGTCTTCACCCTGCCTGGGTATCGTGTTTATCACAAGGATCGGCCACTGGGTAATAATGCCAGCCACGCTTTTGGTGGAGCAGCGATCATTATTAAGGATGGCATTGATCATCATGAGTCTGTCACTCCAAACTTTGTAGGAATGGAAGCTCCATGGTTATAAACGATGTAGACACAGGTGATATCAAGTTCATCTCTTTTTATTACTCACCTAAGCACAAGCTTGATCCATGCGAGTATGACGAGCTGCTGTCCTGACCCATTCTAGGTCTTATTGCGGGCGACATAAATGCCAAGCACTATGCGTGGAAATCAAAATGCCCCAATCAAAACGGCATTATCTTATATGGATATTCCCTAAACGAGATTGACACCTTCGTTGCTGGTCCCCTTGGTGACACGTACTACTGCGACCCCTCACCTGTTAGTGACATGCTGGATATTGCAGTTCCTAAAGGTTTCCTCAAGCCCTATAATATATTCACAGTCGACGACTTATCTTCTGACCACCGTCCAGTGATGCTTATGTTTGAGGGCTTAAACATCGATAAGAAGATTGTGGTCTGCTTTAAACAGGACTGGAAGCTCTTTAGGGACATTCTTAGAGAAAATAGCATTGCTTACAAGGAGGTTATTGATAAGGAGGATATCACTAGTAATATTAATGCTATCACCCGTGTTGTCAGCGATGCCACTACTTCCAGTACCTGTGCAGTCGATCATAAGCATCCTGAACATCTTGACCTGCCTTATTATATCAGGCGTATTATTCTCGAAAGGAATTCTTACAGAAGATAATGGCAGCGAAAGCGACTTCCATTCTTCAAGACGAAGGACAACCGGCTTTCTCGTAAGGTTCAGGAGGTTATATCTCTACGAAATCAAAGGTGGAACGACAAACTGAAGTCCTTGTCTGTCCATGACAACTCGCTCTGGGGAACTGTGAGGGCATTAAAGGGGAACATAACAATCCAATTGCCGCCACTGCTTGCAGGCAATGGCAACGTTGTCACCAGTGACGAGGATGAGGCTCAATTTATCGCTGATTCCCTGAAAAGTCAATTTACAACGCCTGGTGAGACAATCATCGACAGCCTCCAAAATACTCCCACCCCTGAGGAAGTCATTAGTGCTCAAGAAATCTCCGACGTCACCAAGAGACTTAAAACCAAAAAGCAGCACATATGGATTCCATCACTAACAGTGCTCTCAAAAACTTGCCTTCTAAATTGTCTTGATCATAACCAAAGCCATGAATGACTGCTGGAAGCTTTGTTATTACCCCGACCAGCGGAAAGAGTCCATCACAGTTACCATACCAAAGCCTGGTCTAAACCCTGCTCTTGCTGTCAGCTTCCTACCTGTGCTGTCTAAAGTCTTTGAACGGATCATTAACGAAATCTATGTAGCAAATAATCTTGTTCTTGATGAGCAATTTGGCTTTTGCCCGGTCACTCCTGCCAACTTCAGATCTGTAGGCTTGTTACAGATCTAAACACTCTTCTTAACTGTGTCAAATATGGTGGTCTTTTTCGTAAAGCTTTTGATCAGGTTTGGCACAACGGCGTCATATACAAGATGATTACTTGTGGTTTTTCAGACGAACTGATTACCTAGATTAGTTCCTTTCTGTCAAGCAGGACATTTCGTGTCTGGGTTGGCTGCTCCATGACTGATCCTTGTGCCAACAATGCTGGTGTTCCCTAGGGTTCTGTCCTGGGCCCTGCACTGTTCAACTGTTTCATCCATGACTTCCCAACTTTTACTAACTGCAAGCTATATCTGTTCGCTGACGACGTGGCCATCATGACTACTGATCGCAATACCGTTCACGTCATATCACGGTTACAACAGGCCTTACATCTGTGCGAGAACTGGTTTGCAAAGTGGAGATTTGACCTAAACGTTGACAAGTGCAAGTCGATTTTCATTACGAATAAACTTCGAAAATCCCCGAGTCCTCTCTACCTTTTTGGTAAAGACCTCGAATGGGTAAAAAATGATCAATACCTCGGTGTAGTGGTAGATGCCAGGCTAAATTGGGGTGACCACGTCTCCTATCCAATAAATAGAGCTAAGAAGGCAAAGTTCATTCTAGTTGCTCTTCTGGGGCAAAACAGCGCCTTTGAAATGGATAGCAAACATTTGCTTTTCTAAGATGGTTATACGAGTCATTTTTCTTTATTGTATGCCTGCCTGGGCGACAATATGCAAATCCAGATGGATGGATCTTTAAACTTTCCAAAACGTTACCCTGAGGACTATCGCCCAACATGACAGGAGAGTCGCAACAAATATTTCTACTACTGAAGATTTCCATATACTTCCAATTGGTAGCTATGTACAGAAGTTGCTGAAGAAGTTGCTTCCGAAGATTAAGGACTATCCCAATCATCTCATTGCGGATATTCTGGAGCATCCACTCACGTTTAAAAGGTTCCTCAGGCATCGCTGGCCTCGACACGTCCTGGACATGAATTTCGATGTCATCTAAAAGGCCATCTTCCCCGAATACTGGATCTCATAGCTCCTGGTGCCCCTCGTCTCATGAACTATCAACTTAATCGTCCTTAAGAAGGACCACATCTTATCCTATGGATGACTTAACTAGGTTTCATCTGGCTTCATGCCTAGTTTAGTGTACTTCCCGTGGTTACTTCCTGGATGAGTATGGCAGTTAAAGCACTCCTTTCGTTTTCCCTGCGCTGTTCGATTGTCGATTGTCTATCACACTCAGTATCATCTGGTGTGTTACTCCCTATTCTACCTGCTATATGATGACAGCTTCGCCCTCAGAAAGCGCTTACAGGATAAGGTTGTATTTTTCTTTTTTAAATGTCGTTGTGGTTAAAGAGTCTTTTATTGAACATATCCACATCTCTTCTCCCCTTTTATATTTTTTCTGGTTTTCTACAATTTGTTGCTTGTTTTACCAAAATTAATAATCTCTTCATTCTCTAACGTTGTTCGTCTTGCTCCTTCAAATTTTAGCAGTTCAAGAAAAATTGAATGAAAACAGGAATCTAAGTAAGTTCAGTTTTCTCACATTTTTCTAACGTACATTATACTTATTTAATAGTTTCAAATTTATTTGTTAACAAGTTTTCTTATTCATTATTGTTACGATTATTTTTTATTTACTCGCTTTGATCTGAAATTTCCACTGAACAGCATTCATTATTATCGTCTGCTAACAACATGGCTAGTTACTCGCAGAAAGAATAGATCGAAACACCGGAAGCTGTGTATCGGAGCTTTATAGAAAGTGAGAAGGGTGGCTGACTTTATTTCAGCACGGAATTCGAATACACTATTAACTAAAATAAAACGTCGCTGTTTCCCTTTCCATTATTTAGGGAGTGTAAATCATTGATCTAAAACTCATCCTTTTTTCTGTATTTCTGTCAAATCCCCGTCGGAAGAAAAATTTTAAAAAACATTTTTCCTTGTATTTGACAAGAGAAAAAAGAAGATCGGAATAGAAACACCCCCGCCGGTAGTAGACGGACCCCGTCAAGAAGAGCAATTCTGAAGCTGCGGGATTGGAGGAAGAACGAGAAGTCTGAGCCTCGGGATTGGAGGATGAAATGCGCAGTCTCGGCTCAGAATCCTCCAAGCCCGGATAAAAGGAGAGGAAAAAGACAAGAGCTTCAGATGGTGGCAAATTCTCTTCGAATTAGGAACGTTGGACGCCGATCGAACCAGATTAGATGTCAGGACAGTATTTGGAGTAAATGTTACGAATCCAGGAGGCTCGGAAGACCAACGGCAAGTAATCTATGTAGCAATAAGCGCATTAATTATTGTTCTTGCCTTGTTGAAGATAGTCGCCGTGCAGAGCCAGGATCGTCGGATGGAAGGAGGCTGCCGCTGCCGTCGACGACTCATTTTTCCCGGCATCATACTGCAACGAAGACCGTCGAGAAAATTAACCAGTCCCATGAAAGAAATTATTTCAGCCAAGGCGTACGTCCGAGATGTTCCAGTCCCGATGCCCAGGAGACCTCATCGCCCATGAATAGGAGCTCAGGTTCAAACGGCAAAGGACCGAATCGCCGGAGTCGAAGAAGGCGTCATCCAAGAGAACGTATTCCTTCAGCTAACCTCCCGCATAGTAAGCATGATAAATTTTACTATGATCTGTGTGTGAACTCATGTGTGACTTTTGCAGATGACAACAGATTGAATAATTCGACCGGCGCATGCAGCTCGGCTTCCACATCATACGTGAATTCGGAAGTTAAAGACGTGGCCAAAACACCTGACCGATCCAGCGACATAACCGACCCGTGCTCGGCAGCAGAGGAAGGTGTACAAGCAGGCGCTACTTCAGACAGCACGATTACACAATCGATAACCCATCAGCGAGGACTCCTGGCACTCACCTTTAATTACTCACGAGGAGAAGGGGATACAGCGAGGCAGCGTGTTCACCAACTATTCCAGCCGGCTTTCTCACGGGGCGCCCTGCTGATTGTCCGCGCTCGGACAGCAACGACGCATTGTTCGGTACTGTACAGCAATTAGGTTTGTGCTAAGATTTTACATGGGGTTCCACTCAAGCTAAGAATCATTGACTTTTATTAATCCAATATTTTATTCCCTACAGTACCATCTCCTCGGTCGACAAACCTGAATAGGCCGCCGCTACCAGTTGTTGCGGTGCCTAGTCCAGCCCAGGCAGTCCACCTCGCGGATAGCCCAGCCATCTTGAAACCAGCAGTCAGCGAAGCAACTGACGACATCGAGCGATCGTTGGTAGGAGTCACTCGGTGCCAGGCCTTGACGGCATCCTTCGATGCGCGGGTTTCCTCATCTCAGGAAGACGACCTGGACTGATAAAAATCTTTATTCCAATTTTGTTTTTCTCATTATATGCTAGCAAACTCTGCTAAATTTGTAATTAATCATATTCAGATAATTAAATCGATTATCATACTACCTTCTTGTCACCACTCTGTTCGTACGTTAAAAATACACGACAATTTCAGATTGCCAAGGATACTAATATGAGCCTTCCTCTTCAGCAATTCGTGATAGTTTCCATTTAGCCTTCCCAAAAGAATGGAAAAAAATCTTGCAGATTTATAATGAGAACGATATAATGGTTACAATAAAAATAATCCCTTGATTTTTATGCAAATCAATTCTGGTAAGTGATGGTGAATTTATTGCATTGCGCATTATAATTGAATGTATTGTTATATCAATAAATGACTTTATAAAAAAATATTGATATTTAAAAATGTATAAAAGATGTCGTTTCTTCTCCTATTGTTGTCTACTGTTCAAGAGTTATCAATTCTATGAGCAGGACGATCGTTATTTTAGAAATTAGCAACATATTTATCATTAAAATCCTTTTTTCTGCCTACAAGCTTGGACTACTATCTTCTGCTGGCGAATTTTGACTATCAAGATGATAATATACAAATACAGGTCGGTATACAAATGTAAACCTGTGTAAATATCATTATACGCGTGTGCAAATTTGTTTAAATAGGTGCGTAAGCCTGTGTAAATTGGTGTATACACGTGTGTAAATTTGTGTATTTGTGTGTATAGATGTGTAAATATGCTATACAGAGGTGTACAAAAGTGTAAACTTGTGTAGATTTGTGTATAGACTTATGTATAAATGTGTGAATAGGTGTATATCCGTTTGTACACTTGTATACATTGTTTATACACCTGTGTATATTTCTGTAAGCTTATGTAAATAACCTGTACAGTTGCGTAAATTGTCTATAGACGTGTGTAAATTTGTGCACATGTATGTATAAATGTGTAAACTTGTGTAAGTAGATGTGTAGATGTATGTAAACTATACCCGTGTGTAAACTTGTATATATTGTGTATACTTGTGTGAGAATTTGTTTAAATATGAATATATAAATGTGTAAGTAGTTGTGAAAATATGTAAAAATATGTAAATAGGTATATACGCGTATAGTGAACATTCCGTTAATAAGTCTTAAGACTTGTACAGTCGAGTCAAGTGACCCGAGAATGGCGACTCGGAAATTCGGGTCAAACAACTCTTACTCACATCTGTGTCCAATGGCTCTCTTAAATGGGTCTTATAGGGGAAAATATCTTCGCATTGAATGATGGGTACAGCTGCCATTTTTTGAGGGCAAGAAGAAGGCTACTCATCGAAGTGCGCCGATTTTGCCCGACTTGTTATTGTATAACGATGGTAACGAGTTGTTGCGTGTTTGGATGTATTGTATAACAACGGGATAAGTTCAGAGCCATGGCAGCCATGGGCCTCGATGCCCTCAAAAGATGGCGGATATTCAATGTTATAATTTTGATATTTCTCCCTATTGGAAAAATCATAGGACTCTCACAAGCGGGTCATATCAACCGCATATTGCTGTGAATGTGAAGTTGTTCAGGCTCCCACTGTCCAAACTCTGAAGATAATATAAATCTTCTGAAATGGTTAAATAATATTATCCATCTAATAACAAACCATAATCAACCTTCAAGTAAAAAGAAATCAAGTCATAAAGATGCCATACTTGAAAAGGTTTAAAATAAATAATGACGAATTCTGATTCAAAAATATTGAATCAGTATTCAATACAAACAAGACAATATATACAATAAAGATGAATGAATGATGAGAAGAAATGACTTCACAGGCAGCGAGACTAAAGCATAAACGGAATAAAATAATGAAACAACATAAAAATAAAAAACACTGATTAGGCTTACAGATTGAATCGGCGGATTACAAGCGATTGTTTCGAATAAACAATTTACAATAACACTCAACACTAGATGTCATTGCTGAAGGCATCACAATAACGATGAAAAAGTCAAAGTCCAAATGCTTCAAACAAAGAGCAAACTCCGAGGCGTCGACTATGTTCAATCTCAACTGGATGTAGAAAGCCCATGATGATGAAGTAGAAGAACAAATAAAAGATGTGGCTAGTTGTCTGTTGATGAAGTGCAGTAGACTGGTTGCTGTCTGCTGGTGAAGTGAAGTTGACAACTCGCAGTCGCAGTGGTATCTTTTTCTTGAACAATCAATGCATGAGCAGCCATAACGAGCAATATATGCCACGCAAAGCACAAGGTAAACTAATAAACAATTGATACAACACGTGGAGTTGCTTAAAATTCAAAAAGGGCTAATCGAACAATGAAAAGATATATTACAATAACATAATACGACAAAATAAATTGAAATGATGGAAATAAAGAAATGGGTTAAGAAAGAATCAAAAATGTGTTGTGAAAGAATAAAATTACAATTTCTTTCACACCACATATCTCCCACCATCAAGAACAAATAATATTCAATCTACAAATAAAATAGTTTTTGTAAAAACAAAAGTTTAATTGAGCAACTGAAAAAGTCAATTTATTGCCAAATGTCTTCTTTCTTTTTAAAACAATAGCAATATTCATAAAATTCCAACCAACTGGATAACAAATAATATTCAAAAATTATTGCAAACTAATAAAATCTATCAAACTCCGTTTTTCTTTAAAATTCATTCCAAACTATTATAAGTTACAGCAAAATAATAAACCTAAGTTTGTTCTACTCAAAATTAAACAATTCACTTAATAAAATATTTCATAAATAGTAATCAAATCTTTACAAACAGTTCAATTCCTCATTCTTTGGTGCGTCATAGGGTATTTTTGCATCATCAGAGCAACAAACCCTATTTTTATTCGACATACGCTGCGCCAAAGAAAAAAAAATTAAACAATACATACACAAGATTACTTATTTTCAAATTGCTCAATCCCATGGCTAAACTAAACTAGAATAAGAACCAGTTAAAAAAAATTATCATTTTTTTTAAAATTACAAATTTGAAAATAGGTTTAGAATAACATACCGGAATTGGTTTAGAACGTATCCTGCTCTTAAGGCAACAAAATGTGGGTAATATTAATATAATTTATAATAATCTTACTTCGATAATCGATAATGGTATACTTACATCTAAAAGATGGCATTGTGTTTGTGCCCCAATAACCGCTTTATTTTTATTAAGAAAACAAAAATTACTTTTCAAGTAATAGGTTTTAACAATGAGTAAATAAAAGATTTTATTTGAAAACAATAGAAAATCTATTTCAGTTGATGAAATTACCTTGTGATGATCCCACCCCCCAGGTAATGCACAAGTGTGCATATATTATGAACAACACCGGAGGATGAGATAATCAGGGGTTCGGAGCCAGTGAATAATCTGCGAGAACTTAGTTTTGCATTTTATACTGATACATATCTTTATTCATATTTTTCTCCTTTATAATATGTGACACATTTTTATATTCAAACCTATAAGCTAAAATCGTCAAACTAGGGGGCCCCTTAAGCGCTTTACGTTAATATACCATGCATTAACCTAAACAGTCTATTTAAATCAGTAACGGGTTTGTCTCCACTTTGAGACTCGATGGGGAAATCTGAAAACGATTGCCTACTGCCATTGAGAGGCTAATTGGAAGGGCGGGGCAGACTCACTCTCTACACAGTGATGTCACGTTTGATTCTGCTTGCTCACGTCCCCTGAATTAAGTATTCATAAACACTACTTAATTAGCCAACTAAGGGAGAGGCACGGAAACCCTTCTTAGTTGGACGGAGCAACCGAACGTGCGAACGGCACTGGTGAGCCCCAAACGCGCGTCAGTTTTGCGTCGCTACTCGTGCTTAATATCTTACAGTGCGACAACTGGACGCGAGGGTACCGCTCCGCTTCTTCACTTGTGCTGCTTTAGCGCTCGCCTCAGATTTCCCAGAAGTGCGTCAGTTAACATTACTTATCAAATTTAGTTAACAGGCTTTCTGCAATTTTACAGCTTGCTATTTCGTACTGTGACAACGGAGAAAAGAGATCAGATTACTCCTAATGGTGAGATAATTAAATATTTAAGAGTTCTCCAACTTTCATAGGACAACAGAAACGTTGCAGGGTAATTGTTTCCACTGTTCAGTCACGTGAGATCCGGTGGGAGGTGCCGCATCTAACATTCTGATTTTTCCCTCTTAGTAGTTCTGCTGCTAATCAAATTGGAATGATATCACTCACCAGGAGGTTCCGCTGCTCAGATATTATAGCGCCAAGCCATATTTACACACTTCAGATAACACACATCGGCCGAAGTCAACATCGTTCAGTTCCATCGCTCCGTTATCGACATCGATCCATTGCACTCAGACTCTGCTTGCTTCCGTCATTCTCGCAACGATCCTATACAACTTATTTTTCTTAAAAAAAACATTTCAAAAGATCAATAAAACAAAAACATTTTCCTTATTCTGAGAATACATCATAATTGAACCACTTATCGCGTCGTTTCCGTCCATTGCAAACATTCCCAGTTATTTAATTCTACTTATCATCAAATTATCTATCTCGTTAGGCAATCGGCGATGGAATACCAAAATAACAAAATGTAAACAAAAAAAACAGAAGCTGCGTTAGTCTTCTGAGAAAACATATCAACAATTACAGCCGCCAACAAAGTACACACCCTAAACAATCGCCCTTCTCTTGACAATAAAACAACAATATCCGCCACAACAATACCGATACACATAAACAACAACTAAATATGCAAAATAAAATTACATTTTACAAACATTTCAATCCCTCAAAAACACTCCATTTACGGCCTCCAAACTATTTTCTACCCAATTCAATCCACACAGGTAAGATTTCTAAATATCACCCCCCATCCGTCGGACTCACGTGACTACCAGCACGCCTGGTACGTCACATGCGCCCGATGAAAGGCCTCGAAAATACCCTATAAAGGGTTACTTTCGAGAAATTTCTCATTTAAACCCAGACACCAATTATTTGTTCCAATATTTTAACATTATTTTCTTTAAAAACACATTACCAAAATCACCCCGAACACACCCTATATTCAAGCACCTCATTATAACTTATTCCCTAAACAACCACAATATACAAACAGCAATATTCATACATCCCAGTTCCTCCTCTGCTCATACAAATTCACATTCATACTTCTTTACTCACATTCACCACTCCAAATTATACATGCCAGTTGCTCCCCTTTTCAGAAAAGACGGAGGACATTGATATTCATCAAAATCAGCATCGAATGACCCCTCTTCCCAATTTCCAATCATATCCCCTTCGCCATATTCCTTGTCTTCACACCTACACTCAGCGGGCTTCTCCTCCACGAATAAAGCTTCTACAACCGCACCCCCCTCTGGTTTATTTGCCTCAGCCTTGTTAATTTTTGTATTATTCTTGTGGGCAGCTACTCCGAGCTTTGCTCGTCTAGCCCGTTTTCCTCCCCTTTTTACTTTATTTCTGCCTATAGACCGCTCGTTCTCCGTTACCCTTGCTGGTTTTTCCCTCAGCCTATTCTCCTTAATTTCTATCTCATCTTCCATTTGTTTCTGTATTTTATAGAATACTCTCATGCCCTTCCGCCATATAGGTTCCGTGTCACCACTCGCTGGTGGTTGAGCCAATTTTTCACTGGCAACATCTTGTGTATGAACTGACAACTCGGCGCCATTGGTCACTTCTGTTCCTTCCACCTCACCACCCTCTTCTATGCTCTCTCTTTGTGTTTCTGCCATACAACGTTGTTGAGGATAACTTGAACAGTCCTGGGCATTACCTTCCATATCGTTCCGTATGTGTTCATAATCGTGCCTATCCCCCTCCAACCCCTGCTGATTCCCTTGGGTCCTTGTAGTCAAACCACTTGCCGGGCCCCCTTTGGCCCCCTTTTGACTATGACGTGTCCTGGTTAATTTCCCCTCCCCACTTGGGTAAGTTTCTTCAGTTTCGGCTACATTCGATACCCTCTTGTATTTCTTCTCCAGATCCTCTGACTTCATCACTAATACGACTGCCTCTTTATAAGATTTGGGGCTCACAATCATTAACGCTCTACGATGCGCCAACACACAGCTGTTGCTGAAACGTTGTAATAAAATTGTTCCACGCAAAGGCACTGCTTCAGGTGTGACCGCCAAATACCGCTTTACATTATTATACCATGCATTAACCTAAACAGTCTATTTAAATCAGTAACGGGTTTGTCTCCACTTCGAGACTCGATGGGAAAATCTGAAAACGATTGCCTACTGCCATTGAGAGGCTAATTGGAAGGGAGGGGCAGACTCACTCTCTACACAGTGACGTCACGTTTGATTCTGCTTGCTCACGTCCCCTCAATTAAGTATTCATAAACACTACTTAATTAGCCAACTAAGGGAGAGGCACGGAAACCCTTCTTAGTTGGACGGAGCAACCGAACGTGCGAACGGCACTGGTGAGCCCCAAACGCGCATCAGTTTTGCGTCGCTACTCGTGCTTAATATCTTACGGTGCGACGACTGGACGCGAGAGTACCGCTCCGCTTCTTCACTTGTGCTGCTTTAGCGCTCGCCTCAGATTTCCCAGAAGTACGTCAGTTAACATTACTTATCAAATTTACTTAACATTTTCCTTATTCTGAGAATACATCATAATTGAACCACTTATCGTGTCGTTTCCGTCCATTGCAAACATTCCCAGTTATTTAATTCTACTTATCATCAAATTATCTATCTCGTTAGGCAATCAGCGATGGAATACCATAATAACAAAATGTAAACAAAAAAAAACAGACCCTAAAACACGCACACGCGCAACAAAACAACATTCACACATAAGCTCTTTTTCTCCGAAATTCTCACAACAATACTTTCTTCGGAAGCTGCGTTAGTCTTCTGAGAAAACATATCAACAATTACAGCCGCCAACAAAGTACACACCCTTAACAATCACCCGTCTCTTGACAATAAAACAACAATATCCGCCTCAACAATACCGATACACATAAACAACAACTAAATATGCAAAATAAAATTACATTTTACAAACATTTCAATCCCTCAAAAACTCCCCATTTACGGCCTCCAAACTATTTTCTACCCAATTCAATCCACACAGGTAAGATTTCTAAATAACAACCCCCCTCCGTCGGACTCACGTGACTACCAGCACGCCTGGTACGTCACAACCTTTACAAATTACAAATGCCAGTTACTTTTACATTTTACGCTTACAATATGAACTTAGAAATTTACAGGTTACAATACAATTACTTTTGTTCCTTAACAGGAAAACAAGTTATGTATTCTGTTTAAGCCTACAAAACTCTAAACAATTAATACACTTACTGTATTGACTCAAGCTGGACAATACATGTTGCCTCATTGTTTAAACAAAAACAAATTACGAACTGGAAAGCGTCATAAAGTTAAACAATTCCGTTCATAAAATAAAATTGCTGCAAGAGCATAAGGACAAAAGACAACCGTCTCAAAACTGGAGCTGTTCAGGCTCCCACTGTCCAAACTCTGAAGATAATAGAGTAGGTTCCAAAAATATTAGCCCACCCTCAGATAGCTGTCACTCAATATTTTATTTTGCAATATTACGATGGAGTTTTAATAAATAGCAAAAAAATAAACACATTCGACGAAAGAGCACCCGCTTCTTTGTGTCCCACTAAAGATCAAGCATCTGTAGACAAGGAAACAGTAAATAAACAAGATTAAATACACGTCACACGTTCCATAAAACGTAGACCACCGTAATGTTGCGGGTGCTCTTTCGTTGTATGTGTTTACTTTTTTTGCTATTTGTATAAACTCCATGGTAATGTTGCAAAATAAAATGTTGATTGACAGCTTCCTGAGGGTGGTCTAACTTTTTTGGAACCTACTGTATAAATCTTCTGAACGGGATAAATAATATTATCCATCCCTTAACAAACCGTAACAACCTTCAAGTAAATATAAATCAAGTCATAAAGACGGTATACTTGAAAAGGTTTAAATAAATAATGATGTTCTGATTCAAAAATATTGAGTCAGCATTCCATACAAACAAGACATTATATACAATAAAGATAAATGGATGATCAGAAGAAATGACCTCACAGGCAGCGAGACTAAAGCATAAGCGGACTAAAGTAATGAAACAACATTAAAATTAGGCTTACAGATTGAAACAAATTTGTAATGAAAAATAATTTACAATAAGACTCAACAATAGACGCCATTGCAGAAGGCATCACAATAACGATGAATGAAGTCAAAGTTCAAATGCTTTGCTAAGAAGTAACTCCGAGGCATCGGTTATGTTCAATCTCAACTGGGTGTAGAAAGCCCATGATGATGAAGTAGAAGAACGATGAAGAGATGTGGCTATTTGTCTGCTGATGAAGTGAAGTAGACTGGTTGCTGTCTGCTCGTGAAGTGAAGTTGACAACTCGCAGTCGCAGTGGTATCTTTTTCTTGAACAATCAATGCATGAGCAGCTAAACGAGCAATGCATGCCACGCGAAGCACAAGGTAAACTAATAAACAATTGATACAACACGCGGAGTTGCTTAAAATTCAAAAAGGGCTAATTGAACAATGAAAAGAAATATTACAATAAAATAATACGACAAAATAAATAGAAATGATGGAAATAAAGAAATGGGTTAGGAAAGAAACAAAAATGTGTTATGAAAGAATAAAATTACAATTTCCTTCACACCATATAAGCAAAGGCTATTTAGTATAAGAACTAAAGCATTTAGGAATGATGCAGCAGTAATACCATATCTGGTCATGCCATGAAGCAGAGAAAAATTGAAGATAAATTTTTTGTAAGCTGCTAGTTTAAATCCAAAGAGAGGTAGGAAAAATTTTAAAGAGAGGGAACTTATTGAAAATTATTATTCGTGAATATTTTTTAAGAATTAGCCCGCAGAAATGAATCTCATACGTTGGTGAAAACAGTCTCAACTGTTTAGATAACGAGGTAAAAACCTTAGGTATGCATTGGCAACGTGTAAGTTGATGTTATAGAATCTGAATAATTGATTTCATCAATGTCTGAAGATTTTTAGAAGATACCTGATTTTTTAATGTCCCTTCTAGAAACCTGTTTTGCATGTGTTCCACCATACGTGACAGATGGCATTGTGTCTTGAAGCTGTATAAGATGGAGGAGATTGAAACCCCTGAAAATTTTTTAAACCAAATTACATAAAATGAAAACAGCGGAAAAATAAAATATTTTTTAACATTTTGTAAGTCGAAATTATTTTACAAATAATCAACGAATTTGCAATTGAATAAATGTATTTGTAAGCAGAAAAAGATAAAATAAAAATTCGATTCAACATTATAATATGTTAAGTTGTATTATTAAATTTTAATTACATTTAAAAAATTTTAAAGTATAAATCTGTCAAAGAGTACCTATTATAATTTTAGTAGTGTAACCGATTTAAAACAAAACACGCGAATTACTTTAATGTATCACTAATAAAAATGGTTTACACGAAAATGTTATTAAATATATAAAAATAGTAAAGAAAATTTCACGACATGGACTCGAACCATGGACCGTCAGGTTACCTGGCTTGCGAAAAAGGAGGTGCGCTTTGACATTGTTATAGGATTATACGGTACCTATTGACCATGTTAATAGCAACAGCTGCCATGTCCACAGTGGTTTAGCGGTTGTAAAATTGGGACGGTACCCAAAGGTTCGATTCCAGTCCTTGAAATTTTCTTCATTACTTCTCTGTTACTATCATTATTGAAGGTATTTGTGAAAAAATCCTCCAAAAACCCATTTTCCAATATAAAAAAGTATTATATCTTAAATTTTTTATTAATGAGAAACACGAAGAACTAGGACGTTACAAGGTAATAGGTAGACAAATTTCCTAAAAAAAGCCGAGGGTACCATTAAGAAATTGGGTTAACGAAACGAGTTAATCTCCTTTGAATGGCCCATATTTACAATTTGGATAACGGTTGAAGGAAAGCAGTGTATGCCAATTAATCGCAATTACAAATTAAAGTGAAGGAATAAAAGTTTAATTTTGAAAACTTAAAAATTAAAAAAAAAAAAAAAAAAAAAAAAAAAGGATTAGGGGAGGTAGGTGGAATAACCTTTTTCCCTTATCAAAGATCGCATGTAGGCTTGGGGAGAAGAGTATCTATACATCCCTCCATTGAATAATCTGGAATTCAGCAGGAGGGGTGAACAGATAAAGAGGACTGAATGGAAATATGTGTGGGGATGTAAATTACTCTTGAGCTAATATTGTCTCCTTTTTTTAATATATAATTCGATAAATAAAAATGTAAAATACATAAAATGGAAAATTAGAATAATAAAATTAATTCATTACCAATCTTGATTGTTGATGTAAATGATTGTTTAGCAGTAAAGTGGATATGAAGCTAAAGGTTCTGCTATTCTTTTGGCCTCTGAATTGGCCCTCGATGACCCACAAAAGTGCATAGTAGTCCTGATCCAATTCTCTTCTAACATGTTTAAAACCACAGTAATTAAAAATAGGAGGATACTTAGAGGCCCTACAGTTTTTATTGCAGAAGATCTAACCTTTATTCGATATCGCCTGTTGTTTTCGGCAAAGACTTAGCTCGACCCTCGCAATAGTTAGACATATAGAAGACTGATCCTGACTGAAGACTCTGTTGGGTAGACTTACAATCCCTTGGTAAAAACTCACAACTATTTATATTTTTTTTAGTTTTGTGGCAATTGTTATGTTCTTTAATAATATAATGTTATTTTTTTTTGCTACTTTACCGATACCAGTTGAAGTAATTTTAATACTTTCTTAGTATTTTCGATATTTGGCATTTACCCACTATGCCCTCCATTTAGCAACCGATCATTCATTTCTGGCTTCAATTACTAACTTAACATCTACTAACGAAATAAACATCAACATGCATAACACCCTGAATGACTGCCCAACTACTTTATTTTTTTCGTCTAAATATACGAAGTCTTCTTGCAAATTTATCCTTTTTATTTTGCTTCTTTCAGTCCCCCCACACTTTTCCCCATGTTATCTCGCTAACCGAAACCTGGTTCAAATTTCCCCTAGACTTGTCTCCACTAAATAACTGCACTATTAAGCTATTCATCGATCGGCGGTGGTCTTGCTATTTATGTGATTAACTCTTTACATTACAGTATACATATATCACTTCTTACTCCTGACTTAGAAATTATAACCATTTTAAATAATGATAAATTTTATTTCATATTAGCAGATGCAAAATTTCATAAAAATCGGAATAAAACTGTAGATTTGTATAAATAACAAACCCACAACAAACCCACTAACAAACCCACAAACCCACAAACATCCTTCTTTATATATATATAGAAGACTAGCAGAGTTACACGGCATTGCCCGGGATAGTTACACTTGTGGGTAAAGAGATACATCTCATAAAATTAAATTATAACTCCCAATTGGCTAAATAATAATTCAATCAATACAACACAGGGCAAAGCGACTATCCATTCTACGAAAAATACGAAACACAGGAAGTCCAGGTGATATAACGGAGCTCAAAGACGACACGCGTGACTCCTTCGCCTCATCAATAGACGCTGCCTTATTAATATTCTGTCACTGCATCATCATTTTATTTTTATTTTTATTTTTTTTATTTTATTTTATTATTAGGGTTAAGAAATTTACAGTAACGCCCTACGGGGTCAGGTATGGTCCTAGACCGACTAGTTAGTAAATAATTGTAACAAACAAATAATAAACATGTTAGTGCATTATAAAAGAAAAAAAAATTAAACTAAATAAACATACAAGATGGGCTAGAATGCAATACTGGCAAAGATTAAATTGTAATTTAAATGAAAAATTTGAATACATTTAAAGGAATTAATAACCATTTTACATTGGTTAAAATAAAAATAGTTGCCAAATAGGCAACTATGACCAACTAAAACCTAAATTGCCAGAAATGACCTTCAGTAAATAAGCAGACAGTTAATAACGTTGGGCACCATAAAAAGAATCTTTTAAAAATAAAACCGTAGCATAAATGACATTGCAATTCATAGGAAAGAAAGAGTATATAGTTACAACAAAGAAAAGTAAAGATCATTATACAAAACGATATAATCAAGTCACTTAGAAAAAGTAATAAAAAAATATAAAAGACAATGCTTGTTAACCAGTTATAGAGACGTGATATAACCCTTTAATGCTTTACGAAATATTGCATAAGGCATCAAAGTACGTATAGTGGGCGGAATAGTGGCCCAGATTTTAAGACCTGCATAGGATAAGCTCCTGTTACGATAGCCAAGCCTAGATACAGGGAAATAAACGCCCCCAGCCTGCCTAGTTGGATAATTGTGCAAATCATGGTTTAGAGTAATAACTATTGGAGTACTAATCTGCAACAATGCATTCTGAGTTTTGTACATAAAAGAACTAAGTTGAATCTTGTATATCTCGTAGATTGTTAAAATACCTATTTGTGCAAATTTTTGCGAGACAGAAAAGCGTTTTGGGACATTTAATAAAGTACGCAAGAACCACTTTTGTAGTTTCAGTTATCTAGTAAGATTAAAGGCTGTGGTTGATCCCCAGAAAATAATACAATAGCATAACTTAGAATGAATCCAAGAGTTGTATAATAACAAAAGAATGTTGTGAGGAAGATAATATAATCTGGAAATCAACCCTTGCTTTCTGCTGAGATTAATTAAAAGCGTATCTATATGTCAATCCCAAGATAAATCATGCATCAGTACTAAACCCAGATATCTAAAAGATTTAGTAATAGCAATCTGACGACCGCCTAAGTAAATAGGCGGTGGAATGGGGACATTGCGCTTATTACACTGATGAAAGCACATAGCCTTTGTTTTGTCAGCATTGATGCTCAATTCGTTATCTTTACTCCAAACATATAATTTATGCAAAGCCTCATTAAGTGCTTGTATAAGATTGTTAGTATTCGTGTTGGAGAATAATAGGGTAACATCATCGGCGTACATTATAGTTTTCAAAGGGGCACAAAAAGCTGGGAGATCATTGATAAATAGATTAAACAGGAGTGGCGACAAAATTGAGCCTTGCGGTACCCCTAAATTCCTAGTAATTACTGCAGACGACTTCCCAGAATATACCATATTGTCTATTGTCTATTGTATTGTCAATCATATAAAAAATCGGCTATCCAAGCTAGAGGAAGACCATGTATATTATATGAAGTGGATAATTTCAACAAAAGTAGGTTGTTCGAAACCGTATCGAAAGCCTTGGCGAAATCCACAAACAAGGCAGCAACAAGTTTATTATTCGCCATTTCGGAAGAGATAAATTCCAATAACTCGTAAGATGCCGTTTCGGTATTTCTCTTTGGCCTGAAATCGTGCTGACATGGACTAATATATATATTAAAATAAACATATTGAGAAATGCGAAGATAAAATAGTTTTTCGAATATCTTCGAGAATATTGGTAGTGCGGTTATGGGTCTATAATTATTGTACAACGTAGGATCACCCTTTTTAAATATCGGGGTGACTCGAGCTAATTTTTGGAGAGAAGGCAAGACACCCGAAGAAATGGAACTATTAAATATAGCTGCTAGTGGCGAAGCAATAGCTTTTTTATTTGCGATAATAATATCAGCTCGAAGATCTAAAGGGTCCGGGTTAGTAGTGGGTTTCAGTTGTGAAATCACCATACATACCTCTTCCTCGGTAGTTGGTATTGCGAAGAAAGCGTAGCTGAGACATTCAGTGAAGAATTAAAGTTCGGGTATGATGGTCCAAGATCAGCTGAGGGAAGGAGTGTCTGCAAAAACTCAGTCTGGGTTGACGTGGTAACTTCATCAGGGTGTTTAAAAGGAATGTTGACATGTGTAGTACCACGAGATAAGCCTTTTAACAGACGCCACTTATCTTTTGCTGCATGCAGACGCTGGAATAGGGTGGAAAAATACTTTGATTTGGCCTGGTTAATTAAGCACTTTACATGATTTGAAAAATCCTTAAATTCCCTCCGTAATATGGAGGTAGGTTTTCTACGATATTTTAAGTACAGCGCATTTTATTTTTAGTAAGCTTTAAGATATATGGAGTTATCCAAGGGTTACGAATTAAAGTCGTCCGGTCAGCGATGATCTTAGTTGGTATTCGAGTAAAGTAACGATCGTAGCCCAAGGATACATGCGACAAAAAATTTCGTAACAACTGATTGGGTTCAGTTGCAACGGTAAGGACTGCCAACCAATCAGTGGCCGTTAGAAAAGACTCAAATACAAATACTCGATTGGACGTAACAATTCGAGAGTAAGAGACATTGGCTGTTTGGGTTAAAGATATGTTACAATTGAATATTAATAAAAAAGAAAAGTGATCACTGATCGATATATCAAGAGCACCCCCGAATAACAGAGAATTTAGATTTGAAAAACAACCATCTATGGCTGAATATGAATGATGCTGCATTGAGTAATGGGAATAGAAAAAGGTGGTAGGCAATAAACCAGATCGCAAAACTGGGTCAAAAAATGCGCTAAGCGAGGAAGATGGCTTATTCAGATCTATATTAAAGTCTCCTATCAATATGAGTGCCTCGCCAACCCGCTGCAAATCGAGAAGAGCAGTAGATATGAAGGAACAAAAGTTTGCAAAATTTCCGGTAGGAGGACGATAAATAGATAAAATTGTGTATCGGCGGTTAATCATTACCGTCAATGCCTCATAATCGGGAGTAAGCAGGGATGGTGATGTAATTAAACTTTTTAGAAAGATATATGCAGATTCCTCTCCCATGTTTGCTGTTGCGATTTATTGATATCGCTTGATAGTCGGGGTTAATCGGAATATCATTCGGGTCGCGGCTCCATGTCTCAGTCAGGATCAATAAAGAAGGTTTAATTGCAATATTAATAAGATTAGCCAGCATAGACTGATAGTTTGCAGCCAGGCTTCGAATGTAAAAAATAGACAAATTGCGATCAATATCAGTAGATTGCAGTATCAAAGTATTAACATAACTTATTGTCAGTGGTAATTGACAGTTAGTACTTAATTCATCTTACAGATAACACTCGGTTATGTACTGTGGTAACCTACAGACAACGAGGATTTGATGGGCGATGAGAGCAGCTAGTCACAAGAAAATTAAAATAAAAAAAAATAAAAAAATGAAAAGTAAAACTCAACGAAAAGCGCAATATACAAAAAATTGTTTGAAGCTATATATAGCTCGGGCACACCACTTGCTTACCCAATCCAATATTACGACATTAAGAAAACACTCAAATCAGACATATAAAATTACTTATATCATGTAATCAGGAATCCTAGAGATTAAAATTAATTACAGGACATTATTAAATAATATCAACTATTGACAACCAAAATAAATAATAAAAAAAAAGAAAAAACAAAAAAAAAATATATCAAAAGCAATGGTAACATAGTATCGTCTGTACAATGAAAGAACCAGGAAATTTAAACCAGTGTAATAAAAACAAAAAAAGAAGTGTAGATTCAAAGAACTACATAATGTCCGGGATCAATTTAAACTCCTCTTCTGACGTTATAAGCATAGGTTTCCCATCCGCACTCTTAACGAAGATTCGACCTCCGAAGCTCCAAGCGTTGCGGACACCGAATTTCGTTTTAGCATCGCGCAATAGCTGATATCGTTTAGTCGTCAAATGTTCTAATATAACTAAGGGGGTTTGTCGCAATCTTCCCCTATTCTTGAAAATGATATCACGCAAGGCGCATTATTACAGGGCGAGGAGCAGAAGAGTTACGCGGGCCGAGACGATGTACAGCAATCGTTTTAACTAGATTCTCCTTCGGTTTTTCAGGAACACCTAATATATGAAGGTTTGTACGTCTGGAGTGTTGCTCAATATCATCGATCTTCGAAAATGCCATGTCAATTAAGGATTTATCATTCAAATAAAGGATAGATTCGACGGTATCAATCTGATTTTTTAATAAAGCTAATTGGTTATCAGTCTCCTGCAGGCGCAACGTCGTAGACTCCATTTTCTCAAGGAGAGGATCTAACTTATTTGTAATAGCACAGAGTTTACGGTCCAGTACTTCAGAAATTTTTTCCATAATTAATGCCACTATTGGATCTATTATTCGTTATCAATAATTCTTGGAAACTAACATTCAGTCATCGCACTATTAGCATTTCAGATTCCAAAATATACATTTTCCAACAGAATACAGCCAAAATATATTTTTATGAAATGTTTGGATCTGCTGTGCTACCAAATAAGCTAAGTGATAACCCCTGTGTGGCTCAGACTTTTTTTTTGGAAAAATTTTTGAAATATCTTAATTATAAGCACATGAAAAAGCTTAAAATTAATACAGTAAAAATCTTTCTATATATATATAACTAGAAGAGGTACCCGGCGTTGCCCAGGATAATTACACTTGCACAAACTTTTCCTTTCATTGTTAGTCATGAGATATTGATTGTTGGTCCATGCAGAGCGTTTGTGAATTGCGTGTTGATACCATTGTTTATACCTATTGTTGTACAAACTTTGACTTGCATTGTTGGTCATGAGATATTTCTCATTAATATGCCTTGCCATAACCATGAATATCGATTTTTTATCGATATTTATTATTTTTCCGAAATCTGAGGTAGACAGTGACCTTCCTCATGCTTTGAAGGTCATGTATGCGAAATTTTATCAAGATCGGAATAAAACTGTAGATTTGTATAAAAAACATACACACAGACCCACAGACCCACAGACGCACAGACCCACAAACATCCTTCTCTATATATATATAGAAGAAGGATGTTTGTTTGTTAGTGGGTTTGTTTGTTTCTTTGGTTGTTTGTTTCTTTTTTATACAAATCTAGAGTTTTATTCCGATCTTGATAAAATTCCGCATACATGACCTTCAAAGCATGAGGAAGATCACTGTTTACCTCAGATTTCGAAAAAATAATAATTTTTTATAAAACGTCGATATTCATGGTTATAGCAGGGAATATTAATGAGAAATATGTCATGACCAACAATGCAAGACAAAGTTTTTGCTACAATAAGTATCAACAATGGTATCAACATGCAATTCACAAACACTCTGCACGGACCAACAATATATACCTCATGACCAACAATGCAAATAAAAGTTTGTGCAGCAATAGGTATCAACAATGGTGTCAAAACGCAATGAACCAACACTATGCAAGGATCAACAATATCTGTATCATCACCAACAATGCAAGGCAAAGTTTGTGCAATATGGAATTCAATGCATAGAATCCCTGTTATGCAGGCTTTTCTTAGAAAAGAGAATTCTTAGTACTTAACAATTTCTTTAAAATCTTTAAAAATGACCAGTAACTGGAGATAATGGGATAGCAGACTATTGAGAAAGAGTGAAAGACGATAAAGGAAGCACCCCTTTAGCTCCGTGCTGTATTGAGCAAATGGTAAGCAAGTAAATAGAAGGATCGGCGACCGCTAGACTACACAAAGTGATGAATAGCCAATTTTTGCTTCAAAAACATCGAAAGAAGAAAAGAAATTGCAACAACATCAAGTGTACATCTAAAGTAAGATTACGTGAGTAAAAAAGTATTTACACTAGAAGACATCCTTGGAGTGGTCCATCCATTGAGAGGCTTTAAAAAAATTCTTTTCAGTAAATCAAGTCCTGGTGTATCACCTAGAATGGATTTTTTCAGTGTGGCCTTCAGTGTGAGGTAGGGAGCTCAAGAGAGGCACTTATGACTCATTTTCCTCCTCAATAGATGCTGCGTTATTAATGTTCTGTCACTGAATCATCACTTTATGCTCATTATTAATAATTCTTGGAAACGAAAATTGAATCATCGCATTATCAGTATCTCAGTTTCCAAAATGTACACATTTCCTTAGAATATAGTCAAAATCTATGTTTATGAAATGTTTGGATCTGATGTGCTAGCAAAGAAGCTAGATGATAATCCCGGCGTGGCTTGGACTTTTTTTTTGGAATAAATATTGCAATATCTTAAAAATATACACATGAAAACGCCTAGAATTAATAATGTAAAAATTCCTAATGAAAATCGGAAATTTTTTTTTTTTTAAACACACAATGAATGGACCTCACCAAGGATACCACTGCTGCTCTAAATAATTTCTTACTCACGTAATCTTACTTTAGATGTATTCTTGATGTTGTTGCAATTTCCACTCTTCTCTCGATGTCTTGAAGCAAAACTTGGCCATTCATCTCTTTGTGTAGTCTAGTGGTCGCCGAATCTTCTATTGACATGCTTACCATTTGCTCAATACAGCACAGAGCTAAAGGGCCGCTTCCTCTGTCGTCTTTCCACTCTTTCTCAATAGTCTGTTAACTCTCCATTATCTCCAATTACTGATCATTTCTAAAGATTTTCAAGAAGTTGTTAAGTAGGCTACTAAGAACTCTCATTTCTAAGAAAAGCCTGAATAAAAGGAATTCTATGCAATGTTACAAATTGAACCTTATCTATATTGCACAAACTAGGCAACTCTTTGTTGCACGAATAACCACGAATGGCGATTTTTTAACAATCATTATTAGTTTTTCGAAATCTGAGGTAGACAGTAACCTTCCTCATGGTTTGAAAGTCAAGTATGCAAAATTTCATCAAGATCGGAATAAAACTGTAGATTTCCATAAGAAACAAACAAACCCACAAACCCATAAACATCCTTCTTTATATATATAGAAAGATTTATCGTCCCACCCTCTGGTATATTTTCCACCTTCCTCAAATTTTTTTCCGCTATACTTATTGATCTAAGCCACGCTAACAAAAAATCATTATCTCTGGTGTTTTTAGTACAGATTTTTCATATCCTTCTTCGAATACTACATCTCTTTTGGACCTGTTGGCTAGAATAGGGATATCCCCTTTAAATCTTTCACCCAGACATCATTCCAACTTTCATTATACTTATTCCAAGATCGATTTTTTTTTCCACGAGATATATAAAAAGTGGCTCAAGAGACTGGCACATTTCTCATCACTTTCCTGTTCCACATTTCAAGTGTTTAGTCCTTTCTGTTTCTCCATTAATTTCTACATGTGTTAAACGAATTCAAATTTTTAACTCATTTCTCGAATTAACTGATTGGTTCAATATACTTACTCCCTAGACCAATATCAGTATCTTATTTGACGTTTTTCTTGCCCATCTCCAGGTGGGCATGGATCGTTATTTCCCACCTAAGCCGCCCTCTATGGATACCCGTAAAACCCACTCTACGAAACCGAGGATTACCCCGTCCATTTTATGATTGATATAAACATAAAAAACTCTCTTTACAAACTCACTCCTACCAACCATTCTAAACATTCTTTTCTTCGCTCCTTCTCTAATTACGTACGCAAACTATTGTGTGAAGCGAAACAGTCTTACTTTACCAACTTTTTCAATTGGGTATCCAATAATAAAATGAAATGGAGGTCTATAAAAATTACTTTATGGCCACTCTCCTCCTACTACACATCAAAATTTATATTTTTTTATATCACATGTTTTTAATGTTTTCAACATTAATAAACTTGGCAAATTACAAAAAAACAGTTACTAATATATCCTTTTATCTGGTTCATTGATTTTATTGTGAGGTTATATCCTTTCTTCTAACTGTCTTTTCTGAGTAATATTTATATATTATTTCTTGTAAAATGTCAATTTAGAAGCCCTTTAAATTTTATCAACAATGGCATAGATGATTTCTATTGTTGTAGTTGTTTTAGAGATATTATTTTTATTTACATAGTCATGCTGTTGGAGAGTGACTTCTTGTTGTTACCTCGTGCTACCGTTTGCCTTCAGATTGTTGCTCCAAGAGCATAAAGGCAACTGCATCAGAAAATTTACCCACTACTGATCTACTCTGCCAGAATGCAAGTATGGGGAAACATCATCTACAATGGCCACCTCAGCATTCATTTTCCACTTTGAAATTTTGATAAACCTTCAAAAATAACTTCTCAGACATTGTTTTTTTTTATTGCAATGGATATGTAAGCCTTTTAGCTTTTCTTCACATTTTCCACTTCTGTCCAGATGGACATTTCCTGATTGACTATGATTGCAGATTTATTTGGCTTTGCCAGATTATCTCTTCTCCGGAAGTCGTTCCCAAACTACACTTGGTTAATGCCATATAGTGCCTATTAACTGTTGTGTGCCAATTTAATCCCAATGGGGCTAAAATTAAATTTTATTAGGACACTTAACCTATATAAATTTTTCTTAAAATCTTTGTTAAAGCATTTTTTTCTTATCTTCCCTTTCGATTAAAATGTAATTCTAAATTTCTTTATCATCTATTTTAAGAGGGGTTTCAGTTTAGTTTTTGCTTCTTTCTATGTCTTTGCAACTTAACTACGGTAGATTAGAGTAATCAAATTCTTTTAATATTTTTAGCAGAAGGTTTAATTTTTTCTCCCTCCAAGCTTTATGCTTGATTTTATGTCTCTGCAAAGCTAATTATTTGGCATATATACCTCTGGCATTTTTTTTTTATATTTGTGTTGGCCACACAATTATTCTCTTTTCATTGATCTTACCCGCTGTGTTTTGGTAATTTCCTGCACCGTATCTTCTTTACTTTTAGAAATATATTTCACTAATGTGAAATTTTTTTTATATTTCTTCAACTATTCACATATTTTGGTTTCTTAAATGTCTTATCTATTATAAAGAACTGTCCAAGTAATTTATTCTAATATTCCAATTGGGAATTTATTTATTTTTTTAACATAATGTTGTTCAGGAATATAATTCATATAAATTGTTATTTTCAATATTTCTTGCAAATTAAAAGCATATATTAATAAAAAAACTTGTTGGTCTTATTTTCTTATCCGCAAAACATTACTTAAGCATACAACTATTTAAACTTGAATTTCCCATTAATTCTTTTTTCTTAAATTTTTTATACACAACGCAATGTCTCCTTTAAAAGATGTTTAAAGCTTAAAATCCACTATACTTGAATAATGCTAATCTTTAAACGTTAAAATTTAACTTCACTAATGTTGTGAAAGCAATTTTGTTGAATTAGTAATTTTAATTTTTACTAAAAAAAAAATTAATTTTAATTTTAACTTTAACTGTGAGCTAAGATAAATAAAAAAACTGTGGAAATTTATAACATCAGTTTTGATGCTATTATTAAAGTAACCCTCCTCATATTTCGGATTACTCATCCCTCATACATGCATAAACTAGTTCTCTGTTTATCAAGCCCACTGATGAAGAGGAGGTTTCTAACATTATCCATAGTTTTAAGTCTTCATTCTGGCCAGATAAACTCATATATACCCAGCCTTTCTAATCGGTGCCCATTCTGGGTTCTTCATTCCGCTCACCCTATTATTTAACGTTTTCATGTTGCAAAGCATATATCTAGAATGTCTCCGTTCTGCTAAGGTCATCCCCATTTTCAAAAATTTTCTAACTATCGCCCAATTTCAAATCTTCCACTTTTCGAAAAATTTTTGAAAAACTTTTCATACCTGGCTTTCTTCATATAACTTCACTAATGATTATCTTTTCCCTAGTCAACATGGATTTTCACCTAAACGCAATACCGTCATGGCTTCTTTCGAGTTAATTAAATACAATATCATGGGAAAAACCACTGAAGCAGTTTTTTTAGATTATTCTAAGGCATTTTATTCGATTCCTCACGATCTTTTGTTATTCTAACTAACCAATTTCTATAATATTCTTGGCCCTCCTCTTCACTGCATTGCTAGTTTCTTGAAAGATAGACAATATATTCTTTCTTTCTGTAAACAAACAACCACTCTTACCTGTAATATAGGTGTGGTAATTACAATTGTAGTTAAACAGAATAAACACAAAAGTAAAACAATACGTAGTTGGAAATTTCACCATTATTCACCGTTTAGTAAAATAATAACTCAAATTGTTTTTCAGGAATTCTAAAATTTCCTTATGTAGACACAGCTCATGTTCTTCAGATGTTTCTGCGCCCAGATAACTTTTTATTCATTCTGAGCAATACACGGTGTTTTCTAGGATGGCATTTCGATTGATATGAATTAACATGTTTTCTCTGTAACGTGTACAAATAGTAAAATTTTCTTTCCGTGTTTGTAAAGCTCAAGCGAGCTATGGGAACGCACCTTTAGACGAGAAGTCCTTTGTAGAGCTCGCGTCTTCGTTAACAATGCGTTGGGTATATCTCAAATGATTTTGGAAGACGTTATTAGGGGGTTGTTTTTTTTTTGAGTCGATGGCTATATATTTTTTCCGCTTGAAGAATGGAGCGTGGAGGATATTCTATGCTAAAGTAACAACCGCGAAGAATTCAGCACAAAATCTGCCAACAAAATGAGAGATGGATGTTGAAAGAGAAATTGGTTCTAATGTTCGTGGCGTTGTCCACCACATCCTTCTGGTACGGGCAAAATAACTTCAGCGATGTTAGTTATACTCTGCAAGATGCTACCATTTGTTTGTTTTTTTTTTCACAGAGCCTGAAAAGGGTAGATGGAATGTAAACAGGACTTTTCAATTGAAAAATGGAAGGAAAAATTCTGCGACCCGGATTCGAACCAGGAACCTCGACTATCATGGCCGACACCTCTACCAATTGGGCTATTGCAGACACCATGGACAGTCAAGCTGTCTCAAGGTGTCTTAAAGACAAGCAAGTTGTCACGGTTCCATGAAAGACAACGGTCGAGGTTGCTGGTTCGAATCCGGTCGCAGAATTTTTCCTTCCATTTTTCAATTGAAAAATCGTTGCCTATGCTTGGAGAGCATCTCCAGTTCATAATTATAATTATTTACTTGTGAGTTCATCAACTTTCTGATGGTTTGGAGTGGAGAAATTCTCAATCTGCGGGCCAGGTTCCCGTCTCCCATTGGACTTTCAACCGTGACAACTTGGTTGTCTTTATGACCTCCGAACTTGACAATTATAGGTATAGTTTACTTCAGCAACACAAAACCAAATTCCTTCTGGATGTAAGCATTTAAGCTATACGGCCATAGTCCTCATAGTGAAATGCTTGTTGCGCAGCTCTGGCACTAAGAAACAATTGCAAACGTGCCTGCGATATAAAGTTCGGAGGCTTCGGAAACATTACGTTTTCACAATTGGAATTCAAGGAAATTGAAATGGCAAATGGCAGAGTTTGCTATAGCGGAGGTCTCTGCATTACACACTCCTTGTCGGCAGCGGAATTCAGTGCTCCTACGGGTAATTGGGGCTTTCAGGGTTGCTGGCTCCTTTCTGCTCAGCTTTTGGGATATCGCGAGCAGGTTCCTCGCAATTTCTTTTGGAACTGTAGAAATGAGCCTCTCATCACTTCCTGTCTCTCAGCGACTCTTTTATAATGACTGCTATGATCGCATCTTCTCCCATTGTCATATTGACTTTCGTGCTTTTCTCGGTCATTGGTTTCCTGCACCTAACGTTGTTGACGATGGCTATTTCATCAGTCCCTTCTCCATTTCAAACCATAGAAGTAACGAGTATGGAACTGACCGACGATGTCATCAGAATTCTGGATGGCATTTGAATTCTGTGACATACTCACAGCCTCCAATCGCAGATACTCCTGTGAAATAATGGGGTTAACGCACCTGGTCTTCTCATAAGAGGCAGATGTCAATGCCACACTTCTGCTGGCGTCCTCTCCATCCCTGGTTGACGGATGCTTCCTATATTTTTTGAAGAATTCCTCAATAAGGTCTTGGCAATGATGCAAATTCGTCTCTGGTTCCCATGTTGGCTTGTCGTATTCAGACCATTTCACTGAAAATATTCGTCTGAACTTTTTACCCTTAACATCAATAAAGCCTCTACCTTATAGACATCAGGGTATCAGAGATCCATTATGGGCCCTTGCAGTCTAGCGGCGGCATGTTGTTCGATGTATTGCTTCAGGAACGAACAGTGGATAACCTTGTTCCTACACTTCCACCTAGAAGGAATTTCCAATTTAGCCGATACCTTGTTAATAACTCGCTGAATCCTAAACGGACCGAGTATTTTGGGAATAGCTTATAGCCTATTTGCCTTTTTAGTAACAGTCTTGATGCCTTTATAAGTACCTTATGGCCCCCCTTCAGTTTGAATTTAACGTGTAAGTTATTATAATGATTAGTGTACTGGGTGTTAAACCTTTTGATCTTTTCTTGGGCGATATTCAACAATTTCATCAAATGTGAGGCAAATCCAGTAGGCAAAAGGTTTCCCTCCTGAAATTTGTTAACAGAAGGAGGATACTGATATTCCTCCCAAGTCCAAGTAGGACAGAGAAAATCCGGTGGCCTCAGACACCATGCTGTTAATAGCTGTTCTGTGGTGGACAAATAGGCATCCCCATCTCTTTTGTCGGTATTTAGATAATATCGAAGCACTTGTATCATGTTTTGGATTGAATGTTCAGATTGTCCATCTGTCTGGGGATGATATGCGGATGCAAATTTAAACATTGTACCTAATACCTTGAAGACGTTATGCCATAGTTTAATACGATTACCGATAAGAAACCATAAAGTTTGAAGACTTGGTCCACCTGCAATTTTGCTGTCTCCTTGACCGTGATGGTAGAACGGCATCGCAGCAGCCGCACTCTTTTGGTGAGCTTGTCAGTCATAGTAAGTATGGTATCCTAGCCCTGACTCGTGACCAGAAGTGGCATCACATAATCAAGACAAATAGTATGCCACCTGTGCAGCAGGACGTCTAGTACCTGGAGATCACCATAGGGCTTGTATATGGGGACCATGTTTAGTACACATTGGCAGCATTCCTTTACTGCTTCCTTGATGTCGATGTGCATTCCCTGCCAGATGTATTAATCTCTGATTTTATGTAGCGTCTTAGCTGTCCACGGGTGATGCATTGTTGGGTCGCTATGCATAGCCTTAAAAATAGCATCTGTTACTGCTTTGACACAGGGAACCATTAAGCTTGTTTCACATAGAAAATCCCTGGCGGAGCGGATGCAGATCCGCATATCTTGCGTGTAGTGGCGCCTCCGTTTGCATTCCGCGGGGAAACGCGGAATCCGTTGAGCATTTCACAATTAAAACATTCGCGCAACTTTTCCGCTTAAGCTGTCTCCTGATTGGTCCCTTTAAAATAGTATCTTCTTTCGTAAAATGGAGTCTAAAACTATAGTTCATCCAACAAGAGAAAAACAGGGTGTGTCACAGGAAGTTTCAGATTAGCCAATCAGAGAAAGGGGGCCTCATGCGCTTAATCACTTCTGTCTCATGTCTCATTGAAGAAGCGCTTTATAATATTACAGCAGAAGCTTTAATATTATTCAATTGCTTTGCTTTAATTATAATTAAAAATGCTGTACCCTTCATAAAATTATCTTTTAACTCAATTTTATATATATCGTTGTTCGAGATTCCCTGGGCCTTTTCTTTCCAGGAGTCAAAAAGCGAGGAGAGGGGGGTGGTAGCTTCGCATGTAGACGCTTCGGGTGCTTCTAAAAACTCTCGAGCGCTCATTTTCAATCACGTGATCGTTTACCCCTGATCGCGACCGCTCTATTCACCCGCTCATGAAATTTTTTGATAGCGCCAAGGGCAACGAGATAACAGCCCGATCAGTAAATAAGATGTAACCGCCACAGAAACTCGTTACGCTTTCAAACTTTCTGTTTTAATCGTAATTATTTATTTTTATTGTCCATTATTATAATCTGATGGGGATTTATTAGGTTTCAATGCATTAATTCTTTTATGACAATAAATACGAGAGTGTTAAAAAATCTATGTACAAGAGTGCACGTACAATAAAACGAAACTTTAAAGAAAATTCGAAACCTAAGAGGAAAATTAAAAAATTAAAATATATAAAACAATCTTCGCTTTTATCTTCAGCTCCTTTGCCCCTACCGTGTATCTTGACCTGTTCTGTGCCTTCAGATTCATTACAAAACTATAAACCGCATTGGAAATGGATTTCGAGGTGGGATATGCTTTCATTGTCGGCCATTATTGTGAAATTTATGAAAACGAAAGCAGTGAAAGTGAGCGAGGCAACGCGAAGTGATCACAATGGAAATAAGATCACTTTGATCCTGAGCGTTCCCAACATGACGATGAGATCGGGGAGTTTCTAGAGGCGCAGGTGACGAGCGCTCTGTCATTTTTAGATGCAGTGCTCGTGTTGATCATGAACGTTTACGCTCGATCGCGACTGGAGAGAGTTTTTAGAAGCAGCCTTCGTTTCCTTCTTGAACAATTGTTCGAACGCAAGAAAAAGAAACTTGCGTTGCCTTGGAAGTTTCTTCTATCAGAGCAGATGAGCTTTTAAAATAATATTTTCCTTTAAAGTAGCAAAATACGTTGCACACAAATCTCCCTAGCCTGGCTGGGAATGGTTTTTCCTTGTTTGGCTGAAGAGTTGTTGCACGGGCGTCGCCATTACAAATTGACTTGTGCAGCCGCTGAAGGAGAGATCCCACAAAGCATTGCGGATGAATGAGTAGTCGATATCAGACCGGAAACACACCCTGTTTTTCTCTTGTTGGACGAAGTATAAGCTTTTGAAGTAAAAAAAAGTCTATCAAATGAATTTTCAACAATTTTTTAAATGGAGATGTATATTTTCAATTTTTCATTTGGCGGAGTATGATTTAAAAATACAAGAACTGTACATCCCAGTATTTGTGTAATAATAAATATATATTTTAATTACAATAATATTAAAAAAAAAATTAAACCCCTTTTGGGTAAAAGTCGAGAGTAGCATTCTCTATTATTCTCGGAAGACATCGGTCAGCCCCGTCGCGTTTACGCATGAATTCATTATTGTAATGTGTCTAATTAATACATAAATAATTTATCATATTATAGGAATTATATTTTACGAAATTTATGCGGGGAAAAAAAATCACTAAAGTCCCGTGACGGTGAACATCAGCTACGGGCGGGCTCTCGGTCATTGATGTCGGCCCGGCCGCACATACATCGTCACAAGATTTTCGTGATGTGTTTTCTTGCATAATTTTCCGAAAATATAAACTCTATAATGCGATATATCATTTACTTATTTAATAAATATGTTACACTTATTTAATGATTAAAAACAATAATAAATTCGAGCTAGACAGGGCTGAAACAAGCTTTATGTAAAATAGGCTTAAACGTGAAGGGGCTGATCGATCATCGATGTCGCCCGAGAAAATAGAAACCGACTTTTACCTGGTTTTGTTTTATTTTAGCCGAGCATTTCTGTGTTCCTTTATTTGGTATTCCAAATTGAAATTCGTACAGAAATTAAAGAAGTAAGTTTCTCATGAAACACACATTTGCTGGCCATCGCTGCGTAGAAGAGTGTAATTTTTATCTCTCCCGCTTTAGGTTCTCCCAACATGCTTTGCGCTTCACCTGCTTCCTGATTGGCTGAGGCAAAGCGGATTCCGCAAAATTTCCAGACCTCCTTGAAATGAAAAATCCGCTCCGCAACTCTCGCGGAGCAGATCTGCAACGTTTGCGCGTGAATGTGAAACGCCTCAGTTTAGCGGAAAAAGTCCACTTTTGCCCGCGGATTGCGCTTCCGCGTGTTTTCCGCTCCGCAAAGCTCTATGTGAAACAGGCTTTAGTCTCGTTTTGGTGCCAGACTTCCTGTAAATAAGCCCATCTTCGAAGAAGTACGATGCTTGTATATGCTGCACAAGTTTCTTTGTTTTGGCACACTTAATGTAGTAGGTTTTTTTTAATTCCTCCAAGGAATCATCCTCTCGATGCGCTGTTACAGTTGTCATTACAGGAACCTCAGTTGCAGTGTCTTCCTCCACTTTCGGTTCGGCGTTGACATCTTCTGGGTGCTCATAGTCTTTCTCCCTTTGGAAAGGGCAGATCTACTCTCTATCAGCAAATGTCTTTATGGTTGATTGCATCTTAGTAGCTGGAGCTTTGCAACTGCTATTCTGTTTGTAGGCTTCGATAATTCTTATAGCTCTGTCCATTGGCTGTAGCAATACAGTTTAATTCTCCTTGGCGAAGCTCTTGTTGAAGCGGATGAGGAAAGGTGTTCACTTAAAGCTATACCTACTCGCCTTTTGGATAAGACTGGCTAACCAGCGACTTGAAGCATTGATTAAAAAACCTTATATCATTTTTGTAACTGGTCTTCTCCAAGCCTTTGATTATCTGCTTTTCTAGCTTATTTTGCTCTGAGGCCTTTCTTTTTGCCATGATCAATCACTAAGTCGGACAAAAATATAAAACTACACAAAGAATTATTCATACACTATCGCACCGCTTAACTCCGGTGACACACATTAAAGCACTTCACTTTGTCACACTGATGAATAAACATTCTGTAGCACTAAATGAAGCACTAACTTCGCTGAAATTGCAGATTTATCATGAATTGACTGCACAATTTTTTTTGTAGTATCACAACCACTGCAAGTAAGACATGCAAATAAATCACTAGCATGCACCAAAACACTAAATTCACTGCACTTCACCACTACACTATAGCGAGGACAAAATCGCATTGAATGAAGCAAAAACACAAAAACACTGTCGGCTGATGGTGTCGCACAGTCATCTACCACGCACCACGTATGTCATGAATAAATATTTAAACCTTTGAGAGTAGGCAGTGGAAGACTGCAAATGACATAGGATGGCTATAAGGTAAATGTTAACAACTTTTATTGAAATAAATCAAAATAATACCTTAGTTTAAATAACTTATTTAGATAGGTAATACTTATACATAACTTATGTATACAATATAAAAGTAAGTAAATGCAAGTAATACGAACTAATCAAACTCAAGTCCCAAAAAACTTATCACCTCTCACTGAATCAATAATAATAACGAATATTGGTAGCACAATATTATTCTGATAAACACAAATATATTGATTTGAAGTTGTAGCTCATTAGCATTCATTCAGCACCTGACGTTGTTGATGATTGGTATTTCGTTGATCCCTTTTCCATTTCGAATCATAGAAGTAATGAGTATGAAACTGACCGACGATAATATCAGAATTCTGGATGGCATTTGAATTCTGTGACATAGACCGTGCCAAATGTACAGAGTGAATACAAAAGTCTGAATCCCCCTTTTATTTTTTGAATCGAAGCAGATATATGTCAATTTTGATGAATCCAATGAATAGGAAGTTGTGGGTGGCCTATCCCATGGTGAACTTTTCATCATCCCAAATATGCAAATTAGGACATATTCAAAATTTATCTCAAAAACCGTAAGGGATAGGGAAAAAAACCCAATTGCAAACTTGTTCAGCATAAAAAAACATAAAAAACAAAAAAAATATCATCCAAATCAGAACAACCAATCACCCACAATCAGTACTGATTTTGACCATTTCCGAAACAGTGTAGCTTGCCATCCTGGAATTGTTCTGTTTTCTCTATGCTGAAACATGCCTTGTATTTGCTTTCTGCATGAAAGAGAATGTGAGTATGGTAATTTATGTTAATTTTTTGATTTGCATACTTTACATGGTGGAAATATCAACATTCAGTTTTCCTTGTGCATATTTGGGATGATGAAAAGTGCACCATGGGATAGACCACCCACAACTTCCTATTCATTGGATTCATCAAAATTGACATATCTGCTTCAGTTCAAAAAATAAGAGGTGGGTTCAGACTTTTGTATTCACCCTGTATACAACCGCAATCTAAGGGAGTTAGTCCTCCGGGGAAATTCCGATTCCGTTTAAAAACTAATAGATGTAAATCCTTGTAATTTGCGTGAAAGTTAAAAACCAAGTTGTATAAGTTATAAAAATATATAGTTTACAAGAGAAGTAGGAAAGTAATTATTCATTAAATATTAGTTTTTGCAAAATTTTTATATTTTTTTCAGGCGACTATATTACAATAAAGATTTTATGAGATTAAGTAGAATGAGAGACTGTAAAAAAAACTTGGCAGCTACCGTAGTCAGAATTAAATCATTTGAAGTTTATTAGAGACATTGGGTCGTAAAAAAATTCTTGGAACAATTGAAAAATAACGAAATTTAGCTCAGAAGCGAAGATTTTTGAATACAATGATTTTATACTAAAACAGATAATATTCTCGAAAATGAAGCAGCAGTATTTCGGCAGATTTTATAGTATCTATTAATTGATTTCCACTAGTTAGCACTTTTAGCACGTAAGAGCGCAGTCCTCTGTCACGGTTCAGGTCGTGTCCATTTGTTTGGAGTGGTGTGGAGTTGCTTATTGAGACTTTATCTGCAGTTACGGGAAACAGTGTTACAGTGCATACATGTGTATTGTCGCGTGCCTTTTTGCTCCATGCTTTCAAGCTTCATGGAAAATTTTTTTTTTGGAACCCCGGTTGATTCTGTGGTTATTCGCCCTTACATGTGTTGGAGGGAGATTTTTTCGGGGGTTTTTATCAAACATTTGTTCTCATTTTTGCACGGCCGGCCTAGCCTTCATATTATGTACCCCTTACTTTCTCAATCTACTATTGCTATTGACCCCTGGGTATTTTTTTGGGCACACGTGGTGCTCATTTATTCAAGTGCGCCTTTTGATCTGAGATAAACAGACTTTGTGGGCTTCCTGGTCAGTTATAGGGAGGTTCCTGTGAGCCCCCTCTATTAAGGGAATTTAAAGGGTTCACATGACGCGTTCTAGTCGCGTTACATTAACTCCGCGTTGGTGGATAAGTCGGAGTGTTTCTCGGTAAAAAGACCACCTTCTCTCATCGTCTCTTCCTCATACAAGGAAATACTTGTAGATTTCCTTTATAATAACCTGGCCAGGTTTTCATTTTAATTACGCTAATTCTTCGTAAATGCTTTCTTTTTCATACGATAGAGTCTGCCGTGAAAATTCACATGATATTTTTTTTTAAACGCGGTTAGCCTTACAAATTAATCTCGTGGTCATATCGCTGTTTGGATTAATGTACTCCACGATCAACAGTCAATTACCCGGTTTTTTTTAATCGATGTGACAAACATCAAAAAAAACAGAAACGGGGTGCATGAAATATATTTAAAATATAAAGAAATTAAAATAGATTTTTTGGTCGATTCTGTTTTGAAAAGAATCAAAATATTTCTTTGATTGTTTATGATTACGTCGTTTAAATGTTATATAATTGTTGTATAGTTTAAAGTCAATTGGTTACTTGGGATTGCTGGTTAGTAATTACCCTTTGTTATCCGAGGGAAGAGCTTTTGGAGTGTCACGTTGCGCATTCGCCAGCGCGAGTTCGGAGATCGCGTGGCGCCAAGATATTTAAATTTAGTTTTTCTTGAAAATTTTTTTAGATAGAATAAGGCAGTCCAGCGAGGTGAACCTTGAGGAGCAGTGGTGTCCGCTTAGGTCACAAGGAATAGGATGGCCCCTCAACGATGCAGAGATGTTTTCTTTTCCTTTCCGACTCATGTTTTTTTTTTGGGCTGAGTGCAGTCTTAGTGGACTATGAAGTCGGAGACACAGTTAATTTTCTTTGAATCACATCAGAGATGTTGTCTGAACTGTCCTAAAGGATCCATGATGGAATCTTTCACCTTTTTCATGTACTCCGTCGCCATATATTGAATTTCGCAAACCTATTGTGGCTGGATTCCTTCTTTTTGGGATATCATTTATCGACAGGAAAACGCCGAAAAGAAATATTCGTAAAACGGTATGTTTTGTATACAACCATAAACTTGGCATGAATTGTTTTCCTTTTTCACCGTAGAACGCATGGGACATACCTGCAATCGGCTGTACGGCCAATCTCTACGGTTCGAATCCTCTATCCAACAGAATTTGGAACTAATCATCGTCGGCGTCCCACGGGATTGTACCGTCGTCTAATTTGCCTTCTGCGCCCGCCGGTCAGCTTTGAAGCGGCTTGGTTTGTGCAATCGAAGTCCTATGCTAACATTACTTTTTAGGGCCTCGACGGCGTACCAGTGTCCAAAACACGACGGAAGGTCCTCCAAGTAAATACGTATCTTTTCTTGCTATTCCTTCCAATGGGTTTGGTGGCGACCACTTTATCACGGCGAGTAGTCCGCTTCGTCACTGCTTAGCTGACTTTGTATTCACCGCTGATCTCCACGTTTTCACCTGTTTCATCGTATCATAGCTGCTGTCCGCAATGAATAGTTCTTTATTCCGTCGGGGTGATAAATTCCATCGTTCTTGGTCTCTACACCGCAACCCGGTCCCTGACATTTATAGTTCTACCACGCCCAGAAACAAATAATTTCCTCTTGCGAGGAATCTTCATGAAACCAATTTTTTTTTATTTAATTATTTAACTTTCAGTTACTTACTTCCGCTGTGATTTGATTTTTTTTTGCTTTCTTTTCTTGCCCTTTTTACGTTTAAACGTGAATGTTATTATTATTTTTTTTTTGTTCTTTATTTCAGGATCCTGTTTTGCATAGCCTTAGTCTGTCCGCAGTTCCGATTCACCTGTGCGTCCGTTTTTTTGTCACCTTCTACCTGCCCCCTTCCTTAGATGTTTCAACGTAGTAACGTAATTTAGTTCTGTGTGCTTTTCCTGTTGTTTTTAGATTCCCCCCCCCTTTTGGTCTGTGTTAGTTGTCCGCCCTGAACGAACTTCTATTTAATTCTTATGGTTTTCCTTATTTTCTTATTTATTTAGTTTAATTTTTCAATTTAATTATTTAGGCTTTTTTTTGTATCTTTTCTTTGTAGCTATAAGTTTTATTTAAATTTCCATTTGTTACGATTTTTTTCGTTTCCAAACAGTTATTTGTGGTGTAATTTGCAGTAACTACTTCTTAGTTTAATTCGTCCTAGATCCCTCGTCACACGACTTATTCCTGTTGTTTCGACGGGCATTCGTCTTTTTCACCCCGACGGACTGGCTACTTGGACTTTTCCACTTTGCTTCCAGCCCCGCTTTCTTCTTCTCGCCATAAGATTAACCTTCTTTCGACGTTGAACGCTACAGTTTTGTCATCTCGTCCTCTGGTTGAAGAATTTTTCCTGATTTATTCTGTACACCACTCTTTATTTCACATTGCAATAAAGGAGATAGTTTGCTTGGAATCCGTGGGGTTCATTCTTCTGAGTTATCATATCGAACTAATACCTTAATTTCTTAAACGAGTAATTTCTTCGAGGGGCTTAAGGTTCCTTTTAGACTTATATTTTGTTAACTTGAAGAATCGTACCGCGATCCTTCAAGTACTTCTCAACGCGTGTTTGACCTTTGTTTTAGAATACTCAGTGGGGAACGTTTTTTTTTCCTACTCAGTGGGTAGCGTGGGATAGCGTTAATATCTTGTTTAAATATTGGGTTAACTCGGGATAAGTAGGTGCTAGAGTCTGCAAATTGTGGGGATTTATAATAATAAGGGAGGTTAACGTCCATTGCTCGGGAGGGCGTTCGTAAAAGACTGAATGTGACAAAACTACCTCTGCTGGTTTTTGGCACGTTACAGTGTGTGTGTGTGTGTGTGTGTGTGTGTGTGTGTGTGTGTGTGTGTGTTGTAATGTTTAAAAACGAGTTAACATCCCATGCGCAGTCTTCCCACGTTGTTTGCAAACGAATTGCCAATTGGGACCTAAAGGGTAAAATACGATGACGAAACTTTATTTGATCATATGACGTAATAAATGGACAGACCCTAGTTAAACGCGATTTTTTTTATTCCCAATAATCGGGAGAGATGAATTATGTAACTAAGTAAAAGGCCAAGATGAGACAACAGTCTAAAAAAAAGAAAAAATGCTGCACGTCGTTAAAAGTTTAAGAGCTTTTAAAAGTAAAGGACGATGACGCCACGATTGGGATAAGAGGATATCTTTTGAAATGACTGCCGACATGTTGAGATGCAGTCCCAAAAACGTAGTGTTGATGAACTTTATTGATTCGAAAGAAGATATGAAAAAGCGATCGTTTGCATGAATAACTCAGTTAGGCTGATATTAAGCCATGAGATTCTGAGCGTTTTACGCATTGTTAATTTCCTTATGTTGAGTTTTAACGAGTGAAATTCCAACGATTAAAACGAATTTATTTTATTTTGATCAAGGAATCAAAACAGATGAGAAGAACATAACTGGATAGGATATTGAAGAATACGTTTCTGAAACCGAAAAAATCTGGTATTATGCGTTAAGCTTAGGCTGATAAATGAAAATTAAATTGTCTCAAAGATTCTTGTTTATTGTTTACTTACTAGCAATGATAGATGAACTTTCTCTGAAGCCAATTTTGAACCAGAGCAGTGAAACGGCTGCGTTCTGTATGATGTTCGAAAGCCTGGGATTCGGAATCAATTGCAGACCGTGCCAATCATGTAAACAGATGCGAATTGATGTGAAGATGCAAACTGAAATGCCGGTATTAACGTAAGGTAGCCCAAAAATCATACTAACATTACCTTAAGTCGTTCCTTGAACATTTCCCCTTTTTCCTTGTTTGGCCGTGAGCACCCCCCCCCCCCCGTGCATTGCTTACTGATGAATTATAGTGGAAGAAAGAAAAATTATTTTGCTCTGCATTTAAACGTAGCTCACGGGTTGAGGTTCCGCTGATAGTACCTGTGAAGGTGAACTGATTTGAATACAGATAATGTTCAGGAACATTAATGGTTAAGTGAAACAGTAAATGAGAATAAAGGAAGGGAACAAATAGAAGATATACGACTTAACCGTAAAGAACTAAAACTGGTACCTTAATGCGAAATGAATCCTGAAACTAATATTGTTTAAAGAAATATTGTATCATTCCTTTGTTTTTAGTTTTATTGAATGTCTGGTGGCGATATTAACAAGATGAGAGCTTTCTGAACTGAATGTAAATGATTGATACTACCCATGGAGTTAAGTTGAAGTTTTGAATGGGATGTAACGAGTATATGGAATACTTGCATGAAATAGACTGATTGTAACAAACAAAAAGAAATAAAGCCCTGGTTATTTTTACATCAGATCTACGAGTTCTGGTTAATATTTCTTATATGTAACTTAGCATGAATGGATAGATTTAAGAGCTTGAAATGGAACACAATCTGTCATATGTTTTGATTAGTTTATTTGCAGAGCGACAAGGACTAATCTCCCCCGTACTCAAGTGAAGGACCCAGATGTACAGTCGGGTGCATAAAGGTTTTGACCTAAGTCAAAATTGTTCGGCTTCCTTACAATACTTCAATTCAATGAGGTTAATTTTTCCAGGTATCTAGTCGAGCACGCTTACTATGGAACGATTCCATTGAATTTTTGCTTAGCATCGGGGAAGGCAAGTTTTATGTGACGTGCTCAATTATGTTGACAAAAAGATTATTTTGGCTGTTCTGATGAGAATTTTTGTATTTTTAATAATAAACTAATCTATTTGGATAATAGTGTAACATAAATGGTGCACAGTATCGATATAATTATATGCGTGATCAAGAGATTAGCTGATGCAGCGCTCGTTATCATGTGATTTACAGGTGTAAGTGGAAGCTATTTTCTTTTGAAAGGTTACAAATCTCATTTTTTGTACATTTTGTGTATATAAAATAACCAACGACAACTATGCCAAAACCATCCGAAAATTTTTTTTAATTTATTATATAACTAGATGGACTCCGTCATAATTTGACGGATAACAACCCATCTTATTATTAATCCCCATCTCTTTTATTAAAAAATAATAAAATAAAAAATTGTCAGAGCTGAAATATCTCATTTTGCACAAAGAATAAGAAATGAGTTAATATATAAAATCAAAATAGTTTTAAACTAAATTTCTCTGAAAGTATTAAACTGAGACATAAAGTGTCAGTGGATAAAATGATCAGTTTTTAAAGCTCTTTCCAACGATATAACATTTAACATAACATTTTCAGAGTTTTTCAGTAGTCACAAGGAAATGTCATAAAATGATCAAGGCAGAATTTTCTTTCTGCAAATCTTCCGTTTATTCATGACCACCGATAGAGAAGGTCTCTGCAATGAAACTGAATACATTCTTACATCATCATAGATAGAGCAAATGCAGGGCTTATTATTGGTAGAAATATGAATAACAATGCACTATCTATGTGATGCAACAATGTATTCAGTTTCATTGCGGAGGCCTTCCCTCGGTGGTCACGGTTTATTTAATTCAAAACAATGATTGAATATTGTCTCATTACAACAATCCCTGGCTTCTGATGGATTATCGTAACTCTCTTTGTTGGCTTCAGATGCCCATGCGCAGAAGTGCCAATTTTGCTCTTACAAAAAATGCTTTGCGTTTTAATATATAGGATTATATATTTTAATAGTAGAGAATATTAAATGATTTGAGCAAAAGAGGATTTTTGTAAAAGTAACGGTGGTATGAATTAGTGTATATTTTATTAAAAACTAAAATATAGTGAAAAGCATGCCATGACAATTAAGATGAAAAGTTTTTTAAACCCTCAAATAAACAGATCAAATTACACACTTGGGTGAAAAAATTTAATCTGTTTATGGTGTTCTTTACATACACCGTTTAAAACTTAAACGAAGTCAAAAACGCGATAATGAACAAAAAAAAAAAAGTCTATCCATATCGGATTCGAACTATGCCATTCGAGGCAGCCACTATCGCTTATTATTGTCAGGAGAGAGCCCGTGACGAGCACATCCCAGGCGTATACCTGCTACCCTATTTTCATTAAGAAGGGGCATCTCCATTCTAATCTGCCATGACTCCCAGTACAAGTACATCATTATGCAACCGATCAACATCTGCGGAGCAGGTAAAAAACTTTTTGCACCCGACTGTACTTGAGCACTAGTTCTACGAAGACTCAGCCAAAAGACTAGAAGACGAACCTCAGAGAAGCGCATTTGTATTTGTGGACGTTACAGTATGAGCGTGTGTGTGAGTGTGTATGTTGTAATGCGCTTTTTAAAAATTGTACCGGTTCAAGCATTAGGTCTAGGTCGCAAAAAAAAGACTAGAATTAAACTAATGAAATTGATTTGGTAGTAAGATAGAGAAAAGGTCTAAGAAGCTAATGACTTAAACAAAAGTGAAATACAGTTAAAGCTCAATTAGTAAAAGTTAAAAATTCTAGAAAGCTTCTCAGTTATTGCAAATTAATTCAAGCAAAACCCCTTAATCTAAAGAAAACCCCTGGTTAACACCAAACCTCCCGAGATCAAAGTTAAAGTAAAATAATAGGAGCAGACTGATTTCAAACAAAAAAGTCGCTTTATTGCTTCAAAAATAAGTAATAATAATAGGTGAAATAAGATATGAACAAACAAATAATCTTCTCCTGCGAAGTCGTCGCGGTCTTGTAAAATAGATGGACAAAAGTCACGTCACGATGCTGGCATTGTTTCGGGATATTAGTGGCTCTACAGGAGACCGTCCAACAGCAATCATTTGTTTGCAATTTTTCAGTAGGAAAAAAAACAACCATGGTTTGTGCAGTTGTCGCAAAAAACTTCTGGAGTTAAAGAAGAAACCCGCCAAGCGGAGTGTGGATCCTGAAAAATAAATAGGAAACAAATGATTGGTTAGCATCAGTAAGTAAATAAGCAAGGAACGGGAGGTAGAAAGTTCACAAAGGGATAACCACTGGAGGAGACAGAGGCAGACGTAGGGTGACTAGAGAGAAAAACGGCTAATGAAAAAAGACGGGACAGCTGGCACAACGGAGAGTGATGCCAAGGACAAATGGATTCACACTCTGGACCATAACAGGGCTGAAAAAGAAAAAAACATAAACAAGTGTGTACAGATCTAAGTAGATCTACCTGTTTCAATGAGAAATAGGAAACTTACAACCTGTAAGATCTTTTTGGAAGCGATTGCTACCATTGTTCAGCAGTCCAGGAGCCTCTCTAGTCGATATCGATGAGAGAACTGCCGTATAGACAATCAACAATCGAACAGACAAGTGTACATTTCTTCGGGTGGGACAAAAGCAGTGCTTTCACGAAGCTCATCAGTGAGCTTCATCAGTGAGATATCCTTACCGGTATAGAATCATGCCATTGCAGTTTCGTATTCTGGAGTTCCAGCTTGGATGTTTGGCGTGAGGATCACAGCCAGTATAACTGGAATGTCACCATCGAAGAGTTCATCCAGATCTCTAACATCGAGAATATATTTAGGTGAATTGTAGAGCGACACGAACTTCACTTCACCAAGGGAGACGTCATTGATGATGATGGACGCCGATTTCATACCTGCGTAAGATTTGGAGACGAATTCTTGAAGTTTAATTCCATTCTTGATGATGATCGTAGCACCACCAGAGGCACATCTTGCACATAGTGTTTGGGGACATATGATCATTGCGGTACACACAATAACCGGGTGCTTGAAATCTCGACTTGGCTTGAGGTGTGTTTCATAGGAAAGCAACGTCGATCTCCTGCTTCAACAGAAAGTTGTGAAACTCTATACGCTATCGGGGAACCCCCCTAGCATTCCATATCACGGAGAGAAGTTCACCTTTTTTGATCTCAGTATAATGTCGTGTAGCCATGATGAAATTAGTTGGTCTTAAGGAGCCAACTCAACTGTGGGTAAAGTTTGCCTAGATTTGTAAACAAATGACACATTTTCCAATTTGATTATACATAACCTTGTAGGTCGTTAATGTGGAGACCTCTTTCCTCTGGCTTAGACACTGCAGCAGCAAAGGGTTTGTCCGTGGTCACCTTGGAACTATGCATCCTTTTAACCTGCGAATATTTTGTATAGCTCGAATTGTGTTGTCTCCACAGCTTATGCACTTCGGGGGGTCTTGTCCTTTAATCTTGGGGCAGTCTCTTTACTGGTAGGCTTCTGCGCTTTTGTTGCAACAAGGGTCTTCAGTGCAGCCCATGGATACGTGTCCGAAGCGCAGGCAGTTGTAACACTGTAGTGTTTTCTTTTTCCCTCGGAAGACTTTTACTAGAACTGCTATGTGACTGGTTATATTTGCTATTGGGGAGCAGAACCAAAACCATAGGCATATCTATTGATCATTTGGCTTTCCTAAAACGGATTACTTTTTCCGGGAAGTAGTTAGCTCTTCTTAGGTCTTCTTGAAGGAATTCTAGATCGTACGTAAAATCAACATTTCGAATGACGAACTTCAACACCTTCTCGGACTTCAGTTGATGGTGCTATATTTTTTAAATATCGTCAGCTTTGATACCAGCGATGAGCTTTTTATAGATAACTTCGTCTAAACATTTCACTTTTACTGTGCTCTGCCAGTATGCATTATGATTTTTTCTAGAGGTACATGCTTCATAATCTTGTCCAAAATTTCTTTAAGAGGCTTACCATGAGTGCGTATGATATTTGGTGGGACATATGAACTTTCACTTACCTTTTGGTTCATATTTTTGGCCGAGTCATTTTGTCCATTTCTGCTTCGTTTTCCTCTAGTGGCCTTAAAAACTTCTTCATTGACGTTAGCGATCTTTTTCAAATTATCTAACCTCGTCTCTTTCCTGGACTTCTTATAGTTTACGCCAATCAAAAGGTTGCCATCAGTGGTAGGGTCATCTTCTGTTTTCCTTTTGCGATTGGGATCGTCCTTGCTCCCACATAGTACCGGTGGTAAGGAGGTATCTATGTACTCCTCCTCCTTCTCCAACTCAGGAGTGGGTTCAATATTGGGACTGGCAGTCACGGACTTGGTAGCAAGAGCATTCTTAAGCAGTGATTCGAATTCTTTAAGTAAAACTAACATTTGCTCTTGAAATTTCTTATCCATTTCTGTCATCAATTGTTGGCATAAATCAGTCTTTAGTGCTGCCTGCTTTTCACTGATGATGGCATCAAATGCAGCAAAACGCTTGTCTCTGGTGATGACGTCATTGTAAACGAACTCGTGGGAGAACTCTCCTTCATTTGCCATACTGAAGCCGCTGTTGGTAACCTGGTTAGATGGTTAGATGTTTAGAGAAATAGTCGTCCTTAAATGGGGGAGGCCGTGGCCTGGTGGGCTTTCACTGAACACAACTTCTGTGAAGTTAAGCTATATCAGGCACGGCTCGTCACTGGATCATCCGTGATAGCCAATCTTTACCCCCCCCCCCCTGGCTGCTGTGACCATCATACAGCAGTCGTGAATCCAGGTCCATCCAGGGACCCAACTCGTAGGCCTTTGGCCATACAGGATCTGGATGGACGTATTGGATCCAATTAATTAATAAATAAAAAAAAATAAAAAATAAAAATAAAAAAGACATACCCAGCTCCAAAGAATAAAGTCAGCTTTGCGAGGAAATTAATCCCAGCGCCAAGAACTCAGAAGGATAACCAGCGTCTTGATGTACTTGTTTACGGGAATATTAATTATAATGCCAGATACCAGCACATAAGAAGGTGAAAATCGCCCTGAAAAGGGCGCACCGTGAAATCAGAGCAATGAGATGATACCTGGAATGAGAGTAGAAGAGCTATTCCGTCCTGATCTTCCTGAACCCGATGGATCGATGCCTGTATAGTCGACAATTGACAATCAAACAGTGAAGTGTACATTTCTTCGGGTGGGACGAAAGCAGTGCTTTCACGAAGTTCACCCTACCAGAATAAATTCCACATGAAATACACTGAAATAGGCAAGAAGCCTGACTAACCCAAGGAGGTTTTCCACATTATGAATAAAAAATAAGATAAGATTGACGATTTTCAGAAGATTGGGAGATGGGGTGGAGACTGACGATTTTCAGAAGAGGATAATCGAACAGATTATCCTGGAAGGAAACGTTGCCAATGTCTTGGAAGTTGACTTTAAGAATATGTATAGTGACACCTAAATGTATTTATAAGGAACGTCAACCAATCCCGTTCAAACAGCGAAAGTCTCAAGTGGTCCTTCATGTTGATTGGTTGGTTATTCTGGCCAACTATTTAATTAACATAGAATCGCCAATTGGGCCCACATCTAAGTTAAGAATCGATTTCTTTTATCTAACCGATGTATTGCAATGCTTTCAAACGGGTCCAGAAGGTGTTTCTTGTTTATTGAAGATATCATTTTTACATTAGTTACAGGAAAGTCATGGCTGGTGTCGATGGAATGCTTAGCAACTGCAGACTGATTACTCCTTCCGTATTTTGTGTGCCTCGGTTTGACCTCGATAAACCTTGTCACATTGCGCACATTTGATTTCGTAGATTCGTGATTTGAGTAACGTGCGGATTTTGTCTTTCGGGTTTGGTAGGAAGTCCTTAATTTTGTTCGGGTTACTGAAACAAATGGAAAGACCACAAGAGCTGAGTCCTTTGACAAGATGCTCATTTTAGGGTAAAGAAATCATGCTTTCCTTGTTTTTGTGTCTGCCAAGCGTTGTGATGTCGTTAATGAAGTTTTTGAATTTCCTTTTTCTGAATAAATCCATAATGGTGCGATTGTTGTATCCGTTTCTGGTCGCGATGTTCTTGATAAGGATGATTTCTTTCTGAAACCGTTCTTCACTCAATGGAATGTTGAGAGCCCTGTCTAGCATTGTAATAAAGATGGCAGTCTTCTGGTTCCGCGGGTGGCTGGAATCCCTTGGAATGTAGTTCAGCCCATTCGATGGTTTCCGGTAAATGTCAAATTCTAAATGGTCTTGCTTTCTAAATATTATTACATACAGGAATGAAAGCTTCTGGTCTTCTTCCATTTCCATAGTGAACTGCACTAATGGGAAGAAACTATTTTAGTGCTGGAGAAAAACATTAACAACGAATTCATTAATATCAAAAATAGAAAAATGTCATCCACATAGCGGAACCAACACTCTGGAAAGTAGTATTTTGAATTTGAAGTAGCCAAGATAATCACCCAATCAAGACGAAGGACCACTTGAGTCTTTCGCAGTTTGAACGGGATTGGTCAATTTTCCTTATAAATACGCTTAGGCGTCACTATACAGTCAGTCACTATTATTGTGTGTACCGTAAGGATCGAATGGGTTCAAATGCTGCAAGATGTGCTTCTGGGAGTGCTGCGGTCATCACTAAGAAGGGAATTCAACACCAAGAAATAGTCTCCAAGTCTTATGAAGGTATGGAATCGGCCTCCATCATTATCAATAATGTCTCCTGTGGTGAAGTGAAGTTCGTGGCGCTCTACAATGCACCTAAAGATTATCTTGACGTTAGCGAGCTTGATGAACTCTTCAGTAGTGACAGTCCAGTCGTCCTGGCTGGTGATCTAAATTCCAAACACCCACGCAGAGCTACAACGGCATGATTCTCTACAGGTACATAAAAGGAAAAGATGATATCATCGCAGCTGGACCTGTAGAGGACACCTACTACTGCGACCACTCCATACTAGTGACGTTTTGGCAATCTTGCTCTTGAAGGGTTTGTTCAAACCATAAAATATCTTCACGATTGATGACCTTTCTTCTGACCACAAGACTGTGGCATTGAAATTTGACAATGTCGATATAAATTTCAGAGAAGAACTCATAAATCATCAAGATTGGAAGCTCTACAAAGATATTCGTAAGGACTATGGCTAAGTACTAAGGACTATACTTTTAAAGAACTCACTCGGATTGGTCAACTTGCGGTGCTCGTTGAGCTGATTAGAGGCAGTAACGAATCTCTTCAATGCTACAATTGCCTCAGTTTAGGACATGTTTCTATGGGTTGTACTGAGCTGTCCCGTTGCAATAAGTGTGCAGGAGACCATCAGTCCAGGGATTGCAAAAATGTAAAGGGGCAGGTACCACCAAAATGCATTCGCTGTGAAGGACAGCATACGTCATGCTTCTCTGGATGTCCTAAATATCCCAAAACAGTGAGCAGAGTGCGTGGTGCTAAGACTATTGAAAAATATCCTACGCATCGGTGGTTTCAAAAACTGTTGACAAAAATTTCAATCCATCAGATTTTCAAGCTATGAACACGAAAATAGGCGCGATGCTCAAATTATATGAGGAAATCGGAAAATCTATTCCGCAAATTATCAAGTCGTTCTCTTAAGTTTAATCGTCGCTAGCAGCAGCTTCGAAGTAGTACAAGGAAGGAAGACTTAGGAGTACCATCTGGAATGCCAGAGGCATTTCACGTAGGCGAGAGGAGTTCTTCGACTTCTTTTCGAGAAACATAATTGATATTGTCTTTGTCTGTGAAATACACGTGAAGTCGGAACGGCCATTCAAGCTGCCTGGATGCATGGTCTATCGTAAACATAGACTCCCAAAGAATCCTGCTCATGGTGTTTCTGGTGCAGCAGCTGTTATAATCAAAGAGGGTATTCAGCATGTTGAAGTCATTACTCGGAACTATTTAGGAATGGAGGCGGCCTCTATCCTCATCAAGGACCTCACGATTGGCTGGGTTAAGTTTGTTGCAGTGTATAACTCTCCTGGGCATGCCATTGACCCCTGTGATCTCGACGAGTTGCTCTCTGGTAATTTTCCAGTTGTTTTGGCAGGCGATCTAAACGTGAACCACCCTCACTGGAATTCCAGATGCATTAATGACAATGGTGCTATTTTATATGGTTACATCCAGAACCATCTGGACACTGTCACTATCGGTCCAATCAAACATACATATTATTGTAATCATTCGCCCATGAGCTATGTCCTGAATATTGCTATTCTCAGGGGTCTCTTCAAACCGTTCAACATATATACATTGTGGACGATTTAACATCAGACCATCTTCCTGTTGCCCTTAACTTTGATGGCTTAAATATTGACATCCTGAATCGGCTTCCTATAAAGGGGGATTGGAAACTCTTTCGTGACCTCCTTAAATCAAGCAACGGCTACACAGCGAGAGCCTCCAGCACTAATGAAATCAATGATAGAGTCTAAGACATTACCAGTAATATCAACAATGCGATGTCTGCTAGTGCTTGCCCTATAAACCATAAATATCCTGACCATCTCGATCTTCCTCCAAGTATTAGGCAAATTATTGCTTAGAGGAATGCCTTCCGAAGTCTTTGGCAGCGTACACGTGATCCCATCTTTAGGAGACTATATAATAGGCTTTCTAGGAGGGTCCACGAAAAAGTAAGAGAGCTACGAGTGCAAAAATGGACTAGCAAATTGAAGAATCTCTCAACTCATGACAACTCGCTCTTAAGTGTCAGAAGATGAAATTCCCACCCCTGTTTTCTCCAGACGGTACAACTCTACCTACTACAGATCAAGATAAAGCTCAATTAACTGCTGAGTCACATAGCAATCATTTATCACCCCAATTCCAGATATTCCTGACGGAGAGCCTGCAATCTGCGAGGTTCCTAATGTGTGTTCCAATTTTTATGAAGGTCGGCGTGCTCCTATAGAGCGATCAATATACCCAGTGGAAATTGTCGAGATCATCAAGAAACTCAAGAATAAGAAAGCCCCTTGAATTGATGCCATCACAAATAATGCACATAAAAATCTACCTTGCAATCTGATTCTTGACATCGTTATACTAATTAATGACTGCTGGAAAATCGGATATTTCCCTACTTGCTGGAAGGAATCAGTTATCCTAAGCATTCCTAAACCAGGCCTTAACCCATCATTGCCTGCAAGTTATAGGCCCATCAGCCTTTTACCAACTATGTTAAAGGTCCTAGAGCGGACCATCCTTAAAAGGTTCAATGAATTCTGCTCTGCCAATGATCTTATTCGAGATGAGCAGTTTGGTTTAGACCACTCCTGCCAAATGCAAATATGGTGGCTTGCTGTTGACGCAAAAAACTCTCTTAACAAGTCTCTGTATGGTGGCATTATCTTCCTAGACATTTGCAAGGCCTTCGATCAGGTTTGGCATGATGGTGTCAATTATAAAATGATAAAATTTGGATTTCCAGATGACCTTATCATGCTGGTCCGCTCATACCTCTCAGACAGGTCTTTTCGAGCTAAAATTGGTGACTCCCTTTCCCAATCATGTGTGGTTAAAGCCGGTGTCCCATAGGGGTCAGTTCTGGGACAATTTTTTTATCCAGTACATTCCCGAACCAGACAAGTGTAAACTGTACTTCTACGCTGATGATGCGGCCATCTTAACCTTTGCCCGTAATCCTGCCTATGTCATATCTCGCTTGCAAAAAGCGCTGCATCTCTACGAAAAATGGTTCAACAGATGGAGGCTGAAGTTAAATGTTGGCAAGTGCAAGGCTATGTTCCACACTAACAAACGCAGAAACCCCAGTTTTGCTTACCCTTTATGGAAATCAGCTCGACTGGGTCAAAGAGTATAAATATCTCGGTGTGGTGATTGATTCCAGGTTCACCTGGAATCAACATGTATCCTACGCACTGAATAGGGCAAATAGGGCCAAATTCATTCTGATCGCAATGCTTGGTCATAAGAGTGCTCTTAACATTGATAACAAGCTGCTCATCTACAAAATGATCATCCGCAAGATCTTGTTTCATGGTATGCCAGCTTGGGCTTCCGTGTGCAAAACAAGGAGGAAGGAGCTGCAGACATTCCAAAATATTACTCTTAGAGCAATTGTGAAACTTGATCGTAGAGTATCCAACAATAATGTCGTCCATGATGATCTAGGGATGACGCATATTGGCAAGTTTGTACAGAATATGATAACGACCATGCTCCCGAAGATGCTTAATCACAGGAATCAGTAGGTGTCTGAAATTCACAACCCTCCAGACTACATGAAACCCTTAAAACATCGTTTACCTAGCCATGTCTTAGAAGTTAATTTCGACGGTGTCAGGAATGTTATCTTTCCCGATTTTTGGATAGTGTAGCGTCCCCTCCCCCGCAATACCAATTATGTGATACTTTTAACTCAGCGTCCAAGTACCTGGGGAGGGAAAAGCTAGGGTTCGGAA